>CM051268.1:8940138-9350138 GCA_027921565.1 Artemia sinica | reverse complement strand
ACTTGAGTGAGTGGCGCATAATGCACAAGTACCAAAATTCCTTCCCCCTACGGAAATTAAAAAAATAAAACTCAAATTTGGAAAGCCTTATTTTCCACGGGGGGTATTTACCGTGGAGGTGTTTTCCGGGGGGGGGGGTAAACGGCTAGAACCATTAACTGACCGACAAGCTGTTTGGCGGCCCAGTGTACCGTTCAGACCTCCTTAAACAGGTTATGCTTAGACCTCCCTAGCTCAAAATCCGTTTGACATCACGATGAGATTGCTAGTCTTTCAATTCCTGTGTAAACAAAACCCTATTCATTTTTCAACCCAACTAAAAGACTAATTTTTACATGATACCTTTCTAGTAGATACGCACGCAAAGTAGGGCCTTCGAGCACATGTTACCTCAAAGTCTCGAGACTTGTATTTTCATATTATCTGATATCGAGCCGAAATAAGTTTGTAGACGACCAAATTAACGAACAACTTAGATTAGAGATTGGATTTTGGAAATTTTGAAAAGTATGTGTTATTTAGATTCGTTACCACGAATCTCCAAAATTGGTGAATGTCGGCTTTCACCAGTGATAGTCTGGAATACCTTTTTTTTTGGATTTAGTCAGCGTCGTATATTAGTAATTACGAAAGTAATTATTTCAACGTCAAAAAATGAAATGCTGAACTTGACTAACTTAGAGTTTCCTAGATTAAATTGGCAAATTAAGTGAAGGCTAGCGGAGTAAGCGGACTATACCTCCCTTTCCTTGAATGGAAGCAACCTAGAATATGAATATCTTGCAAAACACAAAATCGCACTTAATTTTTTTATGATCAGTGAATTGAGATAAGCGAAGCAAGTAACTTCTTTTAATGTGAGATTATCTAAGGGGCTTTCACCCATATTTATAAAAGATAAAATAGTAAAAAAAAAAACTGGAAGAGACAAACTCATTTTCCATGTGCTGAAAACTGTTTGAGAGGAAACGAAATATGGGGCGTTAGATCTAGGGAGAACAAAAAGAGGACTGAGGGGCAACTCACCCACCCTGTTTCCAATGATAATTTATGTCCCTGCCAAAATTTGTACAGTTCGATGTAGATTTTCATTTTATCCCCTAAATATGGTTAAAACATCATTCTCTCTAATTTATCTGCTTGAATTTCAACATGATATAAGCCGGATTTGTTGGATTCTTTGAACAGTAAGTATGAATTCCTGGTAAAAACAACAAGACATTACTGACACCATATAAGAAGCATGAACAATTCTATAGAATTAATACCGTGATCTGAAGGTAATTTACGACATGGCCCCTTTCAGTCTTCATAAAATAATGTTATCAAGGACACCGAAATCAAAACATTTTTGCCTTTTAAAACCATCCTAGGTATATTCATTGCTGCAATCGCAATTTTCTACGATTTTTCTTCTGAGTTTTTAAGGCAGTTTCGTCAGTGTTGCCACATGAACCGTGAGGCAGAACTAATTTGACATTATTCTTCACTCGTAAAAATTCTTAAATTAACATCTGTTGATTCCCAAAGACAACTACACATTCAAAAGAAGCCTACTGTTCACACCAGTGATGCCAACGCTTTGAAATAAACTGTACCGGTTTTTCAACTAAAATCGTACCGCAAGAGATTAATTTGTACCATCTGAAGAGTAGGTTAAACTTTTGCCGCACCAAGAAGAATATTTTCGACTAACTAAAACTTGAATAGATATCCGAATCGGAAAGGAGCAAGTAAATCCAAAATGTACAAGAAAATTTTATTGTACCAAAAAGTTTCCAAATGTACCGTATTGTATCAGGACCTCCAAATTGTACCAAAAACGGTACAATTGTACCGCGTTGGCAACACTGCTGTTCACAGAGACAGGTGCAGAGACACAGAGAGGCACAGAGACACAGAGACAGCTGCACTGCATCGCCGCAGCGGTGAAACCGCCGACTCTGCTCACATCAAAAGTTGCATTTCTTAGCTATCTCATTATTCCAAATTTCCCAAATTTATTATATATATTCCAAATTTACCAGGATCTTTTCAGTTGGTCATTTTTTTTTCTGCATCTGAGTCAATAAATTCAATTTTTTCAAACAAATTTGCCCTGCATGATCCCTGTCACAGGATATTGCATCTTCCCCATGACTTCAGCTAGAATTCACAGCCTGGATCCACATAGCCTAGGCTGGGCTATTAGAGTAAAATTACCAACTCAACATATGCATTTGTATAAAAAAGGGTGGGAACACAGAATACCAAAACAGATACCTCTCCCATTCCTTTTAGTGGATTGTGAGCTTTGGTCACAACTTTAGTGGATAGCTTGCTGTTAAAAATATTCCAGAATACTGTTCACCACATCCTATCGGGCAAATTCGTCGAGACTTCCTCCCAAGCCTTCAGAATTAAATAGGATCTTTATGCTTAATATTTGATGAAATTTAAAAGCTGAAATCTGCCTTTCAACTTCCTCCATGTTCTTTTCTTCCACAAAACGCAAGCGTTTTGACCGCATGCGCTGGATTTTTTCAACGCATGCATCTTGTGGGAAACGGCAGGGATGAGCGGCAAGAGACGCATGCGTTGCTCCGAAAAACGCAATCCATAGCGGTTTTCCGCAGATCCATGCTCTGTGCGAATAGTAGGAAAGGTACGCCTTCTTATGCTGTTTTGTACCATATATTTTAGCTTTTTTTTTGCTGATTGTTACCGCAAGATTTTTTTTTTTTTCAATTTGGCACCCACTACTACCAATAACAAAATAACTGCGTATGAAGATTACAAATTCAATTCTTATATTTTCCTTTTTTTAAAGATTAGGAAAATTTCAAAATTAATTTAAAATTTTAAAAAGATTTAAAGTTAATGTTATTTTGTAAGGTTCCACTTAACCAATTCAAACAATTAGATTTAATTTTCACTGAGCGTGGTACTTCAAAGTTTCTTAGATCGGACGGAATCTTTTCAATGGTCTAACATTAGAAAAAAAAAGTTTAATACTTATAAAACCATTCAATCTTGATATATATATTTACAATTTTACCACCGTTTTTTCGAAGAATCCTTTGTTAACTCGCCCACCGAGACCAAAGATCAAATGTTGTAGGCAACAGCATGACCCAGTAGATTCCTCCAATTCAGCTTAACTTTCCACATTGTTGAGCGATGATTTTTTTTGGTCGGCATTATAAGATTATTTGGCAAAACAATTTTGGTAGGAAACAGCATGGCCCAGTAGATTCCTCCAATTCACATTGATTTGCCACATTTTTAGCGGTGTTTTTTTTTTTTTTTTTTTTTTTTTTTTTGTAGGCACTATGTTTTTTTTTTTTTTTTCGGCAAGACAAATTTTTTGGCAGGAGCCCAGTAGATTCAGTGAATTTAGCTGTTTGCCACATTTTTGAGTGGTGATTTTTTTATAGGCATTATGAGATTTTTTTTGGGAAAACGAATTTTTGGTAGGAAACAGCATGTCCCAGCACATTCCTCCAATCCTCCTTAATTTGCCACATTTTTGAGCGGTGATTTTTTGGTAGGCATTACAATGATTTTTTATTTATTATATTTTTTTTTTTTTTTTTGCAAAACAAATTTTTCGGCTGGAAAACAGTATGACCCAGTAGATTCATTCAGTTCAGTTTAATTTGCCATATTTTTCAGCGGTAATATTTTTGGTAGGCGTTACAAGATTTGTTGGTACACAGATTTTTGGTAAACAATTTTTCCAGCTCTCCTTTATTTGACACGTTTTAAGCGGTCAACATTATCAAAGCAAAATGCCTTTCAACTTCCTCCATGTTCTTTTCTTCCACAATACGCAAGCGTTTTTGACCGCATGCGCTATTTCACAAACCAATCTGGCACATTTTTTTTCAGCACATCAAAACTTTTTTACGGTCTGATATTGACCCTTTTTCCTTCTTCTTCGTCTTTTCCTTGAGGCCTTCTCGTAGATTAAATAGAAAAAACAAGTTTCTTTTTCAACTGAAAGTAAGGAGCAACATTAAAACTTGAACGAACAGAAATTATTACGCTATATTAGGGAGTTTGCCCCCTCGTCTATACCTCGCTCTTTACACTATTGTTACAATTTTGTTCCAATTCTTTAAGAATGACCCCAGAATTACAAAGGCCGTTTAATTAGAGTAAATATCTCTTTTGAAAGTACTAAAAAAAGCAATGGTAAACAATTTTTTGGTGATAAACAACATGGCCCAGCACATTCTCCAGCTCTCCTTTATTTGACACGTTTTAAGCGGTGATTTGTTGGTAGGCTTTATAAGACTTTGTCAAAACAAATTTTTAGCAGGAAATAGCATGGCCCAGTAGAATCCTCCAATTCACTTTGATTTGCATTTTTGAGCGGTGATATCATAGCCAAAAAGAAGAAAAAAAGTTTGCCTAAGCATCGAATAAGAAAGTCTTACTCTTTTTAGATGGTTTGTTAATGAAGTAATAAATATTCACAAGGCTCCTCTTTATTCAACAGGGTAATAGAAAGTATATAAGACAGGGTATATAAGAAAGTCTTACTCTTTTTAGATGGTTTGTTAATGAAGTAATAAATATTCACAAGGCTCCTCTTTATTCAACAGGGTATATAGAAAGTATATAAGACAGGGTATATAAGAAAGTCTTACTCTTTTTAGATGGTTTGTTAATGAAGTAATAAATATTCACAAGGCTCCTCTTTATTCAACAGGGTATAGAAAGTATATAAGACAGGGTATATAAGAAAGTCTTACTCTTTTTAGATGGTTTGTTAATGAAGTAATAAATATTCACAAGGCTCCTCTTTATTCAACAGGGTATAGAAAAAGTATATAAGACAGGGTATATAAGAAAGTCTTACTCTTTTTAGATGGTTTGTTAATGAAGTAATAAATATTCACAAGGCACCTCTTTATTCAACAGGGTATATTATTCTACATGCCTCACTACTTTTGGAAATCACGCGAGCAAGATAAAATGAGTATAATTACGGACGGTATGAGAAGCAACGATTTGGATTGTCAGACAGAGGCTAAAGAAAAGAAGAAAATACTCCTAAAATATTTGGAAGAGACACGTGGAATGCATCTTGGATATGCGTGGAGTTACGTCATCTGCGAGATCCTTAACTTTGTTAACGTCGTGGGAAATATTTTCTTCATTGACAAGTTTTTAGGTAAGATTTATGTGTTTATTATGGGCATTAGACTAGGCTTGTGTATTCAAAGTTGACAAATGGGGATTTATTGTGGAATAAACAGCCATTCTGGTCTAGTTTTAAAAAAAACAAGTTAAACTACATTGCTTCTTCCGTCGTAAAATAACTACTGAAACATAATAATCGAATTTTAAAATCCCATAGCATACATTTTCGTGTTGCATTTAGTGTGATCAAGGCCCATTCACAATGAGAAATTACTAATACCAAGATTCAGTCAATGCTAAAATTCGGTCTCAGACAAGGCAGGGGAGCGGATTTTACCGTTCACAATTTGCAATTTTTTTATTTGTAAAATTTTGCGTTGTTTCGTTGAATCAGCTAATTGATCAGTTGTAAGCCCCTCCCGGGAACTGCCTCGCTGATCAAAAAAAGTTAGTTCTGACTGAGGGATTTGTCTGTTGACTTTTGAAGGTCTTTATGATTCAAGTTTATCTTAAAACCGGTTAGGCTTATATAAAACAAAACAAGATAGACAAAAAATGTTATTAAAGAAAAACTTGGTACTTATGTATTCTGCCAACACTCAAAAAGTGAAGTTAGGTTAATCGTAATAAAAAAAAGATACCAAAACATGAAGAAAATATATACCCCAAATTATATCATTCCGATATATTCTGTCACCCGCCACTTGTTTTCCACTGAGCATAAGCCAATTGTTTCTTAATACAGACAGATAAAACCGGTTTGTTCTCGAGTTTTATAGTGCGTAAACTTGAGTGTTGGCGGTATATTACTTAGGTACCAAAAAATTATTAAATATAAACATTGTATTATGAAAATTATCATTAAAATGTTATATTCTTAAATTAAAACATTGCTGAAATAGTATTACTATAATAAAAAAAATATAATAATAGTATTCTGTTTTAATTATTTCTCTCAATGGCAAAAAGGGGATAAAAAAACTGGAGCTTCTATGTATTTCAATTCTAAGTTGGTAAAGGACACATAATAAAGGAACTATGAGACAGGAAGAGTAACAAAGGCCAGAAGATGGATTTGTCAAACTTTCAGATTGTTTCAAAGTAGCCTTAATACTTGCCATCTTCAAAAATAAAGTGGCAGCGATTCTCGCGAAATTTGCTTTAGAAACGTCCAAACTTATTAAGAATTGTACATTTTCATTATAAATGCGCGACACACCCTCACTTAGTATTTTTCACCTCTTTGTTATTATCAAATTCAATTTGGACCAGTTTAGGCCCAAACTAGGCCCGTATTACTCTCAATGGGCAAGAGAAGCTCAAGAGAGGCTCAATTTTGAAGTATTTTTTTTATGAGAGGAAAAATGGAGATAAACCCTTTTTCTAAAAACGGGAGCTCCTATATATCTCAAGAACAAACTTAGATATAATAAAGCAGATCAGATCACTCGCCAGAACGCTTTGAGTTGAAGAATATAGAGCAGTAATCTCAGTTAAAAAAAAAAAAAATACAATGCCCTTTGTATAATCAGAATCAAAAGACGACCCGGAACCTGATAAAGTAGACAATTACGCATTTAAACAGCAAATTATCTTTGTCTTATCAAAAGCTTCAACTATATAACGACAAACATCTCTGCTAAATTATTGCTAAATTATCATTGCTAATTGCTAAATTATTGCTAATTAATGGATCATTGCTAAATTATCATCTTTAAAATAATGAAGCGTTACCCAACGAAAATTGAACAGGAGCTGCTATTTTAATTAAAAAGTTTTTAATTAATTAAAAAATATCAAACTGCCACAGGCCTTGGCAAACACAATAAGGCTAATATTTCGTTTAAGTAGGCGGGTTCTAGGCATGTCTTGCTACTCAACACGTTTACACACACTACACGCGATGCTCAAAATGGAGAAATCTTCATTAACAGTTTTTACGGTGGTCTTTTCCACCGATTAAATAAAAAAAACAAGTTTTTTAACTGAAAGTAAGGAGCGACATTAAAACTTAAAACGAACAGAAATTATTCCGTATATGAAAGGGGCTGTCCCCTCCTCAACGCCCTCGCTCTTTACGCTAAAGTGTTTTTATTGTTTTAAAAAATAAAGTTGTGAGACAGAGTCAAACTTTAGCGTAAAGAGCGATGCGTTGAGGAGGGGACAGCCCCTTTCATATACGGAATAATTTCTGTTCGTTTTAAGTTTTAATGTCGCTCCTTACTTTCAGTTTAAAAAACTTGTTTTTTTTATTTAATTTCTGATCGTTTTTTAGTTAATGCAGCTTTTATTTTGGCTAACCGTCATTGAATAAGTAAACACAAATTTGCATAAAAATTTTACTTTTCTTTTGCTAAATGGATGTCTTTACAAATTAACTTACGTAACTAACTTCTATATTCGTATATTTTTCTTCTGGCAAAAAATACAAAGTTGCAGATTTTTGCAGATATGAGCTTGAAACCTATGTAATAGGGTTTTCTGATACGCTGATCTGACGGTGTGATTTTCATTAAAATTCTTTCACTTGCAGGGGATGTTTCTCCCCTCTTTGAAAAATCGGGTAAATTTTCTCAGGCTCGTAGCCTTTGATGAGTAATACTAAACTTAATAAAATTTATATATTTAGAGAATCAGCATTATAAACACATTCTTTTGATACATTTATTGACATCAAAATTCCGTTTTTTAAAAGTTTCGATTACTATTGAGCCGTAATCGCTTGTTTTTTTTTATTGTTTTTTTTTTTTTTTTTTATTACGTATATGTTATTACGTATATGAGGGGGTTCTCCCCTTAGTCAATACCACGCTCTTTACGTTAAAAGTAAAAAAAATTTGATTCACAAACCCTGAATCACAAAGGCCGTTTAATTAGAATAGATAGCTCTTTTGAAAGCACTAAAAAAAAAAAACTGTAGCGTAAAGAGCGAGGCCTTGAATTTTTGGGGGGAACCCCCTCACATACGTTATATAATTTCTGTTCGTTTTAAGTTCTAATGTTGCTTCTTACTTTCAGTTGAAAAAAAACTTGTTTTTTTTTTTATTTAATTTCTGATCGTTAATTAAATAATGCTTGGAACCGGCGCCCCCTTCATAGAAATGTTCCTTACCCCAAAGAAACATCCTCCACGGATATATTCTCCAGAGTAAACCCCCTCCTCTAGCCCCCCCCCCCTCCAGAAAAAATCCTTCCTGAAAATGTCTGTATACTTCCCAATAACCAATAGATAATGCTGGCAAGTCCGGCGCCCCCTTCATGGCAATTCCCTTCCCCATGAAAACTTCCTTCATGGACAGATCCTCCAACATAACCCCCGACCCACCCTTCCCTCCCACTACCAAAAAAAAACCCTCCTGAAAACTTCTGTATACTTCCCAATAACCAATACTATATGTTAACATTGGGTAAAGTTCATAACTTTTAGCCGTCCCCCTGGGGACTTCGGGGGATTAAGTCATCCTAAAAGACATATTTATCATATTTTCGACCATGCTGAACAAAATGGCTATCTCAAAATTTTGATCGGGTGACTTGGGGAAAAAAAATAAGCGTGGGAGGGGGCCTAGTTGCCCTCCATTTTTTGGTCACTTAAAAAGGGCACTAGAACTTTTAATTTCCGTTCCAATGAGCCCTCCCACGATATTCTAGACCACTTTGTCGATACGATCACCCCTGGGGAAAAAAAAAAAAAACAACAAATAAACACGCATCCGTGATCTTTCTTCTGGCAAAAAATGCAAAATTCCACATTTTTGTAGATAAGAGCTTGAAACCTCTACAGTAGGGTTATCTGATACGCTGAATATGATGGTGTGATTTTCATTAAGGTTCTATACATTTTAGGGGTCTTTCCCCCTTTTTTTGAAAATCAGCCAAATTTTCTCAGGCGCGTAACTTTTGATGGGTAGCACTAACTTGATGAAAGTTATATATTTGAAATCAGCATTGAAATCTGATTCTTCTGATGTATCTATTGGTATCATAAACCCGTTTTCTAGAGTTTCGGTTACCATTGAGCCGGGTCGCTCCTTACTTACAGTTCGTTACCACGAACTGTTTGATATGGACTCTAGGATGAGTGCTGTCTAGCTGAAACTTCTAAAGAGCTGAAAAGACATTATTCTAAGTGTTAGGACAAACAAATAAATAAATTAGGGCGAAATCCTCCCATGATTGATCCTAAGTATACTTATTTCGAAAAGGAAGCGTTTTAATTAAATTTAAAAAGTTTCATATTAATTAAAGAGCTGAATATTGAACTGTCATTGGCAAACAAAACCAAACGGTTGAATTGAATGGGTTGTTAAATGAGGGTTGGTTACATGGGAGCCTTTTTATGCATTTGAAACAATTTTCTCTGAGGAAAAAACATTTTACGCATTCGAATGTATCTCTTTTGTTAGTTACAATTATAGAATTTGAAGAAAAAAAAACTTAAGGCAGTCAAATGTTTCATCGAATGTGCGGTATTGCCACTCATATGGAACAATTTTTTTTTCAGAAGAAGAAAAACAGCTCACGCATGCGAAATTATCCCGATTTCTTTCGAAATCATTGTCTCTGTAAAACAAGTTCTCTCATAAATAAAATAATGAGGTTTTATATTTATCTTCGTAACACGGAGATGACTTCTAAGGAAAGCTAAATGATGCCGAATTACATTTTTAGTCTATAACGCATAGATTCTTTTTTACGTGTATTCCTAAAAATATTTTGGGAGGGGGAACTCCCTCCGATTAAAAAGAGCCAAATTTTAATAGTTATCTAATAAATATGAACACGTTTGGTAATATGCAACAATACATGGACGTTCTACTACATTTTGACCTCCAAATGGATAATAAACGTTTGAAGCTGAGCTTCGAAAAAAAAAAATCACACAAAAAAAATAGCCGGATTTTATATGTATTAAATAAAAAAACAAGTTTTTTTAATTAAAAGTAAGGAGCGACATTAAAACTTAAAACGAACAGAAATTATTCCGTATATGAAAGGGGCTGTCCCCTCCTCCATACCTCGCTCTTTACGCTAAAGTTTTTTTATTGTTTTAAAAAATAAAGTTGTGTGACAGATTCAAACTTTAGCGTAAAGAGCGAGGTATTGAGGAGGGGACAGCCCCTTTCATATACGGAATAATTTCTGTTCGTTTTAAGTTTTAATGTCGCTCCTTACTTTCAGTTAAAAAAAAAACTTGTTTTTTTATTTTAATTTCTGAACGTGTTTGAATTAATGCAGCTTTGATTTTGGCTCACCGTACATGAATAATTAAAACGAAATTTGCATATTAATTTTACTTTTTTGGCTAAATGGCTTTCTCGAAATTTTGTTCTGACGTAACTTACGAATTAACTTATGTAACGAACTTCTATATTCGTATGTTTTATTGCGTATATTAGGGAGTTTGCCCCCTAGTCGATACCTTGCTCTTTACGCTAAAGTTCGAGTTTTGTTCAAATCACAAACCCCTGAATCACAAAGGCCGGTTAATTAGAATAGATAGAGCTTTTGAAACTACAAAAAAGACTTTAGCGAAAAGGGCGAGGTATTGACTAGGGGGTGAAACCTCTTATAACGTAATAATTTCTGTTTGTTTTAAGTTTTAATGCTGCTCCTTACTTTCAGTTGAAACAACTAGCTTTTTTTATTTAATTTCTGATCGTTTTTAAAATAATGCTGGGAAAATCCGGGCGCCCCCTTCATAGAAATGTCCCTTCCCCCAAGGAAACATCCTCCATGGAAGGATCTTCCCCCCATAACCCCATCCTCCGACCCCCCCCCCCCCCCCCCCATCAGAAAAATCCCTCCTGAAACGTCTTTATACTTCCCATTAACCAATACTATATGTAAACAATGGGCAAAGTTCATAACTTCCAGCCCTTCCCTCGGGAACTGTGGGGGACTAAGTCATCCTCAAAGACATATTTATTAGATTTTCGACTATGCTGAACAAAATGGCTATCTCAAAATTTTGATTGGGTTACTTTGGGAAAACAATGAGCGTGGGAGGGGGCCAAGTTGTCCTTCATTTTTTGGTCACTTAAAAAGGGCACTAGAACTTTTAATTTCCGTTCAAATGAGCCCTCTCACGATATTCTAGGACTGCTGGATCGATACGATCACCCCTGAAAAAAAAAAAAAAAAAACACGCATCCATGATCTTTCTTCTGACAAAAAATACAAAATTCCCCATTTTTGCAGATAGGAGCTTGAAACTTCCGCAGCAGGGTTTTCTGAAACGCTG
Source organism: Artemia sinica (assembly GCA_027921565.1). NCBI lineage: Eukaryota > Metazoa > Arthropoda > Branchiopoda > Anostraca > Artemiidae > Artemia > Artemia sinica. Next base: position 9,338,764 of record CM051268.1, on the reverse strand, counting down.
AATCCGATGGTGTGGTTTTCATTAAAGTTCTATGGCTTGTTGGGGCTGTTTCCCCCTTTTTTCGAAAATGAGGCAAATTTTCTCAGGCGCGTAACTTTGATAAAACTAAACTTAACGAAACTTATATATTTGAAATCAGCATAAAAATCTGATTCTATTCATGTATCCATGGGTATCAAAATTCCGGTTTTTAGAGTTTCGGTTACTATTGAGCCGGGTCGCTCCTTACTTACAATTACTTACGGGTCGCTCCTTACTTACTGTGACGAAACAAAAAACTGGAAAAACAAGTTACAGGTGGCAGGCTGCATTGAAAATATATAACTTGGGCTATATATTTGCACATTAGGGGGAGGGGGGGTAAAAGTATACCAGGCTGCATGCAAAATGTGTTGACTATGATTATTCTACATATTATTAAGTAAGGATTGTTTCCTTAACATGGGTACTTGCTGTGGTCGATATAGCATACAAGTACCTACTATTCTATTTCGTACATCTATAGATCCCTATTAACCTGACCTCAGCAGAGAGAATAACATATATCCTGTTTTCAGGTGGAGCTTTTTTGAAATTTGGCGCCAGAGTTATTCAGTTCACAGAATGGGATGATGAAAACCGCACGGATCCGTTGATAGAAAATTTTTCCTCGCGTTACAAAATGCACTTTCCACATGTACGGTTCATCTGGAACCATTCAAAAACACGACGCCATGTGTATCCTTGCACTAAATGTACTCAACGAAAAGCTTGTATGTGTTCCTGTGGTTTTGGCTGGTCATTCTATCCGTATTATCCGGCTTAGCCTTAGCTTATAGGCTGGCTTTACTTGTATCATCGAGGATAAGAGGATATATCTTCCAGGTAAGGACGCCTGTACTATTTTTCTTCCTTTTCAGCGTTGCGTTCTTGCTCTGAAATAGATACGCCTATTTCATTTTTGATTGCTTACACCTTTTTTGAAATATTTATCCGACTCACAAACTGGCCTCAAAAATGCTGCTTAAAAAACTTTAAACCCTCGGAATAAAATCTCTTTTCGTAGCGCTATTTCCGAACATACTTCTTTTGTTCTTGTAAGTTTAACCCAAATTTATCATTTTGACCGGATTGATCATCCCCCCCCCCTAGATTTTGAAAAAAATGCATTTTTGAAGTGTTTTCATTGGAAATTACCTTTTTTGGTATATTTTACTTATATTACCTCAAAGGTAATATAAGTAACTATTACCTCATTATAAATTACTCAAAGCGGCAAATTGTCCCCCCTTCTCCTTTAGATTTTTTCTTTTCTTTTTTTAGTTAGTGCCAAATTTTTGTGGTGTTAGTGCCTAGTGCCAATTTTTGGTGTGTCATTTTTCTGCAGCCTCTTTCAACGTAAGAAAAATATTTTGCTATCATTCGGTATTTGAAAGTCAGCTTTCACCGTCAATCGAATTTCATTTCTTTTTCTTAATTTCATGGGTTTCTGATACTTTACACCATTTTGGGCTACTTTTGAGACATCGAGAGTTTTGAAAGACCGAAAACCACTGGTTTTACAATGCCCGCAATGAGAGTTTTTTTTTTTTTTTTTTTTTTTTTTTTTTTTTTTTTTTTTTTTTTTTTTTTTTTTTTTTTTTTTTACTTTTCTAGACTTGAAGAAAGATACAAAATTTGGCCTTTTTAATTGTGATTGTTATTTAATACAAGAGATAATCAAACACTAATAACGCAGGCCTTGTTACCACTCCTATAGAAATTAATTCTATAGAAATTGCTCGCTGTTTTTACACACTTGATGTCTTTGTTCGTCAAAATGGCGAACTTGTTCAGAGACTTTTCTGCATCGGCGATGAGTCAATACAAGCAATTGCAAGATTAATAAAAGAAATGAACTATGAAAAATCTCCCCAGTTGGGCTTGAACCCACGAGCACTTCAGGCCCATTCACAATATAATTTTAATAACACCGAGGTTTAGCTAGTGCTAATTTTAGCCAGTCAGATTTTCCCCAGTTTTGTGACTGGGGAAAAAATTCTGATTGGCTTAAATTAGAGCTAGCTAAATCTCGGTATTAGTAAAATGTCATTTTGAATGGAGCAATGCTCGGAGGTAGCCTGTTTTTAAATCAAAACGTGCTTTTACTACTACTACTACTAACAACTCACTGCAGCACTAAGGCTGTCTACGGCGCCTCAGGCCACCACAGCTACGAACCCTCCCAAGAAGTCCTCATTTTTCTTGAATCTTTCGTTACGATGTCCTCCTAACTCATTCAGGGACGACCTCCTTCTCGTTTGGCCCCAGGCGGTTGGATGACAAGGACTATCTTTGACAATCCGTCATCCCCCATTCGCAGAACGTGTCCTAGCCATCTCAATCTTTCTCTCATTATACCACTAGAAAGCGAAATTGGATCATATTTTTCGCACAGCTTACTGTTTGAGATACGGTAAGTCAGTTGGTTACCCAAAACAATCCGTAGGCAATTTCTCTGGAAAACATCTAGCAAATCCGCCTCCGTCTTTCAGAGCGCCCATGCTTCAGAACCATATTGGACCACTGCCATCACTATAGCTTTCAATATTCTAATCTTGGTTCGCACACTTATCTTCGTATTCTTCCTAACCTTTTTTCAACTGTTGAAAAACACCCTAGGCCTTGGCTATTCTACTACTTTAACATATTCAACGCACCCACCATCTTTGCTAATAATGCTGCCAACGTAAGTGAAGCTGTCCACATGATCGACCTTCTTGTTACCCAGCATTACCCATTCACTTTCATTTATTCCTGGTCTTAGCCACTTAGTCTTCTTGACATTAATTTTCAAATCTGTTCTTGCAGCCTAAACTCTCAAAACCTTTAAAAATTCATTCATTTTGCTAATCCACGTCAAGGATTTCGCTCGATCTTTTATTTGGAATATTGCTCAAAATTTTATGGTGACGTCGATCTTTCAAATAAAAAGTACATATAATGAATATTTAAGGACTCCTGGGCTTATATGCATCGTCATAGAACATAGATGCACGAAGGTCTGATCCCAAAGAGGAATCCCAATGGGGGGGGGGGGGGTCACAAATATAAGAAGCGCATGTACTTGTGTATTATACGACATGCACTCAATTTTACGCTGTGTAAAACTTGAGAACAAACCAGTTTCTTCGTAAGTTTCTTTCAGCTTAGCGTGGGACAAGACAAATACAAGTGACAAAATAGATGGGAAACATATAATTTGGGCTAAATATTTGGACATTAGGGGGGGGGGGAGGTGGATAATTGTGCCTAACACATTTTGCATGCAGACCCACTGTACTTTAACAACACCCCCCCCCCCCCCCCTAATGTGCAAATATATAGACCAAGTTTGTTTCTAAAGTATCATATTTTCATCATATTTTGTGAAATTTCATTAGGATTGAGCGTCAGAGAAACAGGTTCTAATTAAATGAGGTACTTGACTGTTTGCCGTACAATACACACGTACCGAAGCGAATTTTAAGTCGCTATTTTTACGGGAAAAGGTCTTTTTAGAACAAACTCCAAGGAATAATCCCCTCCCCCCTATACATGAATATACATTACCACTAAATCGAAGGGCATATGTAAGATGGTTATAGCCCAATCTTAGAATTGTTTGGTGTTCTATTTTATCAGAGATCTCAGAATAATGAAGAGCATATACGCATGTTTACCATCAAACAACTGTTAAACTGAATATGAGACGACTTTAAGGGTCAACGGTTGCCAACCAATAGCTCTTTATTATCTCCTTTCAAAATATCAATCAAACCAACGTGAACGGCGAACATGATAAAAACTGTTTTAGATGCAAAAAATTCAAACCCAGTATAATGGCAAAAGTATAGGGTTGCAAAGGTTATAAGGAATATTAACTCGGCTAGACAGTACATTTCCAGCTGAATGAAGACCCAAAAGAATTAAGACGCATGAAAAAAAATGAACAAAAAGAAACAACATTGGCTGAACCGTACTTAATTAGAACTTGTATTGAAACGTGTTATTGCCCCCTAAGATCGATATATAGTTCTTATACAGAATACAGTAGCTACAAGACTGGTGCCGAAGTATACAAATTTCCATTTTGTGTGAGGATCCAAAGGAAAGGAAACCCGGTCCTTTTCCTGTTTGGCAACTCCACCATTCTGATTTTGTGTACTCCGGAGTCCCTAAGTTTTTTTTTACCCCCCCCCCCCCCCAGATTTTGAAAAATACCTTTTTGGTTTTCTCCCCCGTTTTTTTTCCTGGCCATAGATCCTTACGGGGGAGTTTTATATTGAAGTGTATTTTGTTCAGTTTATTGATTGAATAAATTGATTGATTGAACCTGTATTGAAGTGCATTGAAAATATACATTCCCCCCCCAATATTGTAATTATTTGACGTCACTGGGGGTACTACCTAATTTTCCAGCTACTACTCGAATACTGTCCAATCTTCATCAAGGGACTCATATAATATTGAAAAAAAAAAGGTTCAAATATACGTACCACAGACGTGGCGTGGCCTTCTTTCCTTTTTTAAGGCAACATACCTGGGCATCAAAATACTACTTTCTGGACACAATTCCTTCAATATTTCCAAAAGCTGGTCGAGCTACTTGAATGAAACTTTCAGGGATTTTCAAAAATTCATCTTTAAGCTGATTTCTGAAATTTTCATTCGCTCTCAGTTACTTCCTTTAAAATATTAAAGAACATGAAGCCGCAAAGTAATTTGCTTACAGTTCAGACCCCCCCCCCCTTCTGACTTTGCATGGTAAGGGGGACGTCAATGACTACTATGAGATTTTAACATCTGAAGTAATTGGGTAAAAAAAGTGGTAGCGTGTTTTGAGTGCAGTCAAACTACCCTCCACTATTGGAAAAAGCAACAACATAAATAATAAAGCAAATGTAACAAAAATCACGAACCCATGTATCTTGTAAATTATCAAGCTGGATAAAATGATTAATGAAAACTGAAAGCTTAGACTAGTTTGGAACAATTATCGTTATCTTCCATATTAACACAAATGTTTCTGTTAACGTTTAATAACGTTTTATATATTAACGTTTTCGTTTATATATTAATTATATTAACGTTTTTAGAAACATTTCAGTGTTCAATTTCATTATATTAGTTAGATAAATTCATTGATGTTCAGCTAAAGCTTTGATGAAGTAAGGGTCTGTCAATTTTCTTTGTTGATGACTGCAGGGTTTAATCGACATTTAATGGAGTTCATTCCAATGAAATTTAAGCTTTTTCAAAAAGCTATTAGCTTGGAAATTTGGCTTAGATTCCCGACTCTGGGGATTTTTTTTTTTTTTTTTTTTTTTGTCAGAGGAATGTGGCAAAGCCGGCTACAGGTGAAAAAATTTAAACTTTCTCGTATGCAGATCAATGGTCTGCGTTGCGCAAGTACCGATCTCCTGATTCACTGCCTTCGCCCAGGAGTGCAATGTGTCGTTCGGGGAAAATCATCCGACGCTTCCGTGTTTTCCTCCCAGATTTCTCTAGGTAGCCGTTTAGAGCTGGGTCGACTCTGGCTGAGCTTACAGAATCACGCCATTGACCCCATTCCAAACCAAATAACCAGCGACAGCAGGACTCGAACCCTGTTCTCAGGATTTCAAGTAATGAAATGTGATGCGGTTACATAACCATTAAGAAGAGGAATATTGGGAGAGGGGGCACTGTTCTGAGGAGAAATACCTAAAATAGACAGATTGCGACGAAAATATAATAAATCATAGACACGGTTTCAATGTATCCATAGTTGGGAGGGGTGACACGGGTCCTAAACCCCCTATACCTCTTAGAACCTGGTCCTCTTTTTCTTCTCATTTTTAGTACCAATTCAATTTTTTCTACTAAGCTATATTAAAGCTAGATTTTCACTTTCTTAGGGACGGAACTTTTGTTTCTTTGAAATTTGATCGACTTTTTTTTAAGTAAAGAGCTTATCTAGTTTCTTTTTCTATTACTTATCAAGTGATTGAATTGCATGCAAAGAACATTTACGTATTAGTACTGGCTTTTCCTATTTCTTTCCTTGTTCTCATTTATCATTCTTATTATTCTTTTTATCATTCTTTTAATAGTATTTCAGTTTGTAATTTTGCACGTGTATTTTTAGTCATGTATATCTTTAGGCTTTTTTTAACTACATTATTTTTTTTTTCACTTAAGATAGACGACACATGGTTTTATGCTCTTTTTATCCTATTTACTCCTTAGTTTTAGAAATATAGATTTAGTCCTTTAACGAACAAATAAACGTTCAAATGGAGATAAATCCAGTTATTTAGACAGTGAAAACAGGCACAAAAGTCTAGATATTTTGATCACATATACAGCGATCGTCATCAGTAGAATTACTAAAGTATTAAAATTGAAGCTGTTTACAAAACAAAATGATTAACTTTCCTGTCATTAACAAAATATTGAACTTCCGGGTTATTCACTAGTTTTTTTTTGGAGAGAGTTCAATGACAAGTTCGTTCAAAGTCTTGATTTAAATTTTCTTCTTTAATCTTGGCTAAATGTAAAATAGATTTCCAATTAAGATGGCAGTCTTCTAATTGCAAACGAAATGTTGAGTTTATAGTTGTATACTTGGTTGGTATTCAACTTTGGTCAAGACTTTGAATATTTTCTCCCGAAAGAAAAACAGTGAATAACCCAGAATTCATTATTTGTGAATGGCCCGAAAGTTAAACATTTTGTTTTCGAAAGTTAAACAGATGCTTTCGAAAGAATGTGTATTATTTAAAATATATTATATTATGTTGTATTATTATAATTTAAAATTACCACTTCTTTATTATACTTAAAATGTAATAATATATTTAAAAAATTTGTCACATATACAATATAATTTTTTTATATATTGCTAAAAACATTATTCACAAGTACTCTTAGCAATCTTCCATGGCCATGTAAGTTACCTCACGAGACGTTTTAAGCAGAATGGTCCACAGTACGCTATTTGACGACTTCTTCTGAGTTAGGAAGGGGATCTAATTAATGGGGTTAAAGTCTTCCTTATAGAAGTTTGCGGGAGAAATAGATTTGTCTTTGTTGAATGTCCGAAATCTGGTTAATGTCGACATTTACCGGTGAATGTCCGAAATTCCCTTTCTCTGCTTGGATTCAATTAGCTTTGCGAATCAACATTTCAGTCTTATGCAGCTATGATGATAAAAGTTAAAGCTAGGTTAGGTTATATTATGTTAGTTTAGGGTAAATTGGTTAAAATATCAGAAATGGGTTAAAAACCTAAGCTAGCCAAACCTAATGTTAAACCTAAGCTGTCATCATTAAACCTTGCATTAAGCTGAAAAAGTTGACTGGCAACTCTGACTAAATCCAAGGAGAAAAAAAAGTATTTCGGACATTCACCTGTGAATTTCGACATTCATGTTTTCAAGAAGAACAAGATGATCCTTCCCGTAAAAATTGATACGATTTATTTCAAATTTAGAGCACTCAATTTTTGGTATGTTCATAAGTAGTTCTAGAACTCAGTGCAGGCCCATCTTTTATTATAACAATTTACAATAGTTTCACTTTACAGTATAACGGGAAAGTGACCTCACCAGCCGTTTTAGACAGATTGGTCCATAGCACATCATTTGGCGACTTCTTCTTCATCCATATGCTTAGCAAGAATCTTGAAGGGCTAGTACTAAAGGAAGTAATGGACGACCTAGCAAACGAGTTGACAATGGAAAAACTCGCCGGCCGAAGAACTCCCCCTAGCCCAAAAACAGACGGTATACCTATGCTTCCACGCTACTCTAAGCCCGTGCAACTACTGTGATAGATCTTGCGTAGATTAAACTTAGTGATTTTGAGAGGTTAAAAACCTCAATGACAGTTATAAAACAAGTGCCAAGAAAAAGTCGTTAAGTGTTTTCGTTTTTCTTTTTTGAAGTGCTCAGCGGATTGTAAGAAGCTGTCTCATTTTGAATAGAGACACCATTTTTCTGATGAAAAGGAAGAACTTAATTGATATTTGCTTGTCTTGGACACAGAATATGCTGACAATTTTACTCTGCCTGAAAACCCTGCCTTTTGAAAATTATCTAGTTTTTGTATAAAAAAAAAATCTCTATTTTTCGGTTCAAAAGTGGCGAAAAATTCTAATGGTCGAAGTTTTTTCCCCACCTATTCGAGTGATATTTCTGCATGATTTTAGCGGTTTAATACCCTTCGTTTTGTGATTTTTATTTTTTATCATCATTTTTTTCTAAATGAGTACGAAAAGCCAAATACTCACGAGCCTTATTTTAGCATCTTCCACTTACGTTGCAACACAGACGCCTTTTCAATTTTTTTTTTGGGGGGGGGGGAGGGGGTATGAGATAGTAATTAATGGATTTTTTTTAGTTCAAATGACATGTTTTCGCTCAATGGTGTATGCACACGATTTATAACCCAGCCCCAAGCGCTAAAGAAAGAAGCCAAGAGAAAACGCTTTGAAAAAGGGATCTTAAGAAAATGCACCAAATCGAAATTTTACGTTAGCGTTTATCATTAAGGCTGTACACAGGGGGGAGGTATGGATAGTTAGACCCCCTTACCCCCCGAAATGTTTGTCCGACTCGTAAAAACGTAACAAAAATGGACATAAACAAGTTTTTTATATCCCTTCATGAAAAAAATTCTTTTTTTAACCCCCCCCCCCCCCCCCATGAAAAAGAATCCTGGATATGGCCCTGTTTATCATATTAGTTCTTTTTTACAGTGGCAGTTCAGTGGTAATCCCCTCCACCCAAAACCCTATTCCATCTTGACCAGTAGGGAATCTTACAAAATGTAGCAAGGCCCTGTTTTTTAAAAAGATATTAACCTTATTAGTTCTTTTATCCTTTTGATGTTAGTAATATAAATACGTAATGTGTCTTGAAAAAAAACTAAGAAACTTACACCTCCTCCGCCCCTTAATGGGGGAGGAGGTGTAACAAAATCTTCAGCTATCTACAATTTTCAGCTATTACAAAAAAGCAACACAGCGCATTTTTTTCCATATTCATTCTTTACACATTGAACGATTAAAATTTGCCTACAGCTTTAATTTAGACATTCGACGAAGAAGCCAGAAAGTCACGGGACATGTAAGTTTTAAATTTTTATTGGAATGTGCAGTGTCATTAGTTTATAGCTTGTATTGTGGATGACACTTATTTACTTTTTTCATTACTCGATTGTCTGTCTTTCAACAGAATTGTAAAGTGTTCAGAAACAATAAATTTTATGCCCAAATGTAATTTATGAAGTCTAGGTGGCCTGAGAAAAGATACAGACCGCATTCCCACACAACCCAAACCTAGAGCGGGGGATGCATTTCTTGAACATTTAAAGGAAAAAGGGTTTAGAGCACAGCAAATTCAATTGCGATATTTTTCTTTTGTGATAATTCGTCTAAAGTTAGATTCTCATTATTACATTGAGGTTCGGGGCTTGAAACCACTGTTAAATCGTACAAACCCTTTTTTTGGTACCAACTGTTTTCAAACCACTGTTGAAACCACTGTTAAATCGTCACAAACTCTTTTTTTTGGAAACCACTGCTTTAAAACCACTGTTAAATCGTCACAGACCCTTTTTTTGGTACTTGTGTATTATAGCGACCCCACTCAAGAAGTTTGATCTGATCTGTCTACGTAAAACTGTTTCTGTCTGCATTCAGAGACAATTAGCTTAGGCACAGTAAGATAAACTACTATATAGGTATATTTTAATTAAATATTTAATATACAGAGTTGGTATTTTGGTTAAATATTTATTGTAACGCGTTCTGGGTGACCTGCTTTGCTGTAGTTTCCATAATTCTGTTACTAAAGTATTATATTTTCATTATATTTTGGTATATTTCGTTAGGATCAACCTAACTTCACTTCTTGAGCGGGGTCGCTATAAGACACACGAACCCTTTTTTCATGACACATCTTTGATCAAGAACGCTTTAAAATAAACCCTGTATAAATATTGAGGCCCATTCACATTGAGATTTTACTCAAAATTTAATTGTGAATGGGGCAAAACACGTTTGCATAGGGGGAGGAAAGATGACAAAATATATGCGTATCCGACAGTGAATACCAGCTTTTCCACAAGTATGCACCTCAAAATAAATTAGCATGTCTCAAGAAACCATTCTGCACCTCATTTTTTGATCGTAGTTGACGTAGAAGTAGCTTATCGTAGTATCGTAGCCCAAACTTTCATGAGCCTCTAATGACCTACGGAAACCCAGGGCTGCGAGAAACCTAGACTAGAAAACCATAGTGTAAACAATTTCGCCTAGTTCGTTCGAGCATGCCAAGAGTACTTATCCGAAAAGCCCGATTACTTATCCTTAGCGTTTCACCAGACGTAAATGATGTCAGAGGGTCAGAGGATTGCTACATGGAACGGTTGGAATTAGTTATCAGATAAATTACACCCGCTAACCCCCAGAAAATGTAAGAAAAGTGGCCTTACATGTAAACAAACAATTAAATCATTTCTAAATTAGAAAAGAAAACATGAAATTAAAGGAAGAGGACAAAAAAGGGACAGTAATAGCGAAAAGTGGCACATTTTCAGGGATCTATAAATACGGTATGTTTTTCTAGTACACGTGAACATTATTGCTGTTCGCTTTGTTGTCTGTAAGCGCTGTATATAAATAATATAACAATAACATCACGGCTTAGTGACTTTTGGCTACTACATCCTCGGCGCGTACAAACAGCTCCTCCTATTTAATCTGCCATCAGCGGTCCAGTGTATTACCCTGGAACTCGAGACTTCGAAACCTACTTGTAATTCCTAAAAACATCTAATAATAACATTGCATTGCACTACTAACTACCGATTTTATATACGTATTGGAATAAATTAATTTAAAATTAGATTCTTTAAAATTTAGTCTTACAACGTTGAAACCAAGTTTCGCGTTCAAGAGAAATCTGACTTGTGAAAAAAAATCGAAGATCGCGTATGTTTATATTTGTTTAAATGTTCTCCGGAGCACTTGCGTCTTGGTCCGGCTTTGTATAATGGTTGAGATAGGGAATGATCATACTGTGTTATATTTATATACAGTGTCTATAAGCGTATCAGTTAACACGTGACCGGATAGAATATTTATTGTTAGCTTTTACATATTACATCCGGGGACCTTAAGCTAAGTCTGGCTGCTCGAATGCAGGTGCTCTGACTAGCAAAACGTAATATCTAAATAAATACACATCGTTATGCGATATCTATAATTATGCAATTGCTATATAATAGCATATAATTAGCTCAATTAATAGCAATCTCCTCTTTCCTGATTGTAAGACCTGGTTGCATGTGCCTTTTTCTTACGTCTACCCATGAAAGTGGGGAACTGATTTGACAACATTGAAAGGGTAAAAAGACGAAGGACGAACTATCAAACATTTCTCAAGATACCATCAAAAAACATTTCAAACAGTAGAAGTACCAGTGGAAGGAATGTACTAGTTGTAATGGAAAGTATTTTTAACGGAATAGGGTTGTTTTGTAACAAGTTCGAAAATACAGGTTTTACACAATAATTTCCTGTTTTTTGGGCACTCCTACTCAAGTATCCGTCTCTCCAGATGTCTTTGTGTGAACATTGAAAAAAACATCTAAACTAATCAAGCTGGCACTTCAAAATCTTGCAAATAATTTTTGAACCTTGATAAAGGCTATAGACCATTGAAATTCAAAAAACAATGCTCTTTAAATTTAACAGCAAAGGACGTTTTTAATCGGGTCGAAGCTTCAAAAAGAAAAAGAGGACGTAAAAAAAAATTGAAAAAAGACGGTGTTCAGCTGAAATACAATTTTCCACGTGTTTAGCTAGTTTTTTTTTCCGAAACAAACTTTAGCGTAAAGAGCAAGAAATTGTGAGGGCTGCGGCTCTCGTGTACAGAATAATTTCTGTTTGTTTTGAGGTTTAATATTCCTCTTTACTTTCAGTTGAAAAAATTCCTTTTAATCAAATGTTATTTCTGTTCGTCTTAATATAATTTGTGGGAAATCGCAGGGAGTTGGCCCCCAGAAACATAGCGTTTGCGTATTTCAGTCTTTCTAATTAGAATAGCTGGTACTTGTGTATTATTCCAAACACACTCAAGAACTGAAGTTATGTTAATCATAATTAAACTTCACTATTAACATAACTTCAAAATTAACATAACTTCACTTCTTGAGTGTGTTTTGGATAATACACAAGTACCCAGCTTTTTAATAACTAATATTTCTACGTTCAACTTTAATTTCGGTTAGTGCAACATGAATTTTCCCATTATGGAAAGTTATGTTGATCATAATTAACATAACTTCACTATTAACACAACTTCACTGTTGCACTATTTACTTCACTATTTCACTAACACAACTTCACTATTAACATAACTTTAAAATTAACATAACTTAACTTCTTGAGTGTGTTCTGGATAATACACAAGTACCCAGCTTTTTAATAACTAATATTTCTACCTTCAATTTCAATTTCGGTTGGTGCAACATGAATTTTCTCATTATGGGAACCCGAAAGAAAAATGCAAAGAGGGGACCTTTTGAAGGCTTTTGGGGACCTAAAATTGTTTCGGATAATATTTCTTGTGAAAATACGGTATTGTTTCGTGACTTGCACTGGTTTTTACAAGACTTTTCCTTGACTTGCCAAGTAACTATAAAGCTTTCATTGAATGTGAAGGCATCAATAAATGGAGGAAAAATTGGCCTTCATTCACTAGAGCAATACACAGCCAGCTGTAATAGGGTGCTCTTATGACTTGCTAGAAAAAAAAAACGTGACTTACACACGGCAGATGTGCAGCGTGCCTTATCTTCTTTTTTCACATTTCTAACAGATCTATAAAACGACTTAGTATACCTTGAGTATGTATTGATATAGAAAGTTATTTTTTCTACTGATGCATACACAGCCAATGAAAGATTTATAGTTACATGGCAAAGCAAGAAAAAGACTTAAAAACCAAGTGTTAAGTCACGACACCAATATCAAATTTTCACTCTTCTGTGCAATCCAAATTCCACAAGGTAATAAATTCATTGAACAAAGTAATTATAGAAATTAGTTTATTAATTATTCGCATAAACAGTGGTATTCCCTAAAATGTACTTAAAAAAACAACAACCAAGAAAATGGCCTTGACCAGAGTCATTCTTAGGGCCGGTGGTGCCCGGGCCTAATTAAATACAGTGCCCCCTCCCTTATCCAATATAAGCAAAAAAGCCAAATCAAAGTGGGCAGTTGATCGGCCGCGGCAGGCGCCCCACCCCCTTTGAATGGCTTTGGCCTTGACCAAACTATCCGTAAGATCCCAAGTTCTACAATGTACGCACAACAAGCCCATCTGTCTTTGGAGATTGACTTACGAGTCCTACCAACATTATATAAAGTAAGCAACTCTTATAAATTTTTACTCTTGCCAAGGGGGCTGTCCAGGAAGCATTACCTTTGGAGACCTTTTTTCTCTTTATATTTGACAAATGAAACTCAGAGAGGAAAGAAAATAACAAAATGAAAAATAAATACAAAACGGTGAAAAAACGAGGATTTTTTGTCAGCCAGTGGCAAAATCCTCGTTTTTTCACCTTTTTTGATTTTATTTTTCATTTTGTTATTTTCTTTCCTCTCCGAGTTTCATTTGTCATGTATAGCCAGTGTAGTCTAAGAATGTATTTACTCTTTATATTTCGTTAATTTTGACTGAAATGTCTATCTAGAAATATTGATACGACACCAGGCTTGCAGTGATTGGTCTCGGGGACAAAATAAGGCGTGAGAGAGGTGATTGTTGCCCTCCGGTCACTTCTAGCTCTTAAACAAAGGACTATGAATTGGGATTTAAGTTCGATTGAGACCAATCCCGAAAATATACTAATACGGCTTCAATACGTTGAAGCACAAGTAGTTGAAATAACAACGCACCAGTTACACCTTTCACATTGTACGAGAAATGTAAAATTTACCTTTTTTTTTAATTAGGAGCTTAGAAATTCTACCTCGAAAATTTTGAGCATCCACAATTTGATGGTGGGGTTATCTATAATCTTTGACGTGAACTTTAATTTGAATAAATTTTACACATTTGGAATAAGCATAAAATGAAAATTCATTGACGGGTATAATGTATCCAATTTCCTTTTTTAGAATTGATAACTATCTCCCATAAAATTCGCAGAAAAAAACATTAAATTTTTTTCTAATGTAGCAAAGCTGTCCCACTTAACCTTTGTTTTATATCTAATTTCTGCAAAATTTGTCTTATTCCAAAAAAAAAAGTAAAATTCTAAATGAAGAGATATTGGTTATCTTGGCAAGTAGTTGAATTAAGCCTCAGTGATCCCCTAGGAATTTGTTTTGTAGTACATATTTTCATTCCTTCCAAGCTTGTGTTCTAAACTTGACATTGATCCTCTGTCAAGGCCGTATCCAGGGGGGGGGTTACCCGTTTGAGCCCCCCCCCCCCCCCCCGAAATTTTCGACCGAGTCGAAAATAAGTCGAAAATTAGTAAAACTAGGTAAAAAATCAGTAAAATTAGCTGAAAACTGAGTCGAAAATTAGTACCCCCCCCCCGAAAAAAATCCTGGATCCGCCCTTGTCCTCTATAGTAGGGGAAGAACAAGATGGGGAGGAGGTGTAGGAAGAAGGGTGTTATCACTTCATATAGAGCTATTACAGTTTGTGTAATTCACCGAAAAATTGGAGCAATACAATGGAATTGCACACTTCCAAAAAAGGACAGGAATCACTTGTCATAAGATTAACATAAAAAAAAACTATTGACCTACATCAAGGCATCACTTATCATAAGATTAACGTAAAACACTATTGGCCGACATCAAGGCCCTATCCAGAGGGAATGGTGTACCAGATTTGACCCCCTCCCCCTGAAATTTTTGGTCCGACTTGTAAAACGTAACAAAATGCCTATAAACAACGTTTTGTTGCATTTTAAAAGTTTTTCCCCCCTAATAAAATATCCTGGATACGCCCTTGGCCTACATGATGCATTTTCATTCTTACCTGTTTCCCCATTGATTTTGGATATGATCCTATTTTGAACATCATGTAATTGTTCAATGTAAGTATATCGTGTATTAGCTGTTTCCTCCAGTTAATCAAGTCTTCCATTGCTTTACGGAGAGATGAACATTCAAAAGACTTCCCTTCCTGTAACAATAAAAAAAGAACAGGTTTCAAATTTCCAAAGTCTTAGTCTTAGCTTAAATTGAATGCCGCTATGACTTTTTGTAAAAGCCGAAAGGTTGCCCACTTTCAAAAATCGTGTAAACAATATGGCGCGTGCAATACGCGACGGAAGTGCACCGCACGTGGTGAGATAAGAGTATTTGTGCGCCTATCATGGAAAATTACAGATGTGGCATATAACAAGCGGCACTCCGAGGTGGATGCAAGACGGCGGGGAGTAGGCAACCCGCCAGCAAATGCCACAGTTGAATTTTCGATAAATACTAATTAAACATAAATTGTAAGTTTGCATTGTGGCTACATGAACTATGTATAAATTATATTCTGGCTTTTAAAAAGCATAGGGTTTAGAACCCTACTCAGATTAATTTCTGCTCGTTTCGAGTTTGACTTATTTTATTTTCTGTTTGTTTTGGGTTTCATGTATTTATTGATATTGATGTGTGGTAGTTGTATGCTTGGTAGATTAGGCTACTTGTTTCTATTTTTGTTCATTTTTGGTTTAATTGAGTTCTTACTTTTTTTTTTGGAAAAACTTATTTTGTGCAAAAAGTTTTTTGATTAATAACAATACAAACAACAATTTTATTCAAGAATCTATGGACTTCGAATCTTTATGGGGTACGTAAATTAGAATGGAAACACTAAGTTCGTAACATCTTATGTGGCTATTCAAATCAAAACGTAAATTTTAAGCTCGTACGGTAACT
Organism: Artemia sinica; assembly: GCA_027921565.1. Classification (NCBI taxonomy): domain Eukaryota; kingdom Metazoa; phylum Arthropoda; class Branchiopoda; order Anostraca; family Artemiidae; genus Artemia; species Artemia sinica. The sequence goes on along the minus strand of CM051268.1, from coordinate 9,322,815 downwards.
AGTAAATTATAATCTTATCCAGTTAAGCAACTTTGAAATAAGTTTATAAATATTGGTTAAATTCTAGAATCTACGAATTCAGAATTCAATATGGCTAAGTAAACTAGAATGTTAGTCCAAAGTTCATATCGCACCACGATGTTAAACTATTATATTTTCACGCAACAAAATAGGTCGAAAAGCTTTGAACGGCCTTCATGACTACAAATTTAAACAGCAATAGGTCAACTGAGCTACTGGCGTTTTAAATAGTTCATTATTTAGAAATACAAACGAAACACAAAACTAAACTATTGAAAATTTCAAATAGCACAGAAGAATTTACTTCTTGACTTACTTGACTTAGGTTTCCTGCCATGTGATATTCGGCGTAGAGAGTGACGTCTGCCTCCTCCATCTACTTCGGTCAATTGCAAGGGTTTGCGCTTCACTTGGTCTGATATTTACCATCGCTAGCAACTTGGATACGCTGTCGGACCATCGCTTTATTGATCGGCCGCGAGGTCACTTCCAATCGGCTTTGACAGGGTCAAAGTCAAAGATCATCTTTGCAGGTAAGTGCGAGGGCATTCTAAGTAGATGTCCAAATCACCGTAAGGTACGCTCGGCTGCTTGGGTAGAAAAACGGGACTGCTTGGTGAGATGCAGCAGCTTCTCGTTGCTCACGAGGTCGACCCATCGTAGACCTTCTATCCTTCTCAGACTCTTCGACTGGAATCTATCGATAGCCATTGGGGTTGCGGCTGATGCTTGCCAAGTCTCAGCTCCATAAAGCATCACGGAACAGACGAGGGCGTTGAAAGTCGAAGTTTTGTTACGTTCATTAAATTGCAGATTTCTTGAGTTCAGCAAAATCGTATTGCCTTGCTTTCGATAAAACTCAAGAAAGTCCCCCAGAAATTTCAGAATGACGGATGATCTTCAGAAGTTAAAAGTCTCACTTTGAAATTTGGCGAGTACTGAATTCAGCTTCATGGCACTTATGAAATCCCTTCCCAAACAGATCTTGAATGACACTTTTCATTCCAAAGAAGCTTTAGACGTTGAAACGGGGTAGATGAAAACGTTTACTAAGTTGAAACCAGCCGAAGTTCAAACCCTATTTTTCAATTTTGCGTTCATTAAATCCCTTACCATGCTGATCTCAAAGGACACCTCTCTTATTCCCAGGAACCTTCAGACATTGAAAAGGGGTAGATGAAGACGTCTATCAAGTTGAAACCTGTAGAGCTTGACACCTCACTTTTCAATACTGTACTCGGCTTAATGGTGTTTATGGAATCCTGTCTCTTGCCAATCTCGAGCGACACTTTTCATTTCCTAGAAACTTCAGACGATAAAAAATGGGTAGGTGAAAACGCCTATCAAGTCGAAACCTACAAGATTTGAACTCTCACTCTTCAATACTGAACTCAGCTTGAGGGCGTTTATGAAACCCCTCCCCATAACAATGTTGAGTCATGGATTTCATCCCTAAGAAGCTTCAAACTTTGAAAAGGGGTAGATGAAAATACCGACCGGTCGAAACCTGAAGACTTTGAAATTTAAAATTTTCAATCCGGCGAGTAGTGAACTCAGCTTAATGGCATTTATAAAATTCCATCCTATGCCAATCTTGAATGACGTTTTTCCCTCCCAAAAAGCTTCAAACTTTGAAAAAGGGCCGATGAAAACGTCTACCAATTTGGAACCTGCAGAAGTTGAAACCTTACTTGTCAATTTGGCAAGTACTGAACTCAGCTTAATGTCGTTAATGAAACCCCTTTCCATGCCAATCTTAAATGCCGCCTTTTATTCCAAAGGAAGCTTCAGACGTCGACAAAGGGTAGATGATACGTCTTCCAATCCTAATACTAATCATAAACGGCGGCATTATTTTTGCAGATCAGTGATTAGATGATGTTTGCCAAAAAGATAGTTGCAGAGAACCCAACTTTACAACGCCTATCAAATTAATGTTATTGGAAATGAAAGGTAATGACGATTGCAAAAACCGAATAACATCCAGGCGGAGGTCTAGATAGTTGTTCCTTTTTCACGGCATGCACATAGCCTATAACACCTCATTTAATTAAGAATTCTTTCTTTTTAACCTCCTGAGACCTGACCATAGAAATACTTTCCTGATTATGTTCATTTCTTTGTAGTTGACTTAAAAAAAAATCATTTTGACCATTGATCAACTAAAAAAAAAGTTGACCCCCCCTCCCTCCCTCTGGAGGATGTCCACAGGTGTGGACATTGGGTCTCTATCGAGCTAAGAGTATAGTAAAAATCTGTTTCGTCTATTAAAAGAGATATGTCAAAACGTTGAAAACAAAACATTACTCTTCATGAAATTTCTTGAAGCAGTTGTTTGTCTTTTGTCAAGCAGAGAATGATTTTACACTGCGAGCACATCCATCTTGACCTTTTGCAGCATCCAGGCCTTCTGCATCGGGCTGCATTTGCCAAGTCACAAAATTCTGGTAGATGCAGTGCAGCTCTGGCATATGGGGGAGGGATTGGCCTCTTTTTTTCACACTCAAAACACGGTGTTGAGTTTCACCCAATGGCTCTTCGTTGCTATTTTCTTGACCCCGTGACTCCGAGCTTCCAGAATTGAGCAAAACTCGGCCACGTTGAAACGAAGATCAATGAGCTGTTTGAGGTCACCAGAAACTTCTGGGCCATGGCCTTTCAGCTCATGAAATGCATTGGCTAGTGCAGCATCCACAAAATGATGAAACAGACGCACAGTCCATTTTTTAGTACGCGTCTCAAATCGGTAATAGCTGACCATGCGGTCCACAAGGTCGACCCCACCCATGTAGGTATTGTAGTCGGAGACTACTTGTGGACATTTGACCTGCACGTAAGACCCCTGGCGCTTGTCATACCGTTTGACCTCTGTCTCCTCTTCTATACCTTTGCAGTTTGAAGACAGGAGAACCACTTTGTTATCATACCACTGGGTCACGGCTACTTTTCTATCTGAGCGCACAGACATGACAGAGGTTCCTCTGCCCTTTCTTTTCATTTCTGTTTCGGTAAAAAGCGTTGGGCCGTTGGCACCCAAACGGTTTCTTCATGATAGTTCCGGTCGCATTTATTTTTCTTTCAGCCAGCATGTCGAGGAGCTTAACAGACGAGAAGAATCGGTCAAAATAGAGGTATGTACCTTCTGGTAGGGTCTCAGACAAGCGCAGTACGATCCCAGCTGACAAGCCATGTGCTACCAGCTGTTCTCCCAGGGTGGTGGCTCCCTGGTAGATTTGGAAGTCAAGTATCAGCCCTGAGGAGCTGGCAAGGACAAAATTCTTTAATCCAACCGGATTGGGCTTGTTAGGTACATATTGCTTGAGAGTCGACATACCCTGGAAGGGTATCATCTGTTCGTCAATTGAACAGTTCCTGTCACGTGGCAACTGGAGACAGATATTCCTGAAGTTGTCAAGGATCGGCTGCACCTTCCAAAGCCTATTTTTGGTTTTTTTTTTTTCGTCTGAGATTTCTGAATCAACAACGAACTTCAGGTTTGACCGGATTGTGAAGAATCTGTCTCGAGTCATCTTTTGTGATATGGCTTCCACCCTAAACTTCCCAGACCAGTACATGCGGATCCGAGGAAACTTGAGGTTCCCCATCAGGATGACAATGCCAACAAAATTTTCAGCTCGTCTGGAGTTACATTCAAGCTTTTGTGGTGGGCCAACTGATAGTTGTAGTTCATGCAAAAAGCTATACGTTCGAAGAAGCTCTCCGGGGTAATATTGCAAAAAGAATTGTTCTGTACTCCGATCGTCGTGGTCCTGGAAATGAGCGGGGCCCACGTCCGGGCCACGATGATTATCGAACCGCCGAGACTTCCTCCAGGACAAGGTTGCTGCTACTTTGTCAGCCTTCAAGCGTTTGGCACGGGTTGCTAAGGGTACGTCATCATCAGATTCTTCATTTTCAACATCTGGAAGAACAGCATAACTGCTTGATGACGGAATGGCTGCAACAGCTGGTTCACCATCACAGTCTGAAGACGACAAGGAGTCGTTTTTTATCCATTCCTCATCATCATCTAAATCAGAGAGGTCCAGGTCACTCTCATCGAGCATTCCAAGGGCGTCATCAAGGGAAACTACAATAAAGGAACAGGTTCAGTAAGCTTGAAACTAATAGCTAGATAGATAGATAGATAGATAGAGATTGGCAAAAGAACTATCACAAACCCTAGTGGACCAAATTTGCATTTCTTAGTAAAAAAAAAAATACAATAACAAAATAATACAATAACAACACATAGTTACCACTGTAACGAAAACACGACAGGTAACAGTCAGAAAACACAAAATACAAAAGTCATAAATAGGTCATAACTATATAAAATATTTTTAAGGTCATAAAATAAAAAAAGATAAAAAGGGTAACAAATAAAATAACCAAATATTCAACAATGAAAAAAATAATATATACAAAATAGTTTAATTTTTAGCAGACTTACGGGTTGTGATTTTGGTTGATTTTATTTGCAAAAAAAGGGAATAAAAAGTTTTTATAAAGTAAGGAAGAAAAGGGTATGGGAGACAGAATGGGGGTGGGTAGGGACACTTTACGGGGGGTGGCGATTTCTTATGGGTGAGTGGCGGCTAGGTTGTTGCCAATTTAGTAAATAAAACAATCATTGGCTTCTGCTATCCCCATTAGAATCAAGATTTGAACTACGAAAAATCAACCCTAGCTTTTTACTCGATTGGAACCGCCTGTCCACAGACGTGGACATGGAGGTTTTCAAGTTCCAAAAGATGGCACTTATCAAACTAACTGCTTTTAAAACTTTCTAAGCACTGTCTACAATCAAGAGAGTACACCTGATTTTTCTCAGAACTCGTTCTCACCACTTTCTTTTTTTTTCTTTTTTCTTACCTTTGCTTTTTTTCATCTCCTTATTTTAGCCTTTTCTAGTTGTAAAAACACCACTAAAAGTCGCAGAAACTTTCTGAAAAAATCGTAGATGGCTTTCCAGGTCCAAAAAGCACGTTGAAATAACGAAATCTTTGCTAGATGGCGAGGCCTTTGCACAAAAAAATATTTTATGGGGGTGTCCACAGACGTGGACACCAGGTCCCAGGAGGTTAAGTGTGGAAATTGTGTTTTATGCTTCATTTACTTTTCTGTGGTCTACTGGAATCACTCACACAAATTACGAAGAGAATACGAATATATATATATATATATATATATATATATATATATATATATATATATATATATATAATATATATATATATATATATATATATATATATATATATATATATATATATATATATATATATATATATATATATATATATTATATATATATATATATATATATATATATAAAGGTAGGTAAAGGATACGGCACTAGACTTCTTAAAGTCTAAACTGGCGGTGCTGATCTCCGTCTCAAGGCCTTTCATCCAGGAAGTGCAATGGGGATGGGGGCCAGCAATCCTGTGCTGTCGCACAACCTTTCTGTTTACCTTCCCCAGATTTTTCCAGGTACCCATTTAGAGCTGGGTCGACTCTGGTTGAGCTTACAGAGTCACACCACTGACCCCCGTCCCAAACCAAATAACTGGCAACACCAGGAATCGAACCTCGTCCTTCAGACAAAGGATTCTAAATCCAGCGCGAATATATATATATATATATATATATATATATATATATATATATATATATATATATATATATATATATATATATTATATGATATATATATATATATATATATATATATATATTATATATATATTATATATATATATATTATATTATATATATATATATATATATATATATATATATATATATATATATATATATATATAACAAAACTGCTTGACCACAAAAAAAAATCTTCTTTTGTTATGTCTGTACCTTAAAAATTTAGACCTCTAACTGCTCTTGGAAAAAATTCTAACACAATGCACTTCTTCAGAAGCGGTTTTTTTATACTTCTCATTCTTCTGCAATCTGTTTAATTTCCTGCAGCGGATCTATTTAAACATAGAAGCGGATTGTTTGCAGCAACTTTTAATGACAGCCTTAAGGAGGAAGATTTCTGGGTAAGCAGGAATTCAACTTCACAAAAACTTTAAACTCTGAGAGCAACTACCATGGGACAACGTTGACTATTGCTTGAACAAATCATCAACATTTCATCCAGAGCCCATAATGAGATTTTGTTTAACTTTATCGCTGCTTCTTCAGAGCCGTGGCTCAAAGACCCAAGTAGATCCGAAATAAGGCTAACACGGCTGTAGCAACGCCAAACACCAACTGCAGGATTTAATTATAAATCTCGATGTCGCTTAAGTGGCTACCTTCTACGAATTCGTCCACTCACCTTCTTATAAATAAGTTTTTCTGTCCAAACATTTAACGCATCGAAAAACAGATGGCCATACATTTTGCCAGGCAAATTATTTGGGGGGGGGGGAGTGCCCCATAGATCTTATTGCTCCAGCTTTGGAAAGCAATTTTCAGGTTCTCGTTGAATATAATGAAAACAAATCTATCCCCCAAGAACAGATTTTTTAGGCATTCCAGATTCATTTAGAACAGTCTCATTGGGAAGACTAATGAACCCATCTGTTAACTCCTTCAGACAAGATGGAACTAAGTAAGTCTCTGTAAGTCTATTTTAGGAAGTATATGATCTGGCATACGGAGGATATGCCCAAGGTATCGCCATCATCGTTGCTTACATTGTCTTACCAGCTGATTCTTACGATCTGACGAAGGCAGTTATTTTCAGATATTTCTCCTGCACCGCAGTTAGCTTTAGATATTCTATAAAGTAACTCAGAACAGACATTTTAACATCTGTTAATACTTTCAGACAAGATGGAACATGGTACTAAGTAAAGGACTAACGACATCGGGCACTCGACACGCATGACAAATGACTTGCGATAAATATAGATCGACAGTCAACAACAAGCAACTATAAATGATCCCGTTTGCTTTTGCCTTGTTTGCTTTCACTTTGACATTATACTGTATTTTCGTTCCTTCCTTTCTTTCTATTTGGTTTTACGTCACTATCATCTGACGATGTGCCGCTAGTCCTGGCAATTACCTTCTTTTTCATAAATACGTAATTATTATATCTTGTCTCAAAGCATATAAGAAAATTCTTTTGAGATGACCTCTACTGGAAGGTCATTCCGCATGGCGACAGCACGTCGAACAAAGCTCTCTTTTAGGCATTGCTGTAGAATGCTGTAGAATCTACAGTGTAGATTATCATAAGAAAGAAAAAAAATTCTTTAATCTTGATTGTCACGGGTTTTAGAAGTTTGATAAAATGAATTTGACATGTTTTTTCTTATTTTTTTTTTTTAATGAGAGAAGGGAGTGATACATCTATTATATTTATATACAATATTAATTATAAACTCGTTGGCAAATCTTTTCAAATTTTGAAAAAAAAAACACACAAATCATAACAGCAAAATTATAATGAAAAAAAATAACATTAAAAACGGAGTATAAATGGTTCTAAAACCTAAACTAGCTAAAAAAACCGCACATTAACAAATAGTAACAAAAAGTATATATGTCCCAATTTTTAATATTTAGATTTTGTTTTGACAATCATAAAATCCAAAAAATTAACAATTTTACTTAATGGGGAAATTTTGATCTAGGACGATTGAGCAGTCCGATTGTTAAGTAGAAAGACTTTGTCTGGCAGCGGTCCTGCTTCTTTAACTTTCAAGCGAGGGGTTTGACCACTCTCCACAACCTGGTGTATAAATAATAATAATTTATTTATTACCCACTATAAAAAAGAAGCGGAGTACATCAAAAAAAAAAAAAAAACAACAAAAAGCAAACTCGCGCACTTAACAACTAATTACATAAAACGACGTAAATTATGGTGCGCAGTAAGACCTGCAGATAATGACAGCTTTCCCGCAAGCACAGCGGGAATATTATTGCACAGCGGCAAGTATATTCCTGAGCGCTACTTGTTTCACATACACGGTGCACTTTACGCCAGGCGTTGTAAGCGCCACCTTATGGGCACAATTTTTTGATATTAGCAACAGCTCTGGTATACACAAACTGAAATAGTGCTCAACCTATTCGCTATTTCTACGCCATTTTTCGACAACTTCTTGCTCTTTTTTGATTGTTGTTCTTTTTGATGTTGTACAAAATATGCCCGATGGGCTTTACGATGAAAAAACTTGGTCGAAGTGATCAAAGACTTGACAGCCTAATTAGAGTGAAGCCAAGACATAAGCCTCTGTGAGAGTCAAAGCTGGCATTACTTTTTCAGGGTCGTGTTCATTTTCACTTTTTTATGACAGCCTATCATCCTAGGACAGAACTAAGGCAGGTAGGCATACATTAAGGGTTAATCCAGGTAGTTCTGTGAGCCATCTGAAGGCAATTGGAAAGCAAAAAATGATTAAAAAATTCGAGAGGGCGACTGAGATTGTTCATATTATATAGACTTTGCCTACCAGGAAAGCTCAGTGGAATCGCAGTGGGTGACATTTCTGGGTTGACTCATGACTTGGACTTGTAGGCAAACCAGTGACTAAGATCTTTTCGAACTGTCTGAGCTTTGCCTATTGGGAATTTTATATATTAGCTTGGTGACGCAGAGGGGGAAAGCCGAGCGTTATTTTCTCTACATCAACAACAACAAAAACAATATGCTTCACCAGGTAAGAGCCTTAAAATGCAAATGTTACCGTGAAAGACCGAAATCTGGTGAATATCGACATTCACCGGTAAAAGTCCAAAACAAAAATTTCAGACATACACCAAGCGACTATGTGTTTGTTGACCAGTCAGCTTTGTCAGACTTATGCAAGGTTTTATGGTGAAAGGTCAGGTCAGGTTAGGTCATAGATATCAGAAATGGGTAAGAAATTAGGTTAGAGATTCAGAAATATAAAATCTCAGAAATGCTCAACATTCACCATTAGTGCACGGTGAATATCAACAAATGCATAGTCGCTTGGTGTATGTCCGAAATATTTGTTAAATTTCCTTATTTCAGACTTTCACGGGTGAAAGTCGACATTCATCAGATTTCGGTCTTTCACCGGAACATACGCACAACGGATCATTAGGCTAGTTATGAAATTCCAAAGCAAGAAACCGAAGTGCTCAAGAATGAAATACTGCTATTAAACATTTTGTAGCTCTTGTATCTCCGACTGATCGAAGAATGTTTTCCTTCATGTCATAGCACATGAAAGCAATAAAATTACCATTTTTGAGCGTGCTTGCTAACACTGTCTCTTGTTTCCATTTTGCAACACTTTTTTTTTCATGTAATCAACAACCAAAGAACTGGAAACTGATAGGCATGTATCATGTATCTATATATATATATATATATCTATATATATATTATATATATATATATATATATATATATATATCTATATATATATATATATATATATATATATATATATATATATATATATATATATATATTATATATATATATATATATATATATATATATGTATATACAAATGTGGTAGAAGATCCTTAAATAGAACTTGAAGGAGAAAACTCAAAAATTACAAAGAAAAATTAATTACCTTTATTCAATAATACTTAAAAATCTCAAAATATCTGCGATTTTTGTTATTGCTAAAATCTGTTTTTGGTTGAAAATGCTAAGAGGAGTGTCGAAGGCTCAACAACTAATTACAAAAGTTTGAGGTAGATTTAAACACAATGATATATTCTTCTTCTAGGAAATTTTGTACTACCCTGAAACAGTAGAAAAAATTCGAGAGAAACATTTTGCCCTCCATCCCCAAAGCGCAAAAGTCAAAGTCCCTCTCCTTCTCAGTCATAATAGAAACTTTACCTAAAAGGATTTTTTATCTATTAGCCAATACACACTCGAGAATTTGGATCTATAAAATCAGACAATAACTGGTTTATTGCGTTTTTTATATGGAGATAATTAGCTTCGGCTCAGTGGAAAACTATATTGAAGCTATATTTTAATAAATATTTAGTAAGTATTTTGGTTAGGTTAGTTTATATTTTGCATGCAGCACCGCTATACCTACCCCCCCCCCCCCCCCCTAATGCGCAAACATACAGCCCAAATTATATATATCCTATCTATCTCCCAAGTGTCACAGCTGTTTCAACCCCGTACCTGTAAATCCAAATTTTCGAGTGTGTACTGGCTAACAGATAAGTTAAAAAGTTAAGTTCAAAACTGAACAAAAGTTAAACAAAAGTTAAGATAAGTTTAAAAGTTCAAACTTAAAGAAAAGAGACACATATCTTGGCTTGTTTTCAGTTTGAAATAATTTTATTTCATAGGGTAGTCCACGCGGAATAAATTGACTGTTTGATAGATTGCTTGGTAGTCCCCTGCTTAGTTTTTGATTTTGTGATTTTTTTTTCTTCTTTTTTTATGTGGATCATTATATTTTATGATTTTTTTTCTATTTATTTTTTTGTTTTTTTTTTTCTCTTGTGTTGAGTCTCTTAAAGGTGTGAATTTATGATGTTGAAAATGTTTTTTATGCATTTGTTTCATTTTTGTTTCTCCCCTGTTTTTTTCCCTGGCCATAGAGCCTTACGGGGGAGTTTATAGTTAAGTGTATTTTGTTGAGTTTATTGACTGAATAAATTGATTGATTGATCCCTCGGGTGATAATCAAAAACATATTGATGCTTCACAACTTCAGGTTAAATTGTTGTATTTTTGGAGATTCCTCAGCAACTGATTTTATAACAGTAAGCGACTATTTCCAGATACTGATGGCTGGAAGTTACCGATGCTACCAATTTTATTAAGTAGGATGGTTGCGGTGGTATGTGCAAGATAGAGAAGAGCAAACCTCGGCCCCTAGTAACCGAAGATAGAAAAACGTGTTTTCAAAGAAGCTGCTTAGCGTGGAAATTTTAAATGGATTTTAAAATGATAGCTATTACTGAGATTCAACTAAGGTAAATTCGAAATTTTGATTTTTTCGAATTCGAAAAAAGATCTTCAAACTCTTTGAAAATGGTGGCAATTAGAAATAAAAAGTGCACCATCGGAACCGTCATGGCCAAAAACTTTAACTGAAGGCTATGGTTTGTAATAGTAGCTGTCCATAGTAACTAAAAAAAAACTTGTTTTCAAATGAATTCTTTTCTGTGAAAAATTATTAACTAACACTGATTTGAAAATAATAATTATTATTCAGACTCAACTTAATAGTAGTTTGTAACTACAACAACAATATTTGAAAATTTCAGAAAAGAACCCTGAAATCTGTTGAAAACGGTGACAAATCGAAATAAAAAGTGCACGATTGGATTAGCCATGGCCAAACAATTATAGCCAGACGTTTAGAACCCTTATCTTGAAAACCAGAGAAAGTTGCAGTTTATACTGGTAGCAATGATGTATCTCCCTCTTTTTTGACAGCACTGGTGGGCAGATGCGTAAGTAGGTTTTTCAGCGCCCAAGGTGAACGTCAGTTCTCGCACCCGTCCCCTTTAACAATTTAAGTTGGCCATCTTTTAGTTCTTCCACAAAATATAACATGGCATGCATGTATTATATAAGTAGTAGCCGAAGAGGAGCTGCACCTAGGTACGAGTGTACCCCCTTGCCCCTCCCCTAGCTTTGCCTCTACCAATGGGCTACTTGATGGTTGTAGAAAGATGAATAAAGTTTCGTCTAGAAGCTAATTTTTGTATCTAGTATCCTTTTGAGTGGCAGAATAACAGCAATAAAAGAAACTGTCATTATTGTGCCAAAGAAACAACAAATTAGGCCCGATATAGGCCCAAATGTCAAGCAAAATTCTGATACAGCCAGTCAATTCAACAATGATGAAAAGCTTTATGTTTACTTTCCTACTTTTTGAGGCTATAAAATGCGAATCTAAGGCTTTCCTTCTGGCTGCCCCATTTATTACACCACCGTGACATAACTCAACATACCTACTGCTATCACTCCGTGGCAGAGTTACTGGTGGACCAAGGAGGTAGGAATCGCCCCCCTAGCTTGGAAGCAGTTTACCTTATGCAGCTACATTTACACGAATAATTAAAAAAAACTTATAAAGAGAAAAGATAAGTAATCTAGTAAAGACAACTAATCTGGGCAGCCTCTCTACCTCCGTTCTCAAATTCTGTATTGATGACTGGCAAGGTCGTGCCCAGGATTTTTTTCGGAGGTGGTTTTACTCAAAAAAAATTCGGGGGGGGGGGTACACAAAAAGCCTCAAAAAACGTATACAAAATTTGTTTATATCCATTTTTACGAGTCAGACAAACATTTCGGAGGGGGGGGGTCAAACCCCTCTAACTCCCCTCTGGGTATGGCCTTGCTGACTGGGCTAGCATAAAAAACGAGTCTCTCTTAGTTCTGTTAAAAGATTAATTCAAACTAGTCATTGGTCCATTGCAGCCAAGTCGGAAGTAGTAAGTATCTATTGAATTTGCTTGCGCCCCTGTACCAAACAGGTTTCTGGTGAGTATAATCTGGTTTGGTGGGTATAATCTGGTTTGGTGGGTATAATCTGGTTTGGTGGGTACAGTCTGGTTTGGTGGGGTATAGTCTGGTTTGATGGGTATAGTCTGGTTTGATGGGTATAGTCTGGTTTGGTTTTTCAAAGAGAGTGACTATCCCTATGCATATAGGTAATACTTCTACAGGGCATTACACCTTTTCAAAGAGAGTGAGTATAACTTGATTGGTGATTGGGATTTGAATAAAAGGAATAGTTTTCTTTACAATTCATATTAGTAAGAGAATTGAATTCAAAGAGAATAGTTTATTTTCGTGGATATTAGCAGAGAAAAAATGAGTGGTGCATTTACATTATTGGAGATTAATGATGGAGCTGACAACAGTAGCAGCGATATACGAGTACCCAATGTGGCCGTGGAAATAACCACTGGTTGTAGACTATGTCTTGAATGGGACACTATGTATGCCAGATACGTGATATCATTAAGCAAATTTAAGCAGGAGGAGCAGCTATGTTTTGCTGGAAAAGTGAATATTCTCCATATAAATAAACTTCGGTCAGCATTAGATGTCCTATCGAAATATATTGATGAGAACAAAATGCATCAGTGAATATTATTATTGTAATTATGTTCAATAAAATTGTTTCTAAATCAATGGTATTTTTTTCTTTCTATAGTAGACTAGCGTATATTTTTTAGAGTAGAAAAAATTCTGGTTAGTCTGAAGTTGGTTGTGAGAGAGTTAGGACTCTAAAAAATGGATAGATTCGAGAAAGAGCGAATCATGAGGAATCTAGTTCTTATGGAAAAACGTTTGATTCTAGATGACAATTTTCTAGAGCTGTCTATTCAAAGGAAGATATTTTCTCGGGGAATGCTTGTCGATATAATGAAAACTGATTCTCCATCATTAGACTATTGTATGAAGCTTCTACGTCGTGGTCCAAATGCATTTACACAATTTATTGATATATTGATCACAACACAGCAAAATGATATTGTGGATATGCTTTTAAACATTAGTTTAGAAATTTAGGACTTTTTTTTCATGAGAAAGATGGTGCTCGAGGATGATTTACTCCTCTCTCTCTCTCTCTCTATCTCAGACAATTTTTTGTTGTTGCTAGCTCAGTTTCATTGTGGCAGTGAGAGTGTCAACACATGACAAAATGTTCCATACATGTCCGTTATGTATGTACACACAGGGCAGCTGGTCATCATGTGAGAATTGCACAATGATTGATGAGTATGATGAAAAGTGTAGATTATGCAACCCGTGTAAATTGCATAGAGGATATGCTGTACAAATTAAAGGTTGTAATTCCTGTCTTGAAGAGGGGTGTGACTCTCATCCTAGAGGTCACCTATGCTCCAATTGTCACTATGATAAATGTAATCAGTGGGAGAATACATATCCCGGTATGATTGGAAAGAATCCTAACCGTGATTTTAGTCTATTGCTACGAGATTGGTATCGTCGTGGTTTTAGATTGTTCTGGGAGGAGGAACCGGGTCAGCGATTCAACTGTTGGAACAACAAAAGAATATGGTTTCTACGTCATCGTTGTGAAGACAATGGGTGTTATGATTATAAGCCCACTGATTTTTATTTGGCTGTGACGGAATGTGATTCGACACATTTGCGAATTGGAGGAGATGGGGTGAATGTGTACTGTATAATACACAAGTGATGTTTTGGAGAGTATTGTCAATTTAAAATAGTTTAGAAATAAAAAAAAATTAACAAGAAATGACTGAAAAGTGTTTTGAGGGAGTTGAGTTGCACGAGGGTTGAGTTGCACGAGGGTTCAGTTAAGGGGGTACAGTTACACGGGGGTTTAGTTAAATGGGGGTCGAGTTGCACGAGGGTTCAGTAGCACTTGCACGGGGGGTTCAGTTACATGCGGATTCAGCTACACGGGGATTAGTTAAATGCGGTTGAGCTGCATAGTCTCGTTGGAAAAAATTGGAGTTCATACTTAAACAGTTCTATTAAGAGCTATTGCTATGGGCGAATTGGAGGAGATGGGGTGATTGTGTACTGTATAATACACAAGTGATGTTTTGGAGAGTATTGTCAATTTAAAATAGTTTAGAAATAAAAAAAATTAACAAGAAATGACTGAAAAGTGTTTTGAGGGAGTTGAGTTGCACGAGGGTTGAGTTGCACGAGGGTTCAGTTAAGGGGGTACAGTTACACGGGGGTTTAGTTAAATGGGGGTCGAGTTGCACGAGGATTCAGTAGCACGATGGTTCAGTAGCAGGGTGAGGGTTCAGTTGTACGGGGTTTCGGTTATACAGGGGTTCAGTTACATGGGGGTTCAGTTGCACGGGGGTTTAGTTAAATGGGGCTTGAGTTGCACGGGGGTTGAGATGCACGAGGGTTCAGTTGCACGGGGGGTTCAGTTACATGCGGATTCATGCTACACGGGGATTAGTTAAATGCGGTTGAGCTGCATAGTCTCGTTGGAAAAAATTGGAGTTCTACTTAAACAGTTCTATTAAGAGCTATTGCTATGGAAATGGCTCATTTTTGAATCAAAACTATGCTTTTCCGACTGAAGATACACATTTGAATCAGAAAATGTGAAAATGTATACAATTGAAACAGAGAAGTGTGTTTTGACGATATTTTCTATATTTTCGTCTGAAAAATAGGAGTTCACGCTTAAAAAGTTCTATTAAGAGCTATTTTTATGGAAATGCTTTTACAATCGGAAATGTTCGATTAACATTTGCAAAAAATCCAAATATTTTCCCGGAAAAGAAAAGTTCAACTTCGATTCTGAATTTTCTCAATGAAAATGAAATAAGTTATTGATCAATTCTATTTTCATAAAATAATATAAAATTTTCCACTTCAATTCAGATTTTTCTCAAAGAGATGACAAAATTTAAAATATTGTTCCAAATTTTTCATAGAAGATAGAAAAAGTTATACTTTGATTGTGATTATTCTTCATGAAGATATGGAGCACCACTTTAATTCTAAGTTTTCTCGAAGAAGTTCTAATTTCTCCAGAGAAAATAAAAAGCTTCCACATCAGTTTTAAGTTCACCAAGACATAAAAAATTAAAGTTCAGTTCTAAATTTTTCCATAGAAGATAGGAAAAGTTATACTATGATTGTGATTATTTTCCATGAAGATAAAAAGTTTCATTTTAATTCTAAATTTTCTTAAATTCAATTCCGACCTTTCTCAAAGAGATGAAAAAATTTAAAGTTCTGTTCCAAATATTTTCCCGGAAAAGAAAAGTTCAACTTCGATTCTGAATTTTCTCAATGAAAATGAAATAAGTTATTGATCAATTCTATTTTCATAAAATAATATAAAATTTTCCACTTCAATTCAGATTTTTCTCAAAGAGATGACAAAATTTAAAATATTGTTCCAAATTTTTCATAGAAGATAGAAAAAGTTATACTTTGATTGTGATTATTCTTCATGAAGATATGGAGCTCCACTTTAATTCTAAGTTTTCTCGAAGAAGTGCAAAATGTACAAGTTCTCTTCGGAATTTTCTTAGAGAGGAGAAAAAAAGTTAGCTCAATTCTGAAATTTACCAATGAAAATGAAAAAGCTTCCATTTCAGTTCATAATTTCTCAAAGACATAAAAATTTAAAGTTCAATTCTAAATTTTTCCATAGAAGATAGGAATGGCTATACTATGATTGTGATTATTTACCATGAAGATAAAAAGTTTCACTTTTTGTTTCAAAATATTTTTGGTCTATCGACCTAGTGGTACTAAAATATCGTAAGAGGGCTCATTTGACTGGAAATTAAAAGTTCTAGTGCCATTTTTAAGTGACCAAAAAGATTGGATGGTAACTACGCCGCCTCTCACGCCTCTTTTTTCCGAAATCGTGCAATCAAAATTTGACACGACACACAAACAGAGTCATAGTGAGAGAGAAAATTTAAAGTTCATGATGAAAAATTTAATATACTGTTCCAAATTTTCCATAGAAGATAGAAAAGTTCAGGTTCTCTTCTGAATTTTACCAAAGAACATAATTCAATTCTAATTTCTCCAGAGAAAATAAAAAGCTTCCACATCAGTTTTAAGTTCACCAAGACATAAAAAATTTAAAGTTCAGTTCTAAATTTTTCCATAGAAGATAGGAAAAGTTATACTATGATTGTGATTATTTTCCATGAAGATAAAAAGTTTCATTTTAATTCTAAATTTTCTTAAATTCAATCCGACCTTCTCAAAGAGATGAAAAAATTTAAAGTTCTGTTCCAAATATTTTCCGGAAAAGAAAAGTTCAACTTCGATTCTGAATTTTCTCAATGAAAATGAAATAAGTTATTGATCAATTCTATTTTCCCAAAATAATATAAAAATTTTCCACTTCAGTTCAGATTTTTCCCAAACAGATGAAAAAGTTTAAAATACTGTTCCAAATTTTCCATAGAAGATAGAAAAGTTGTGTGAGAGAGATATCCAAAAATTTGGGTTGATCTAGGTTCACTTAGAGTGGCGCGCCACTCTAACTTTTTGGATATCTCTCTCACTATGACTCTGTTTGTGTGTCGTGTCAAATTTTGACTGCACGATTTCGGAAAAAAGAGGCGTGAGAGGCGTCGTAGTTACCATCCAATCTTTTTGGTCACTTAAAAATGGCACTAGAACTTTTAATTTCCAGTCAAATGAGCCCTCTTACGATATTTTAGTACCACTAGGTCGATAGACCAAAAATATTTTGAAAAAAAAGTGAAACTTTTTATCTTCATGGTAAATAATCACAATCATAGTATAGCCATTCCTATCTTCTATGGAAAAATTTAGAATTGAACTTTAAATTTTTATGTCTTTGAGAAATTATGAACTGAAATGGAAGCTTTTTCATTTTCATTGGTAAATTTCAGAATTGAGCTAACTTTTTTCTCCTCTCTAAGAAAATTCAGAAGAGAACTTGTACATTTTGCACTTTTTCGAGAAAACTTAGAATTAAAGTGGAGCTCCATATCTTCATGAAGAATAATCACAATCAAAGTATAACTTTTGCTATCTTCTATGAAAAATTTGGAACAATATTTTAAATTTTGTCATCTCTTTGAGAAAAATCTGAATTGAAGTGGAAAATTTTATATTATTTTATGAAAATAGAATTGATCAATAACTTATTTCATTTTCATTGAGAAAATTCAGAATCGAAGTTGAACTTCTCTTTTCCGGGAAAACATTTGGAACAGAACTTTAAATTTTTTCATCTCTTTGAGAAAGGTCGGAATTGAATTTAAGAAAATTTAGAATTAAAATGAAACTTTTTATCTTCATGGAAAATAATCACAATCATAGTATGACTTTTCCTATCTTCTATGGAAAACATTTAGAACTGAAGTTTAAATTTTTTATGTCTTGGTGAACTTAAAACTGATGTGGAAGCTTTTTATTTTCTCTGGAGAAATTAGAACTTCTTCGAGAAAACTTAGAATTAAAGTGGAGCTCCATATCTTCATGAAGAATAATCACAATCAAAGTATAACTTTTTCTATCTTCTATGAAAAATTTGGAACAATATTTTAAATTTTGTCATCTCTTTGAGAAAAATCTGAATTGAAGTGGAAAATTTTATATTATTTTATGAAAATAGAATTGATCAATAACTTCATTTTCATTGAGAAAATTCAGAATCGAAGTTGAACTTTTCTTTTCCGGGAAAATATTTGGAACAGAACTTTAAATTTTTTCATCTCTTTGAGAAAGGTCGGAATTGAATTTAAGAAAATTTAGAATTAAAATGAAACTTTTTATCTTCATGGAAAATAATCACAATCATAGTATAACTTTTGTCTGAACTGAAGTGGAAAATTTTTATGTTATTTTGGGAAAATAGAAATGATCAATAATTTATTTCATTTTCATTGAGAAAATTCAGAATCGAAGTTGAACTTTTCTTCACTTCTTTGAGAAAAATTAAAAATTGAAGTGAAACTTTTAATCTTCATAGGAAATAATCAAAATGATAGTATAACTTTTCCCATCTTCTATGTAAAAATTTAGAACTGAACCTTAAATTGTTTATGTCATGGTGAACTTAAAACTGAAGTGGAAGCTTTTTATTTTCTCTGGAGAAATTAGAATTGAATTGTGTTCGTTGGTAAAATTCAGAAGAGAACTTGACTTTTCTATCTTCTATGAAAAATTTGGAAGTATTTTAAATTTTTCATCTCTTTGAGAAAAATCTGAACTGAAGTGGAAAATTTTTATATTATTTTGGGAAAATAGAATTGATCAATAACTTATTTCATTTTCATTAAGAAAATTCAGAATCGAAGTTGAACTTTTCTTCTTCCGGGAAAATATTTGGAACAGAACTTTAAATTTTTTCATCTCTTTGAGAAAAATCTGAATTGAAGTGGAAAATTTTATATTATTTTAGGAAAATAGAATTGATCAATAACTTATTTCATTTTCATTGAGAAAATTCAGAATCGAAGTTGAACTTTTCTTTTCCGGGAAAATATTTGGAACAGAACTTTAAATTTTTCATCTCTTTGAGAAAGGTCGGAATTGAATTTAAGAAAATTTAGAATTAAAATGAAACTGTTTATCTTCATGGAAAATAATCAAAATCATAGTATAACTTTTCCTATCTTTTATGGAAAAATTTAGAACTGAAGTTTAAATTTTTTATGTCTTGGTGAACTTAAAACTGATGTGGAAGCTTTTTATTTTCTCTGGAGAAATTAGAACTTCTTCGAGAAAACTTAGAATTAAAGTGGAGCTCCATATCTTCATGAAGAATAATCACAATCAAAGTATAACTTTTTCTATCTTCTATGAAAAATTTGGAACATATTTTAAATTTTGTCATCTCTTTGAGAAAAATCTGAATTGAAGTGGAAAACTTTATATTATTTTATGAAAATAGAATTGATCAATAACTTCATTTTCATTGAGAAAATTCAGAATCGAAGTTGAACTTTTCTTTTCCGGGAAAATATTTGGAACAGAACTTTAAATTTTTCATCTCTTTGAGAAAGGTCGGAATTGAATTTAAGAAAATTTAGAATTTAAATGAAACTTTTTATCTTCATGGAAAATAATCACCATCATAGTATAACTTTTGTCTGAACTGAAGTGGAAAATTTTTATATTATTTTGGGAAAATAGAAATGATCAATAACTTATTTCATTTTCATTGAGGAAATTCAGAATCGAAGTTGAACTTTTCTTCACTTCTTTGAGAAAAATTAAAAATTGAAGTGAAACTTTTAATCTTCATAGGAAATAATCAAAATCATAGTATAACTTTTCCTATCTTCTATGTAAAAATTTAGAACTGAACTTTAAATTGTTTATGTCATGGTGAACTTAAAACTGAGTGGAAGCTTTTTATTTTCTCTTGAGAAATTAGAATTGAATTGTGTTCGTTGGTAAAATTCAGAAGAGAACTTGAACTTTTCTATCTTCTATGAAAAATTTGGAAGTATTTTAAATTTTTCATCTCTTTGAGAAAAATCTGAACTGAAGTGGAAAATTTTTATATTATTTTGGGAAAATAGAATTGATCAATAACTTATTTCATTTTCATTAAGAAAATTCAGAATCGAAGTTGAACTTTTCTTCTTCCGGGAAAATATTTGGAACAGAACTTTAAATTTTTTCATCTCTTTGAGAAAATCTGAATTGAAGTGGAAAATTTTATATTATTTTAGGAAAATAGAATTGATCAATAACTTATTTCATTTTCATCGAGAAAATTCAGAATCGAAGTTGAACTTTTCTTTTCCGGGAAAATATTTGGAACAGAACTTTAAATTTTTTTCATCTCTTTGAGAAAGGTCGGAATTGAATTTAAGAAAATTTAGAATTAAAATGAAACTGTTTATCTTCATGGAAAATAATCACAATCATAGTATAACTTTTCCTATCTTTTATGGAAAAATTTAGAACTGAACTTTAAATTTTTTATGTCTTGGTGAACTTAAAACTGATGTGGAAGCTTTTTATTTTCTCTGGAGAAATTAGAATTGAATTATGTTCTTTGGTAAAATTCAGAAGAGAACCTGAACTTTTCTATCTTCTATGGAAAATTTGGAACAGAACTTTAAATTTTCTCTCTCACTATGACTCTGTTTGTGTGTCGTGTCAAATTTTGATTGCACGATTTCGGAAAAAAAGAGGCGTGAGAGGCGGCGTAGTTACCATCCAATCTTTTTGGTCACTTAAAAATGGCACTAGAACTTTTAATTTCCAGTCAAATGAGCCCTCTTACGATATTTTAGTACCACTAGGTCGATAGACCAAAATATTTTGAAACAAAAAGTGAAACTTTTTATCTTCATGGTAAATAATCACAATCATAGTATAGCCATTCCTATCTTCTATGGAAAAATTTAGAATTGAACTTTAAATTTTTATGTCTTTGAGAAATTATGAACTGAAATGGAAGCTTTTTCATTTTCATTGGTAAATTTCAGAATTGAGCTAACTTTTTTTCTCCTCTCTAAGAAAATTCAGAAGAGAACTTGTACATTTTGCACTTCTTCGAGAAACTTAGAATTAAAGTGGAGCTCCATATCTACATGAAGAATAATCACAATCAAAGTATAACTTTTTCTATCTTCTATGAAAAATTTGGAACAATATTTTAAATTTTGTCATCTCTTTGAGAAAAATCTGAATTGAAGTGGAAAATTTTATATTATTTTATGAAAATAGAATTGATCAATAACTTATTTCATTTTCATTGAGAAAATTCAGAATCGAAGTTGAACTTTTCTTTTCCGGGAAAATATTTGGAACAGAACTTTAAATTTTTTCATCTCTTTGAGAAAGGTCGGAATTGAATTTAAGAAAATTTAGAATTAAAATGAAACTTTGTATCTTCATGGAAAATAATCACAATCATAGCATAGCTTTTCCTATCTTCTATGGAAAAATTTAGAACTGAACTTTAAATTTTTTATGTCTTGGTGAACTTAAAACTGATGTGGAAGCTTTTTATTTTCTCTGGAGAAATTAGAACTTCTTCGAGAAAACTTAGAATTAAAGTGGTGCTCCATATCTTCATGAAGAATAATCACAATCAAAGTATAACTTTTTCTATCTTCTATGAAAAATTTGGAACAATATTTTAAATTTTGTCATCTCTTTGAGAAAAATCTGAATTGAAGTGGAAAATTTTATATTATTTTATGAAAATAGAATTGATCAATAACTTATTTCATTTTCATTGAGAAAATTCAGAATCGAAGTTGAACTTTTCTTTTCCGGGAAAATATTTTTCCGGCAAATTTTAATCAAACATTTCCGATTGTAAAAGCATTTCCACAAAAATAGCTCTTAATAGAACTTTTTAACCGTGAACTCCTATTTTTCAGACGAAAATATAGAAAATATCGTCAAAACACACTTCTCTGTTTCAATTGTATACATTTTCACATTTTCTGATTCAAATGTGTATCTTCAGTCGGAAAAGCATAGTTTTGATTCAAAAATGAGCCATTTCCATAGCAATAGCTCTTAATAGAACTATTTAAGTATGAACTCCAATTTTTTCCAACGAGACTATGCAGCTCAACCGCATTTAACTAATCCCCGTGTAGCTGAATCCGCATGTAACTGAAACCCCCGTGCAACTGAACCCTCGTGCAACTCAACCCCCGTGCAACTCAAGCCCCATTTAACTAAACCCCCGTGCAACTGAACCCCTGTATAACCGAAACCCCGTACAACTGAACCCCCACCGTGCTACTGAACCATCGTGCTACTGAACCCTCGTGCAACTCGACCCCCATTTAACTAAACCCCCGTGTAACTGTACCCCCTTAACTGAACCCTCGTGCAACTCAACCCTCGTGCAACTCAACTCCCTCAAAACACTTTTCAGTCATTTCTTGTTAATTTTTTTTTATTTCTAAACTATTTTAAATTGACAATACTCTCCAAAACATCACTTGTGTATTATACAGTACACAATCATCCCATCTCCTCCAATTCGCCCATAGCAATAGCTCTTAATAGAACTGTTTAAGTATGAACTCCAATTTTTTCCAACGAGACTATGCAGCTCAGCCGCATTTAACTAATCCCCGTGTAGCTGAATCCGCATGTAACTGAACCCCCGTGCAAGTGCTACTGAACCCTCGTGCAACTCGACCCCCATTTAACTAAACCCCCGTGTAACTGTACCCCCTTAACTGAACCCTCGTGCAACTCAACCCTCGTGCAACTCAACTCCCTCAAAACACTTTTCAGTCATTTCTTGTTAATTTTTTTTATTTCTAAACTATTTTAAATTGACAATACTCTCCAAAACATCACTTGTGTATTATACAGTACACAATCACCCCATCTCCTCCAATTCGCAAATGTGTCGAATCACATTCCGTCACAGCCAAATAAAAATCAGTGGGCTTATAATCATAACACCCATTGTCTTCACAACGATGACGTAGAAACCATATTCTTTTGTTGTTCCAACAGTTGAATCGCTGACCCGGTTCCTCCTCCCAGAACAATCTAAAACCACGACGATACCAATCTCGTAGCAATAGACTAAAATCACGGTTAGGATTCTTTCCAATCATACCGGGATATGTATTCTCCCACTGATTACATTTATCATAGTGACAATTGGAGCATAGGTGACCTCTAGGATGAGAGTCACACACCTCTTCAAGACAGGAATTACAACCTTTAATTTGTACGGCATATCCTCTATGCAATTTACACGGTTGCATAATCTACACTTTTCATCATACTCATCAATCATTGTGCAATTCTCACATGATGACCAGCTGCCCTGTGTGTACATACATAACGGACATGTATGGAACATTTTGTCATGTGTTGACACTCTCACTGCCACAATGAAACTGAGCTAGCAACAACAAAAAATTGTCTGAGATAGAGAGAGAGAGAGAGAGAGGAGTAAATCATCCTCGAGCACCATCTCTCTCATGAAAAAAAGTCCTAAATTTCTAAACTAATGTTTAAAAGCATATCCACAATATCATTTTGCTGTGTTGTGATCAATATATCAATAAATTGTGTAAATGCATTTGGACCACGACGTAGAAGCTTCATACAATAGTCTAATGATGGAGAATCAGTTTTCATTATATCGACAAGCATTCCCCGAGAAAATATCTTCCTTTGAATAGACAGCTCTAGAAAATTGTCATCTAGAATCAAACGTTTTTCCATAAGAACTAGATTCCTCATGATTTGCTCTTTCTCGAATCTATCCATTTTTTAGAGTCCTAACTCTCTCACAACCAACTTCACACTAACCAGAATTTTTTCTACTCTAAAAAATATACGCTAGTCTACTATAGAAAGAAAAAAATACCATTGATTTAGAAACAATTTTATTGAACATAATTACAATAATAATATTCACTGATGCATTTTGTTCTCATCAATATATTTCGATAGGACATCTAATGCTGACCGAAGTTTATTTATATGGAGAATATTCACTTTTCCAACAAAACATAGCTGCTCCTCCTGCTTAAATTTGCTTAATGATATCACGTATCTGGCATACATAGTGTCCCATTCAAGACATAGTCTACAACCAGTGGTTATTTCCACGGCCACATTGGGTACTCGTATATCGCTGCTACTGTTGTCAGCTCCATCATTAATCTCCAATAATGTAAATGCACCACTCATTTTTTCTCTCCACTAATATCCTCGCAAATAAACTATTCTCTTTGAATTCAATTCTCTTACTAATATGATTGTAAAGAAAACTATTCCTTTTATTCAAATCCCAATCACCAATCAAGTTATACTCACTCTCTTTGAAAAGGTGTAATGCCCTGTAGAAGTATTACCTATATGCATAGGGATAGTCACTCTCTTTGAAAAACCAACCCAGACTATACCCATCAAACCAGACTATACCCATCAAACCAGACTATACCCCACCAAACCAGACTGTACCCACCAAACCAGATTATACCCACCAAACCAGATTATACCCACCAAACCAGATTATACTCACCAGAAACCTGTTTGGTACAGGGGCGCAAGCAAATTCAATAGATACTTACTACTTCCGACTTGGCTGCAATGGACCAATGACTAGTTTGAATTAATCTTTTAACAGAACTAAGAGAGACTCGTTTTTTTATGCTAGCCCAGTCAGCAAGGCCATGCCCAGAGGGGATTTAGAGGGGTTGACCCCCCCCCCCGAAATGTTTGTCTGACTCGTAAAAATGGATATAAACAAATTTTGTATACGTTTTTTGAGGTTTTTTGTGTACCCCCCCCCCCCCGAATTTTTTTTGAGTAAAACCACCTCCGAAAAAATCCTGGGCACGACCTTGCCAGTCATCAATACAGAATTTGAGAACGGAGGTAGAGAGGCTGCCCAGATTAGTTGTCTTTACTAGATTACTTATCTTTTCTCTTTATAAGTTTTTTTTAATTATTCGTGTAAATGTAGCTGCATAAGGTAAACTGCTTCCAAGCTAGGGGGGCGATTCCTACCTCCTTGATCCACCAGTAATTCTGCCACGGAGTGATAGCAGTAGGTATGTTGAGTTATGTCACGGTGGTGTAATAAATGGGGCAGCCAGAAGGAAAGCCTTAGATTCGCATTTTATAGCCTCAAAAAGTAGGAAAGTAAACATAAAGCTTTTCATCATTGTTGAATTGATTGGCTGTATCAGAATTTTGCTTGACATTTGGGCCTATATATCGGGCCTAATTTGTTGTTTCTTTGGCACAATAATGACAGTTTCTTTTATTGCTGTTATTCTGCCACTCAAAAGGATACTAGATACAAAAATTAGCTTCTAGACGAAACTTTATTCATCTTTCTACAACCATCAAGTAGCCCATTGGTAGAGGCAAAGCTAGGGGAGGGGCAAGGGGGTACACTCGTACCTAGGTGCAGCTCCTCTTCGGGTACTACTTATATAATACATGCATGCCATGTTATATTTTGTGGAAGAACTAAAGATGGCCAACTTAAATTGTTAAAGGGGACGGGTGCGAGAACTGACGTTCACCTTGGGCGCTGAAAAACCTACTTACGCATCTGCCCACCAGTGCTGTCAAAAAAGAGGGAGATACATCATTGCTACCAGTATAAACTGCAACTTTCTCTGGTTTTCAAGATAAGGGTTCTAAACGTCTGGCTATAATTGTTTGGCCATGGCTAATCCAATCGTGCACTTTTTATTTCGATTTGTCACCGTTTTCAACAGATTTCAGGGTTCTTTTCTGAAATTTTCAAATATTGTTGTTGTAGTTACAAACTACTATTAAGTTGAGTCTGAATAATAATTATTATTTTCAAATCAGTGTTAGTTAATAATTTTTCACAGAAAAGAATTCATTTGAAAACAAGTTTTTTTTTAGTTACTATGGACAGCTACTATTACAAACCATAGCCTTCAGTTAAAGTTTTTGGCCATGACGGTTCCGATGGTGCACTTTTTATTTCTAATTGCCACCATTTTCAAAGAGTTTGAAGATCTTTTTTCGAATTCGAAAGAATCAAAATTTCGAATTTACCTTAGTTGAATCTCAGTAATAGCTATCATTTTAAAATCTGTGATAGTTCTGTGGAACTATCTGATAATCTTTTAATGCGTTTTGTAATTACAGAATTTGGGAATGGTTATCCAATTAGTTTAATAAATTCTGTAATTACAAAACGCATTAAAAAATTATCAGATAGTTCCACAGAAAACACAAATCAAAGGGAAAATTCAGTTTATCTTGGTCTCCCATACATTAAAGGGATTTCAGACCACATTTCAAAAAATCTAAGAAAAATAACATTTACACTTATTATAGACCCAGTAAAACTATCAGGTCCCAAATTTATTAAGGTAAAGACCCTATCCCTATAGGTGAAAACTCCGGTGTCTACAGAATTCCTTGTTCGTGTGGTCTTTGGTATATCGGAAGAACAAATCAGCGACTAACAGATAGATTAACCCAGCATTCTAGTTCAATTAATAATACACTTAAAAAGCGGAAAAAACCAGAAAATTTTGACTCTGCCCTTGCAGAGCACATTTTTGAAAAACCAGACCATACTATTTTGTTTAATCAAGCTAGTCTTATTTCGCATGATAAAGGTATTGTCCAGCACTACAGAGAAGCTGTTGAAATTTATAAATACCAACATTTAGGTCTAGCTTTAAACAGAGATTCCGGTGATTTAAGAATAAACGAGTCATATTTCGGTTTTCTCAAAAGAGAAGCCGATACGTTAGTAATCCCTGAAATAAACCTTGAACCACTTTCCCAGTCATCTAATCAAACACGTGAACAACCCCTTAGGTCTCAAAGGGTGTCTGCAAGAAATGCCTTAATCAAAATCCGAAATCAAACGACATAGTTTTCCAACTTATTTAATTGCTGGTTCGTTTTGTTTTTTCGAGTGAATGAATTGATTCCTTTCATTTGTCAGTTGCTCGCTAGTATCCGTCGATGGCAGTTTCATGTTTTTTGGATTTTGTGCAAATCGCGGATATTGGCGAATAACTCGCTTTTATGGTTGTTAGGTAGTTGGTTTTAATTCTTTTAATTTTTGGCTTTTATTGATACATCGTTTCGTTTCGCGCTGAAGAAGAGAGGCGTTTGTCCTCTCGAAATATTCGCTTTGTTTTTTCAGTATCGTCATTTGGCCTATAAAAACCCCATTTTTGCTCGTTTTTCTTTCTTTATGTCTTACTACTGTCGGATACGTGCTGGCCTACCGACACTTCGATTTTTCGAGGATGAGGCTTAAACGTTAACTTGGCTAAACTGTCATCTTGACAATTTAGCAGTTAGCCACTGCCAAGGGCGTATCCAAAATTTTTGTTAAATTGGGTTATTTTCGTTCGGTGTGGGGTGAGGGAGCTTACAAAGAACCTTTAAAAAACATCCAAAATTAGTTTATATGCATTTTTGCTCCTTTTAAAGGGTTGGACAAACATTTCAGGGGTTCAAGCCCAGTAGCCCCCCCCCCCTTGGTACGGCCTTGACCACTGCTAAATCGTAATTTTTGATTTAGTGTAGACTGGTAATAGCCTAGTCTCAACAAGTTTTTTTTTACTTACTGTTTTAATGCTATGAAATGCAACAGTAGATCCAACGCAATGAAATTACACATAGACAAATAAGAAGTTTTGATTTAAGCCACTGAGTGATGTTCAGTATTTAGTTTACTTAATCATGTAGGCAAATTCACAAGAGCAACCTTGTAGTTGCGAAGTAATAATAATAATAATAATAATAAAAAAATCATTTATCATAATATTAAAACATTGAATAAAGAAAACTTGTGCGGACTATTACCAATCTCCAACAAAGCAAAAAATAACGATTTAGCAGTGGTCAGGGTCGTCCCCAGGAGGGGTATTGGGTTCGACCCCTCACAAAAATTTTTGTCCGATCTTTAAAAAACTAGAAGAAATGCATATAGACTAATTTTGGATGTGTTTTGTAAAGATTTTTTTTTGCATCCTCCCCCCGAACGAAATAACCCACTAGAACAAAAATCCTAGATACGCCCTTGTTCGGTTAACCGCTAAATTGTCAAGATGACAGTTTAGTCAATTTAACGGCAAAAATGACAAAGAGGTGAACTTTACGAATAGAGCCAAGCCTTCTCTTTTATGCGAGAAAAAAATTACATAAAAAAATTAAAATTTTAAATATCGTTTTCTAAACATAAAGAGCAACGTTAAAACTTAAAACAAAAGAAATATTACCCTGAGCCGGAATATAACTGTTTATCCCATCAGCATCGCATTCATAACGCTTAAGTGGTTGATTGCGCTTTACTGAAAACATCCTACAACACAATATATGCCCAATTGGTAGCTACACATATTTTATAGATAAAAAGGAATAAGTATTTTCGTGATTTCGACGATAATATCGAAAATAGGTTGTTTCCAGTGACACATCAACAGCCTCTTGGATGCTACGTGTAGGGGGTTAAAGGCAGGGGCAAAACCTCTTCCCATTAAGGTAATTTCCGCGCCCTTTAAGTTTCATTGTTGCTCTTTACTTGTATTCAATCAGAGGCAACGCTATAGCGTTGCCTATAGTAAAGGCCATACGACTCCAATGTTTTATTATTATTATAATTTTTTTTTCCCAGAGGCACTTCATATGGTCGTCGCATAAAATTCAAAGGGGGCTCATTCGATTGGAAATCGAGAGTTCTAGTGCCTTTTTTAAGAGCCAAAAGAGACCGGATGGCAACTAGCCCCCCCCCCCCTCACGCCCTCCTTTTCCCAAATGCATTCGCTACAAATTTCGAGACAGCCATTTTTTCTAATAGTTCAAAATTAGATAACAAAAGCTCCGGTGTCGACTCAACCCCCCAGGTCCCGGGGAGTAGGCGTTGTGAGTGTTGTCCTGGGGGCGTATATGGTTCTTATGAAAGGGATGCCCGTATAGACTTCAAAGAGGGCTCATCTGGTGGGAAATTCAATGTTCTAGCTCACTTTTTAAGAGTCAAAAGGTATCCGATAGCAACTATCCCCCCCCTATACATACACTTTTCCCCCCAAACCAGTCCGATAAAAATTTTGAGATAGCAATTTCGTTAAAAATAGTTCAAAGGTCAGACCAAGAAAAACTCCTGTGTCGATACAACCCCACAGGGCCCGGAGCAGGCGTTGTAAGTAATACTCTGGGGGAATATATGGTTCTTATGGAAGGGATGCTCGTATGAACTTCGGAGAGGGCTCATTTTCCCCCCAAACCCATCCGATAAAAAATTTGAGATAGCAATTTCATTAAAAATAGTTCAAAGGTCAGATAAGAAAAACTCCTGTGTCAATGCAACCCCACAGGGCCCGGGGCATGCGCTGTAAGTAATGCTCTGGGGGCATATTTGGTTCTTATGGAAGGCATGCTTGAATGAACTTCGGGGAGGGCTCATTCCAATGGAAATTGAAAGTTCTTGTTCACTTTTTAAGAGTCAAAAGAGATCGGGGGGCAACTAGCCCCCCCCCCCTCCACGCCTACTTTCTTCAAACCCATCCAATAAAAACTATGAGAGAGCCATTTTTTTTCAAAATGGTTCAAAGATTATATGACGAAAACTACGGGGTCGACACAATCCTTCAGGGCCCGGGGTAGGCATTGTAAATTATGCCTGGGGGCATATATAGCTGTTATGGAAGGGATGCTGGTATAAACTTCAGACAGGGCTCATCTGATTGGAAATTGAAAGTTCTAGTTCAGTTTTTAAGAGTCAAAAGAGATCAGAGGGCAACTACCCCCCCCCCACGCCTTTTTCCCCCAAATGCATCCGATTAAAATTTTGAGATAGCTATTTTGTTAAAAATAGTTCAAAGATCACATACAAAAAAACTCCGGTGTCGACAAAACGCCCCAGGGCCCGGGGGAAGGCGTTGCGAGTTATGCCCTGGGGCATATATGGTTCTTATGGAAAGGATGCTCGCATAAACTTCAGAGAGGGCCCATTTGATTGGAAATTAAAAGTTCTAGTTCAATTTCTCCGAGTCAAAAGAGATCGTAGGGCAACTAACCCCTCCCCCCTCCACGCCTTTTTCTTCCTCAAACCCGTCCGATAAAAATTTTGAGGTGACTATTTTGTTTAAAATAGTTCGAACATCATATATTAAAACTCCAGGGTCGAAGCCACCCCCCAGGGGCCGGGGACAGGCGTTGTAAGTTATGCCCTAGGGGTATATATGGTTCTTATAGAATGTATGCTCGTATAAACTTCAGAGAGGGCTCATTTGATTGAAAATGGAAAGTTATAGTTCACTTTTAAAGAGTCAAAAGATATCGAAGAGCAATTAGCCCCTCCCCCCACGCTCTTTTTTCCTCAAACCCTTCCGATAAAAAGTTTGAGATAGCCAGTTTGTTAAAAATAGTTTAAATATCAGATAATAAAACTAAGAGGCTGACACAAACCCATTTGTTTTTACTTTGATATTGTTACTTTGATACCAGTTTTAATACTTTGATGAACGTTTGATTTTGAAAAAAAAAGTTTGATTTTGTAATAAGGAAATTTAAAAACTTGAAACTTTTTGCAATCAAAAACGAACAAAAATTAATTAAAAAAAACTTCCAGAAAAGAAGTTTTTCAAAGAAAAGTAAAGGCCATTTTAAACTTAAGCTCAGCAGATAAAAATACCTGTTAAAATTCAAACTGAAAATGACCAGAAATTACTATTAAAGAATAAATGAAACCCAAAACAAACAGAAATTAAATAAACAATCATAGCAAAAAAACATACAACAAGTAACAATGTAAATGAATGAATAGATCTTAAAGCGAGTAATGCTTAGATTGAATATGAAAATCAAGCTTAAAACGAAAAAAAATATTTTGCTATGGAAGTATAAATGAAACTCAAAACGAACAGAAATTATTGAAAGATCCATCAGTTCAAGATTAATTTCACTGTAATTTTATTTTCCCTTTCAATGCTGTAAAAACTGGAAAAGAAAATATTTGTAATATAATTCGTTTACAGTGAAGCGCCAATGCCGCAGTAGGCTTTTGGTTTTTACAGTTAAGGAAGGGGGCAGTATCCAAACTCTTGTTTGTAGTGAAACTATATTCGTCTTGAACAACTTTAGAAAGAACTAATAAATTATACTGAATATTTGATGTACAATCATATCAATTGCTGAAAGCTCACCAGATCAAAATTATACTGTAATTTTAATGTTTATTTTCAATATTGAGTACAAAAGAAAATATTTTTAGTAAAATTCGTTTTCAGTAACTTGTGTCAAATCAAGATGATAAATTTAAGAAAAGATAATAGTATGAAAGAGGAAATGACCAACCAGCCAAGCATAAATTTAAATAAATAATCAATAATCAAATCAATTGCACACATAAATTACCAAAACTACCAGTGCGAACACCGCCATCTTAAAACCTTAAGCCAATTTGTCATCTGTGCTTTCCTAAAAACTATTTTTATGTCTACCTCTGTGCTTGATGGAATGTAAGGCTCCTTTGAAATAAAATTTCATCTCCCACGTCTTTTCTTCTTTGAAAATAAAATTATAAATTATTTATTCTTTGAAATAAAATTTCATCTCTAACATCCTTCCTTTGGAATAGTTGTAGCTTGAAAGACAATCGACGTAAGAGTGAATACCCCCTGATAAAAATATGAATTGCTTGAATTTCCAGTGTCTTTTCTCCATTCGAAAAAGATGGATTTTTACCTGACCTTCTCACCCCAATGTGAGGATTTTTAAATGCATGAAAGGGGCATCTCAATAATGAATTGCCATTGAGTTGATAGATTGTCATAAAGGTTTCTGCATACATAAAATAAAAACAGTGTTATTGGATTGTTTTATAGGGGTTTCGTTTTTAAATGGGATTTAGCCAATGATGGTAATTTCCTCTGCTTGACCAACCTGCTCATGATGTGAATTTCAAACTCATTTATAAGTACACAACACTTCCAGAGGGATTGATGATGAAATTGTATTTCGGATGGAGGAGGCCAAGGGCGCATCCACTTCCAGAAATCCTCTACATCAAGTGGCGCGTGCCAAGCGTGGTGGTGGAGCTGGGCGGCACACGTGGCATTCTCGAGATGTACGCCAGGCGGCATTCCCGCAGAGGAGGCAGTTCGAAAAAGACATCGGATTTCAAAGCAGCCAGGCTCTGTTTCCCCTTCTGAGTATGTAGGGTTAGTTATTAATGCTCTGTTTGTGCAACGACAACTTCGTTGCTGTGAAGGAAATAAAGGAATTAGACCCAGTTTTCGTCATCAAAGTCGCCAATCCAATTAAAAAAAAAAAACAGTGGCGATGAATGTTATTTAAGGGAGCCAAGTTTAAAATATGGCCCCCGAACCGCATACATGTGGCTCATGTGGCCTTCAATTCAATATCAGGCAAGTTTGTCTTTGTTTTTAACATCTAATAATCTTTAACCTCGGGAGGCTTTTAAGACTGTACCTCTCTGTAACATAGGTTAATTATCCCCTTGCCCATAAAACAAACTAACATAGAAACCATACAATTAATAGATATACCATTAAAAAGTAAAAAAATAAAATAAACGTCATTAACTGAGCCTTTGCGTTGGCTACCTGAAGGAATCTCAGCTACTACGTTTTCGTCAGTGTTGCCACATTTATCCATGAAGATAAATAAACAAAACTAAGTAATTATTTGACAAAGCTTTTCTTCCGTAAAAGTTCAAACAATAACACCATGTTGATTCTCAGAGACACCTATATCTTCCAAGGAAAGCTACATCTTCTTAAGCTGTTTGGTGCCGCATGCGTTTAGCTTAGTTTTTTGCTGACTTTCACCCACATTTCTTTTTTTAAACTTATCATCCGCTACTACCGAAAACTAGATAACTACACGAGGCCTTATTTATGAAAAATTGAGTTCCCTGTTTTGCCTACTTTTTAAAGACATATGTTTGCGCAGGTTTGCTCTTGTCCAATTCTAAAAATAATATTTCATCTTCACTGTCCTTGGTATATTAATCTTCAACATTAGTTTTTTCATAGCCCTATATTTGCCTGATATATTGACAGAATTGCCATATGACTGGCCTCGACATTTGGGCCTACTAGTATTTATTTTGCACTCAATTCTAAGGTAGTTGTGCACCATTTTCCCCTCCTGTGGCAATTCCCATAAAAGTCGTAGAACGTCCAATTAGAAGCTCGTCATGTGACGAGACATAACAGTGACAATAACGTCATGTGATAATAACAGTGAGATGAGCAATGAAGGGGCATTGAGGTATAGCTGATGTAATTTATGCATAAAGTCTGCACTGCGTTTCAACCTAACAGGTAGGGCCATATCCAAATGGGAGGGGGGTAACCGGTTTTGAGCCTCTCCCTCATAATTTGGCTCGACTTGTAAAAACGAAACAAAAATACATATAAACGAATTTTTGACGCGTTTTTTAAAAGTTCATTTTGTACTATCTCCCCTCACAACAAATCCCCCCAACACAAATCCTGGATACGCCCTTGCTAACAGGGATCTAGGAATTTTTCCCTGTGTGTCTAAACAGAGCAATAAGCTGAAAAAGTAACAGTAGGGACCAAATACAAAAGAATTTGCATAATAGTTCAAATATTTACAAAACTCTTTGTCTTTTGAGAAAGATAACAAGCCGGAAAACTGTTCTCTAAACTTCCGTAGCATTTTAAAGGACTTCCGTCTTCTTTTTTTTTGGTTTCATACGTCAAATAAGTAACTTCCCGAAAAAGTGTATATCGTCTAGGGCGTTTCCTGCTTTAAGAAATAGCAGCGCAATCTTTTTGTTTAAAACCCTGACTACACGTGCTGCAGTTCTTTTTTCTGTTTTTTTTTGGCATTTTATTGATCTTTTTTTATTGGTATTTTGTATGCCATTACCAAATATTTATTATTATTGGTATGCCAGCTCTAAATTATTCATAGTATGTTAAGAATTTTTTATTTTGAAATGTCTTCTATTTTGCTGAGCAACAAAAATATTCTTTTGCCACTGACTGGCAACGGAATTATCTCTGGAAATACATCTCTAAGTATTTAAAAAGATTTCATCGATTCTAATTCAATTTCTGAAAAGGGTAGAATAATTGAATTAGGACCCACTAACGACTCAAATATTATTAGAAACTTCCCAATGACAGTATTAGTCTAGGTCAGGTCAAGAATTTAGGTAACTTATAAGAGTGAAAACTTGGGCTAGTGTCTGCAAGGGTGGAGGGAAGAGATTTAAATCCGGTACTATCACATTATCCGGGTCTCTCTAAAAAGTCAAGTTTGGTTAATGCTAATGAAATAAAATAAAATAGGATGAATATATAATAGTTTAAAAACAAATTTGGGCTATATATTTGCACATATGGGGGGGGGGGGGGGAAAGTGGGGGGGGGGGGTTGGGGGTTAAGCATTGCATATATTAAATACGTAACCTAACCTAGGTACCTCCCCCCCCTAAACCCCCGAAAACCACAGTTTAATATCGTATACGCAATGAAAACCTTGCTTTCATTGCCTGGTCTATAACAGTTAAGACATCAAAAAACGGGTTTTATCATTGCCTAGTCTATAGTGATTAACCCGAGAGGCCCGGGTAATGGGATAGTACCTTAAATCCCCTAAGTTATTGCATATTATGTCTCTTCGGTTTTTCATCTCTGTCGTTTGGACTGTGCGTTCTGCTTCTCAATTTGATCGTCCTGCTCTCCTTTGCCTATTTTTATATATTTTTTTAGTTTTATACATCAAATTACCATTAAAAATTACCAAAAAAATACAATAACCATCAAATGTATCACTTCCAGGGTTAAAACCCTTACGACATGCGCTTCATTTCTTTTTTTTATTTCAATTTATGTCATTTGAACTGTGCCTTTTGTTTCTCATTTTGGTTTTTATCCTTTCCTTTACTCTCCCCCTTTATATATTTCTCTCAGAGTGTTGAAGTTTTGTTGCCCTCTCCCGTCGCAAGCTAGCTTCTAGAATGGTAACTTTTCTCGTCAAAATTAGTAGGCTACTCATTATAATCAACAGTTCATTAGAATTAGTATAATATAAATTAGCATTAGTGTTTATTAGTATCTAAATTAGTATTATTAGTACCTATTTCACTGCTCCTCTCTGGATCTTTCCGTTTGTTAGCTATTGGTCCATAATATTGCACCACTACGGGTTCGACCTAACTGCCATTGTCACCAAGCTTTGCATTGCATAAAAGCTATTACTCTATTTATTCATTTATTTTTCTTCAAAGTCTAGGTGGGTCAAAAAACCTAAAAGGCACACGCCTTCTCCCCCTCCCCCAATTAACACCATTGAGCCTTAATAACATTTTTGGCACGATTTTTAAAATCCATAATAATTATACTTTCTTTAAAGTAAAAATAGGACGTAAAGTGAAAATAATTTAGTACAAATAATCACTTAGTACAAGGGCCAAATTAGCCTTAACCTTACAACTATGAAATAAATTCTGCATTTAAAGTCCTTGAGAAAAAGTCCTCAGCCTAACCCACGAAAAATTCCGACATAATTTTTTAGACTCTTTCCATTCATAAATAAGATAATAAATATATAATAACAAGTAGAAGCTAAATCGATTTTACGTGTTTCAATAGTTCATTTTATTTACAATTAAAATATATCTATATTTATAGACGTACTTGGATGTCTAGATATTGTTTGGAATTTCTAGATGTTTGAATCCCCCATGCCCTCTCGCCCTACGAATAAAACTTCAGCTAATACAACGTACCTGGTCTTAATAAGATAAATAACCAAAGAACGTATAACTTCACATTTAAATCAAACAGTTCGTGGTAACGAACTGTAAGTAAGGAGCGACCCGGCTCAATGGTAACCGAAACTCTAGAAAACGGGTTTTTGATACCAATAGATATATCAAAAGAATCAGATTTCAATGCTGATTTCAAATATATAACTTTCATCAAGTTTAGTGCTACCCATCAAAAGTTACGCGCCCGAGAAAATTTGGCTGATTTTCAAAAAAAGGGGGAAAGACCCCCTAAAAGTTATAGAACCTTAATGAAAATCACACCATCATATTCAGCGTATCAGAGAACCCTACTGTAGAGGTTTCAAGCTCCTATCTACAAAAATGTGGAATTTTACATTTTTTGCCAGAAGAAAGATCACGGATGCGTGTTTATTTGTTTGTTTGTTTGTTTTTGTTTTTTTTTCACCAGGGGTGATCGTATCGACCCAGTGGTCCTAGAATATCGTGGGAGGGCTCATTGAAACGGAAATTAAAAGTTCTAGTGCCCTTAAAAGGGCACTAGAACTTTTAATTGCTGGAGCTGACAACAGTAGCAGCGATATACGAGTACCCAATGTGGCCGTGGAAATAACCACTGGTTGTAGACTATGTCTTGAATGGGACACTATGTATGCCAGATACGTGATATCATTAAGCAAATTTAAGCAGGAGGAGCAGCTATGTTTTGCTGGAAAAGTGAATATTCTCCATATAAATAAACTTCGGTCAGCATTAGATGTCCTATCGAAATATATTGATGAGAACAAAATGCATCAGTGAATATTATTATTGTAATTATGTTCAATAAAAATTGTTTCTAAATCAATGGTATTTTTTTCTTTCTATAGTAGACTAGCGTATATTTTTTAGAGTAGAAAAAATTCTGGTTAGTCTGAAGTTGGTTGTGAGAGAGTTAGGACTCTAAAAAATGGATAGATTCGAGAAAGAGCGAATCATGAGGAATCTAGTTCTTATGGAAAAACGTTTTATTCTAGATGACAATTTTCTAGAGCTGTCTATTCAAAGGAAGATATTTTCTCGGGGAATGCTTGTCGATATAATGAAAACTGATTCTCCATCATTAGACTATTGTATGAAGCTTCTGCGTCGTGGTCCAAATGCATTTACACAATTTATCCAAGAGTTTAGAAATAAAAAAAATTAACAAGAAATGACTGAAAAGTGTTTTGAGGGAGTTGAGTTGCACGAGGGTTGAGTTGCACGAGGGTTCAGTTACGGGGGTACAGTTACACGGGGGTTTAGTTAAATGGGGGTCGAGTTGCACGAGGGTTCAGTAGCACTTGCACGGGGGGTTCAGTTACATGCGGATTCAGCTACACGGGGATTAGTTAAATGCGGTTGAGCTGCATAGTCTCGTTGGAAAAAATTGGAGTTCATACTTAAACAGTTCTATTAAGAGCTATTGCTATGGGCGAATTGGAGGAGATGGGATGATTGTGTACTGTATGATACACAAGTGATGTTTTGGAGAGTATTGTCAATTTAAAATAGTTTAGAAATA
This sequence comes from Artemia sinica, assembly GCA_027921565.1. NCBI lineage: Eukaryota > Metazoa > Arthropoda > Branchiopoda > Anostraca > Artemiidae > Artemia > Artemia sinica. The sequence goes on along the minus strand of CM051268.1, from coordinate 9,285,573 downwards.
AAAAAAAATTAACAAGAAATGACTGAAAAGTGTTTTGAGGGAGTTGAGTTGCACGAGGGTTGAGTTGCACGAGGGTTCAGTTAAGGGGGTACAGTTACACGGGGGTTTAGTTAAATGGGGGTCGAGTTGCACGAGGGTTCAGTAGCACGATGGTTCAGTAGCAGGGTGAGGGTTCAGTTGTACGGGGTTTCGGTTATACAGGGGTTCAGTTGCACGGGGGTTTAGTTAAATGGGGCTTGAGTTGCACAGGGGTTGAGTTGCACGAGAGTTCAGTTGCACGGGGGGTTCAGTTACATGCGGATTCAGCTACACGGGGATTAGTTAAATGCGGTTGAGCTGCATAGTCTCGTTGGAAAAAATTGGAGTTCATACTTAAACAGTTCTATTAAGAGCTATTGCAATGGAAATGGCTCATTTTTGAATCAAAACTATGCTTTTCCGACTGAAGATACACATTTGAATCAGAAAATGTGAAAATGTATACAATTGAAACAGAGAAGTGTGTTTTGACGATATTTTCTATATTTTCGTCTGAAAAATAGGAGTTCACGCTTAAAAAGTTCTATTAAGAGCTATTTTTATGGAAATGCTTTTACAATCGGAAATGTTTGATTAACATTTACCAAAAAAAATGGAGGGCAACTAGGCCCCCTCCCACGCTTATTTTTTTCCCAAAGTCACCCGATCAAAATTTTGAGATAGCCATTTTGTTCAGCATGGTCGAAAATATGATAAATATGTCTTTTAGGATGACTTAATCCCCCGAAGTTCCCAGAGGGAGGGCTAAAAGTTATGAACTTTAACCAATGTTAACATATAGTATTGGTTATTGGGAAGTATGCAGAAGCTTTCAGGAGGTTTTTTTTTTCTGGTAGTGGGAGGGAAGGGTGGGTCGGTGGTTATGTTGGAGGATCTGTTCATGAAGGAAGTTTTCATAGGGGAAGGGAAATTGCCATGAAGGGGGCGCCGGACTTGCCAGCATTATTTATTGGTTATTGGGAAGTATACAACCATTTTCAGGAAGGATTTTTTCTGGAGGGGGGGCTAGACGAGGGGGTTAATCTGGAGAATATTTCCGTGGAGGATGTTTTTTTGGGGTAAGGGACATTTCTATGAAGGGGGCGCCGGATTTCCAAGCATTATTTAAAAAACGATCAGAAATTAAATAAAAAAAAAACAAGTTTTTTCAACTGAAATGTAAGAAGGAATATTAGAACTTAAAACGAACAGAAATTATAACGTATGTGAGGGGGTTCTCCCCCAAGTCAATACCTCGCTCTTTACGCTACAGTTTTTTTAGTGCTTTCAAAAGAGCTATCTATTCTAATTAAACGGCCTTTGTGATTCAGGGGTTTGTGAATCAAAATTTTTTTTAACTTTTAACGTAAAGAGCGTGGTATTGACTAAGGGGAGAACCCCCTCATATACGTAATAACATATACGTAATAAAAAAAAAAACAATAAAAAAACAAGCGATACGGCTCAATAGTAATCGAAACTTTTAAAAACGGAATTTTGATGTCAATAAATGTATCAAAAGAATGTGTTTATAATGCTGATTCTAAATATATAAATTTTATTAAGTTTAGTATTACTCATCAAAGGCTACGAGCCTGAGAAAATTTACTCGATTTTTTAAAGAGGGGGGAAACATCCCCTGCATTAACTAAAAAACGATCAGAAATTAAATAAAAAAAAAACAAGTTTTTTAAACTGAAAGTAAGGAGCGACATTAAAACTTAAAACGAACAGAAATTATTCCGTATATGAAAGGGGCTGTCCCCTCCTCATCGCCTCGCTCTTTACGCTAAAGTTTTTTATTGTTTTAAAAAATAAAGTTGTGAGACAGACAAACTTTAGCGTAAAGAGCGAGGCGTTGAGGAGGGGACAGCCCTTTTCATATACGGAATAATTTCTGTTCGTTTTAAGTTTTAATGTCGCTCCCTACTTTCAGTTTAAAAAACTGGTTTTTTTTAATTTAATCTCTTTAAAAAACGCTATCTAAATCATGAAAAATACAATGACATAACTCGAAATGGGCATGTAATCTATCAACGTTTCTTTTTTAACGCTTAAGAGACGATGAAGATAATTAGAGATCTAAGTACGTGAACAATAGCAAATAATAGTGGATTCAACGCCGTACTTACCATAAAAAGCCGTCTCCATATATCACCCCATTCGCGTAACACAGAGGTCATTTCTGTCGCTAAGGGGTCGGCCTCTTGAAGATTCACACGCTCCCTATAAGGACAAATCTCATTATCATAAACCTAATTTACATTACAAATCAAAATAATAAAACGTCCACTCCTTCGCAAAAGGCACACACATGCGAAAAAAGAGCGCTACAAGGATAGACCAGCAAGGGGTTATCCACTTGTCAGTTTTGTATACACGAGAAGGAAGGAGAATGTACTAAAGAGTTGTCTTTCCGTAGATGAGATCAGGGTTGTCAAATAGACACATGGGTCAATCCACGCCAAATCATCCAATCGTGACTGCGCGTGAAATTCCAATTTTGCTGAAAAAATTCTCAGCTGTTCTCTTCATTGATAGTACACACAGGATTTTTTTTTTTTTTTTTGAAAGCTAGTTTTTCGGGTAAAAACTTCCAAAGTTTCAAAATTCGCAAAAAACGATGTTTTTTGAAAAAAAATCCAAAAACTTGGTATTTTTTCCCACTTATTTATCCAATTATCTACATAGCCAGGAGAGGTTGGATAGAAAAAATTGAGGCAATCCGATAACGACGGAAGAACTGACGGCCAACCGAAGTTTTTGAACCCTTGTGCGAAAAAGCAGAACTTCAAAAATCTGTAAATTCTTAACGGTAAGAGCTAGGATACCATTTTTTTTTTATTCTTGTCCTCTTGTCACCAGGTACAAAGGGAAGTTTTGCATTTTGTCCTATCGCTTTTAGTTTCGGAGATATTTTCATAGAATTTTGACAAATTGTGAAAATTGTCACTTTTCATCCCCAAAAAAAGCTCTGTAGGCAACGCGATCCAGGAAAACTACTTATTAGGTCCTAAACTACCAAACATGACCTACCTGAAACCGTAAAAACCTCGATGGCAAAATTCGATCCTGATTTTTAAAAGAAGATTGAAGTTGGACCGTTTTTCAAGTTAACAAAATGCATGCGGAATGAACTGCTGCAAGTTTAAATTCTTTGTTGCCAAGCAGTTTATTCAAATATCGAAATCACACAAATTGACCGATTCCTTTCTCCAGAGTAAGTTAGTGGGATGCGTCATCGAATTATTTGAAGTTCAGATATTTCACTCACAGTCGAATAATTGCTATTGACCGTGAATGAAGTATAATTCATACCGTACTGTGAGGATTGTTAGATGTCGGAATTAGAAAAAATAGCTCTTGAAAAATGTTGTGTTGGACTTCATTTAAATAGCGAGTGTCACAAGAAAACATTTTTTCGCAAAGAAGGACTTAGACAATTTACCGAACTTTCAGATCAGAGTCGCGAGACAATTTTATTGAGAACATTTATTAGCTCCATAGAGCGTATTTGCTTTCATCATGAGCAATTCTACCTTCATCAGTTTGCTAAGGCTGTTCCGAGAATCTGCTGTGATCCATTTGAGTTGCACACCTCTTGTCCTCGGAGAGGAACAAGAGCTATAACACTAGAAAACGCTAGAACCTTGTCTCGTTTCAAACTTATTCCCGGTTACAAGGTGTGTGCTGAATGCCGCACCGAAATTGCTACAAATGCTAACTTACTACAAAAGCTGCCTATTCCTGAGTCTCGTAGTCGCTCCGCAAGAAACTTTGTTTTAGAGCCAGATGTAGTAGCCGTTGTTACAGAAACATTCAAAACTTACAAGAAGAAAAGCAGAGAAAGCAACCATTAATTGTTTTATTTTTATTATTTCATTTTTTCTAACTTAATTGATCTAAGTAGTTTTGAAGAAGCGTCTATTTGTTTCAAGAAATATAAAATCAGCCATTTCCGGACAAGTTCACATGAAGGGTAGGCTAAAAAAACTTTAGTATACTATGCTACATACTAAGAATACCAGGTGCCTGAATTGAATTACATTCAAACTAGAAAAGTTTGAGATTGGTTACACGAGATACAGCATGAGTGGCCATATTAAAAGATATGTTCGCTAATCAAATAAAAATGCAATAATTGGCGATAGAAGAATCTGCATTTTTATGATAACAGGAAACTTGAAAAACGGTCGAACTTCAATCTTCTTTTAAAAATCAGGATCGAATTTTGCCATTGAGGTTTTTACGGTTTCAGGTAGGTCATGTTTGGTAGTTTAGGACCTAATAAGTAGTTTTCCTGGATCGCGTTGCCTACAGAGCTTTTTTTGGGGATGAAAAGTGACAATTTTCACAATTTGTCAAAATTCTATGAAAATATCTCCGAAACTAAAAGCGATAGGACAAAATGCAAAACTTCCTTTGTACCTGGTGACAAGAGGACAAGAATAATAAAAAAAAAAAATGGTATCCTAGCTCTTACCGTTAAGAATTTACAGATTTTTGAAGTTCTGCTTTTTCGCACAAGGGTTCAAAAACTTCGGTTGGCCGTCAGTTCTTCCGTCGTTATCGGATTGCCTCAATTTTTTCTATCCAACCTCTCCTGGCTATGTAGATAATTGGATAAATAAGTGGAAAAAAATACCAACTTTTTGGATTTTTTTTTTCAAAAAACCTGTTTTTTGCGAATTTTGAAACTTTGGAAATTTTTTCCCGAAAAACTAGCTTTCAAAAAAAAAAAAAAAAAAAATCCTGTGTGTACTATCAATGAAGAGAACAGCTGAGAATTTTTTCCAGCAAAATTGGAATTTCACGCGCAGTCACGATTGGATGATTTGGCGTGGATTGACCCACATGGTACTTGTGTATTATATGGTACACATTCGAGAATTTGGATCTACACATCAGACAATAACCGGTTTATACCTGTCAGTATTTGAAGAAAACTAGTTTAGATTCAGTTGAAATCGAATTTGTAGCTATATTTTTACTAGATATTTAATATAAAGCGATGATATTTGGGTTAGGTATTTAATATAATGCATTCTGTGCGGCCCCCCTACCATAATTCTTTGTTGTAATTTTCATAGTTTTGTTACTTAAGTATTGTATTTTCATCATATTTTGTATATTTCATCAAGATTAACCTAACTTCACTTCTCGAGTGTGTACCACATAATACACAAGAACCGGACACATTCCCATGTGCCGGGACACAGTGACATAAAAGGGCAAAAAGTGACACATTTTAGAAAATTGGGAAATAAAAGGGCAAAAAAGTGACAAATTTTGTAAATTCATGACATAAAATGAAACATTTCCCAACTGGTTATATATTTCGGTAAAAAAAATGTTACTTTTCGTCAAAGTAGTGATTTTTTGGGTATTTTTTTTTTTGCTGAGGATCCAGATATGTCGTAAGTAAAGCATTTTATCCAAAGCAAGGGATTTACACGTTTATACGAGTTTCGTGCTTTCACACTAAGTCATTTGGTTCGAATATTTTATATGTTTCTTTTTCGTTTTCATTATATTTGATGTTAACTACCGCTTTGAAACAGGTTACCAACCGTCTTTTGGTCAATAATACAACTTGTAAAAAAAATTACCCCAAGCTTTTGAGATTTCATGACGGACACATTTTAGCTAAATATGACACATTTTTGGATGCTCAGGGGACACATCCATCAACCAAAAATTTGGCAACCCTGGACGAGATTAGTCAGTGGCACCTGTGGATAACTTTGGATAACTTTGCCTCGTTTACTGTCAACAATTGACGCGTCTTATATTATTCACAGGAAACAAACAAAAGTAAGAACCTTTTCCATTTAGCAAGGGCGGATCTAGAGCAAAATCTTGGGGGGACCAACGTGACAAGGGCACCAATAAGCAAAATCTTGGGGGTGGATAATGTAACAAGGGCGTCAATAATTGAGCAAATTGACAAATTTATTTAAAAAAAGAGTAAGAACAGAAAAAAAGAAATATTCTTTTTTTATTGAGAAAAATAAGCACAAATAAGACATTGAGTTTTTACATGACACTTAATGAGAAAATAAGATTTTTCCTGGGCTACCTATGACCCCAGTAATTTAATTTCCGTGGCGTTTTGCGAAAAGGGCCTAAGTCCACTTTTCCTAATTTTACAGGAGAGCAAAATAAAAAAAAAATCTTTCGCACAATTAAGAATTTAAGAACCTTTAAAGGCTAAATTCTAGTTAACTTTTCGATCGGAATCTGTTGAAAATGTCCAAATCGCTGAATTGTTTGTTACTTAGAAGATAAGGGACTTATGCCCTTTTGGAACAATTTATAACCCAGTCAGAATTAAAGATTAGCCCATTTTGAACACATCCATCGATAGATCTCTTCAAGCTCTTTCGAACCATTTGCTTATCCAATTTTCAGAAAAAAGTGGACTTAACCTTTTTTGCATAACGCCACGGAATTTGTTTCTTGAAAAGTAGGATTTTTCCCCAAAAAACGACGCAGTAACGCTAGCCTACTTCTGTCTTGGCCTTCAAATAAAAGACAATGTTTAAAGATTTATGCATAAATTTATCTCTATTCATATGAATCAAGATACTTGAATGATAAACGCCCTACAGTTCAAGTTGTTCATTCATTGACGCATTATAGAACCGTTTTTTTTTCGTTGGTTTCTTTCAGCTTAGCCTTAGACAAGACAAAGGGAAGTGACTCGATAGATGAAAAACACATAATTTGGGCTATATATTTGCACATTAGGGGGGTGGGGGTATGGGGGTAAAGTATTTGGACAGTGTGAAGTTAGAAAGAAACAATTCTTACTACATAATATGCAGAATAATTGTACCTAATACATTAGATGCAGACGCAATATACTTTAACCCCCTTTAATGTGCAAGTATATATCCCAAATTTGTTTCTAAAGTATTATATTTGTATCTTACTATGGTATATTTCATTAGGATTTAGCGTGAGAAAAACATATTAGAAAAATATTAGGTAGGGCGTATATCATACAAGTACCTGAATCAAAAGTGGAAGTTATGAAAAAATTATGAGGGGAAGGAAAAGAGGAATGAACAGAAACTAAGCTAAAACACGGTCAGCGAAATGCATGTAGAAAACGTTTTTACATACACCGTATTATACACAGCGCAATTATTGCGCTGCCTAAGTAAAGAACGATGCTGGCACAATGTATTATTTATTTTCTGGTTTTGGCCAGGACACTTCGTATCGAAGGAGTTGTCGTAGAAACTTCGAAAAGGGCTCATTCGATTGGAAATTGGAATCGCTAGTGCCCTTTTTAATAGTCGAAAGTGAGTGGAAGGCAACTAACACCCCTTCCACGCCCAGTATTTCCCCAAAGACATCCAAACAAAATTTTAAGATAGCCATTTTGTTCACCGTAGTTGATTTCCAGATAGAAATTATGTTTTTGAGGAGGACACTTCCCCCGCAGCCCTCAGGGCAAGAGTTGTAAGTTATGCCCTGGGGGCATATAAGGTTTAACAGAAAGCGTTGTCGTAGAAACTTCAAAAAGGGCTCATTCGATTGGAAATTCAAAGGGCTAGTGCCCTTCTTGATAGTCGAAAGTGATTGCAAGGCACTAACACCTCTTCCACGTCCACCATTATCCAACACATCAAATCAAAATTTTGAGATAGCCATTTTGTTCAAAGTAGTTGAAAGGTCCGGAAATTATATCTTTGAGGATGACACTCCCCCGACAACCCTCAGGGCAAGGGCTGTAAGTTATGCCCTTGGGGCATATTAGGTTTTAATTGAAAGCTTTGTCGTAGAAACTTGAAAAAGGGCTCATTCGATTGGAAATTCAAAGGGCTAGTGCCCTTCTTGATAGTCGAAAGTGATTGGAGGGCAGCTGACCCACCTCTCACGCCCACTTTTTCCCCAAACACATCCAGTCAAAATTTTTAGATAGCCATTTTGTTCAACGTAGTTAAAAGTTTTGTAAATTAGGTCTTTGAGCATGATTACCCCTCAGAGCCCTCAGGGTAAGGGTTGTACGTTATGCCCTGGGGGCATATAAGGTATTTATAGATAGCGATGTTGTAGAAACTTCAAAAAGGGCTCATTCGATTGGAAATAGAAAGGGCTACTACCCTTTTTAATAGCCGAAATTGATTGAAGGACAACTAATCCCCTCTCACGCCCACCATTTCCCCAAACACATACAATCAAAATTTTGAAATATCCACTTTATTCAACGTAGTTGAAAGTTCTGGAAATTAGGTCTTTGAGGATGATACCCCCCCCCCCACAGCCCTCAGGATAAGGGTTGTAAGTTATGTCCTGGGGGAATTTAAGTTTTTTATAGAAAGAGTTGTTGTAGAAACTTCAAAAAGGGCTCATTCGATTGGAAATTGAAAGGGCTAGGGCTCTTTTTAATAGTCGAAAGGGATTAGAGGGCAACTAACCCCCCTCTCACGTCCACCATTTCCCTAAACACATCCAATCGAAACTTTCAGATAGCCATTTTTCAACGTAGTTGAAAATTTTGGAAATTAGGTCTTTGAGGATGACAACCCCCCTACAACCCCCAGGGCAAGGGTTGTAAATTATGCCCTATGGGCATATAAGGCTTTTATTATAAGGTTTAATATTTGTATGCTATCACTGCTATTACAATTACTACTAGTCCCTGGCGTCGCACCTATAAGAGAATACCGACACAATCAATGTTGACCAGAAACACTTATTTTTTTATCAGTCTTCCTCAAATCCCATTTTTATTTACTAGATAATCTACCTATTCATGAGATAGAAACTTTGCGAGTCGCTGGCTGGACGCTGGTCTTCTTCATTATTCATCAAGAGACGTAGAAATCTGGTAAAAACGATATGGCTGTGACATTTCAGAACCCTTGCAGAATAGTAGGAATATCTAAGAGCTATGTATTCTTAACAGAATTAATTACCAAAATTAGTAGTATTTTATTCGTCGAGGAGGGCAAATACCCCCCCCTCACGCCTAGCATTTCCCCAAACACTTCCAATCAAAATTTTGATATAGCCTTTTTGTTCAGCCTATCAGAAAGGTCTGGAAATTACGTCTTTGAGGATAACAGATCCCCCAGCCCTCAGGGCAAGGGTTGTAACTTATGCCCTTGGGACATGTAGTTTTTTTTTTATAGAAAGTGTGGTCATATAAACTTCGGAGGGGGCTCATTGGACTTGTAATCAGACGCTCTAGTGCTCTTTTTAAGAGTCAAAGTGATCTGAGGGCAGCTATCCCCTTCCTCAACACACACACATCGTATTGTCCCGAAATGCGTCTAATAGAAATTTTGAGATGGCCATTCTATTCAAAATAGTCTATCATATAAAAAGGCTTTTGGGGTTGAAACAAACCCCTGAGATTAGGGGCATGGGTTGTAAGTTATGCCCAGGGGGTATTTTAGGTTTTATGGAAGGGATGGTTGTTTAACTTCAGATGAGGCTCAGTCTTTCTCCCTGAAAAAGACTATGTCAATATAAAACGAACAGAAATTAATCAAAAAAAATTTTTGCACAAAATGAGTTTTTCAAAAAAAAAGTAAAGAACTCCATTAAACCAAAATTGAACAAAAGTAGAATTAAGTAATCTACCAAGCGTACAACTACCACAAATCAATTTAATAAATAAATGAAACCCAAAACAAACAGAAATTAAAATAAGTCAAACTCAAAACGAGCAGAAATTAATCTGAGTAGGGTTCTAAACCCTATGCTTTCTAAAAGCCAGAATATAATTTGTGCTTTACTGAAAAAAATCCGAACGAGTTTAATAAAAAAAAATGTGCACTGTCAATTTAATATACATATTCTGATGTTTATTCCTTAAAATATTAATTAATTTTTTATTTCTTAAAGTTATAAAAGTGAAAACGTTTAAAAGAATTTTTTTCAGTAAAGTACAAATTATATTCTGGCTTTTAGAAAGCATAGGGTTTAGAACCCTACTCAGATTAATTTCTGCTCGTTTTGAGTTTGACTTATTTTAATTTCTGTTTGTTTTGGGTTTCATTTATTTATTGATACAGATTTGTGGTAGTTGTACGCTTGGTAGATTACTTAATTCTACTTTTGTTCAATTTTGGTTTAATGGAGTTCTTTACTTTTTTTTGTAAAACTTATTTTGTGCAAAAAGTTGTTTTGATTAATATCAAACAACGATATTTTTTCAAATCGACTTCTTTTCTTTGTACATAGTGTTTTCCAATCCTTTATTTTACTTTCTGGAAAGATTCGACAGTTTTTCAAAAACATCTTGGATAAACTGCGAAGCAGTAATTTTTGACCGTTTTAAGTTTCAACTTCACTCTTTACTGTCACCAAAAGCTTTCTTTTTTAATTGACGAATTTTATAAATACATGTTCGAAGGTAACGTCGGGAGATTGTAAAGTCGTGGATACTAGCCGTTCAACGAAATCAAATCGGCAGAAAAAAGTCGCATGTTTTGTTGATTCAGTATGATTATACAAATTTTTTTTCGTGTTATACCTGTCTGAAAAAGAATAAAAATAGAGGATGAAAAATAAGAGGGATAGAGGGATAAGAATTAAAAAATAGAGGGTTAATGATAGTTTTCTTCGTGTTTTACCAGTCTGAAATAGAATAAAATAGAGCGTTATAAATAATTAAAAGAGCAAAAATTTTGAAAGACGAAGAACATTCAAATTTATTTGAAGGGGGATCACGTAGGATTTTTCAATCAGTATTTTTGGAAATAAATTGGACTCATACCCCCCCCCCCCCCTCATCTTGACTCTTCTACCTCAATGTTTTAGCTGATATTTAGGCGTTTTGCATCTTTTTAAAACCTGAATTTCACTAATATTATAGAAACAATATGTTCCCAGAGGCCCCAATACATAAGAATGCAGGGGGAAGGGACAGAGTTTTTTTCAGTTTTAATGTACTGAAGATACAAAGAAAAAACTTTTTTTTAAATCTTTGATTTAAAAAAAAGTAAACGCCAAAAAAGGTGTTTTTCAAAATCTAAGAGGCGAATGAAAAATCTAGAGGTAGGAGCCTCCCCCTAATGGCGCCTCTTAATGGGTTATTGACCTCCACAATAGTCCCTCACCACTCCGGCTGTCAACTTCTTAGTAGACATTAGTACAAAGGCAGGCATGTTACCCCTTGTTTAAGCCGGAACCATACGTAAGACTTTCAGTATACATAATCGGGAACCGAAGTCTTTTCGCAATTTTTAAGCAGAATTTGCTATTTTTCAACTACGCTTCTTATGAGTGGCCTCACTCCTGAGTCCAGAATGTGGCTATTAATTATATGCAAAACTTCGCTTAGCTTCTGTAAGGTTAATTGGTTATTTACGGCATAACTTTCTACGTTAGGCTGTTTTACATCTCGTGGAGAGAGCTGAAATTACTCCAGAGAACAGAAACCGCCAGAACCAGAGAATAGGGTTAAAAGGAAATTGGTAGTTTGAACTTGTTCTTAAATCATGTTGACCATCGATTTGTTTTCTTTTTCTTTTTACTATTTTAGTTTTGCTATTAAGTTGTATTCTTATAGTCAGGATTGTCGCTCCTAACCATGTCGTATTTTACTATCCCGCCGGGCAATCCGATGTCGAAACGGGTTCAGTAGCGAGAAATCTTTGTGCTTCCTAACTTGACAGCAGTGCTTCCATCAAACCAGAATTTTCAGAGAAGTCCCAAGAATTATTCACTTTTCCCCGAATGAAATTTGAGTTCTCTTAATCCCCAATATCTCACCAAAAACCGGAGTTCTTTTCCATATCGTCGAAAAATTTCTGGTTCTTGAACCGGATTCTTTCCCAATTCTTGAAACTATTTCATGTAATTCAGCTTTTTGTTCTAAAAAAAGCCAAACGTATTTTTGTAAAATAAAGACATTGTGTAAAGCTTTGTTGCTCTCCGCTTGATAAAACCTCCCACTAAAAGCACATTGATGAGAACAAGAGCTTTGAATTGAGCCTTTAAATGCTCCATTTAAATGAAACTGCATCTCCCTACGACGTTGTAGTTGCCTACTAGTTCCAGTAGTGTCACTTGGGGGAGGAAACAAGGGGGCCTTTACCTCCCCCCCCCTAGATGTTTTCCCTCAACCCACTAGATTTAGGGAAATAATTTTTATGGAGTATTTTCATTGAAAAATGCCCTTTTCGGTATTGTCGTTAAATAATTGCCCCTCACCCAGATACTGAAAAATGCCCTTTTCGGTATTTTCATCAAATAATTGCCCCTCGCCCAGACATTGAAAAGATGCATTCCCCCTCCCCCTAAATTAGAATTTATTATTGATTCAGAATTGACAGAATATCAAACGTCAAGGCAAGTGAATAATACAAGTTCTGTTACCCTTTTAAAGACTTCCTTATTGCAAAGCAGTCTTACATTTTACAAGACTTGGGAAATGCATCTTTTCATTTTCGCCAATAAATTATTTTATCTCAATTACTACATTTATCTTCGCAAATATATGTAATCTGATCGGATAGACAGTATAAAAAAAAGTTGAAATTTTTTTTATTAACTAGAATGTAAAAAAAGGTTTGATCTTAAAAATAATGTTATGGGTAGTCACAATCGTATTTCGAGTGACGACTTTGAATCCGTATTCCCAGGGTTTGTTGAATCCAACAAAACTGGACTATCGGTTATTGTGCTTTTTGGTTAGAGTTCGTTGACTTTGTTGCCCTTGATGTCACCATTACTTCTGGTTTTCGTATTGCATGTGAGATCTGTCGGGTACGTTCTTACAAATAAATATCAAGGCGTTGTTTTCGATGTCCGTCTGCTGCTCACTTGAAAGATCTTTGCCCTCTTAAGCCCACCGAAATAAAGTGCTCCAGATTTTTCAGCCCCCATGCAAATGCTGGGGACAACCCTTGTAAAGTTTTGCCAAACTGTACAAACTGCGGAACTGACCTTGTGTCCTACAGCCTTAGTGTGAAGGGCTAAAGAAAGGTATGTCCAGTGCCTCAAAATAATTCACCCAACGCATGCAAGCTTTGCGTGTTTGAACAAAAACGGGGAATTAAGGAGAAGATCTCTTGTTTGGCGAACTGTTATCTCACGATGTAATTTTTCTGCAAGAACATCTTCTAACCACAGCATAAATATCATACAGTATGGAAAATTCCTAAACTCTCCATTAAAGATTTTTTGAACACGTCAGCGGCACGTCTTTCGTCACGACTCCGCCTTCTGCGCGTGTGTGATGGCAAATTTATAGCGCAGTGCCTTCGAAAGTTGCAGACCTGTTGAAGCTACTTCTGTGAAGCTTTGGGAAACTTCCCAAACCGCGTGCAGTGATGTGTCCCATTTCTGAACCAAATTTTCGATACTATATAATATTTATGCTGTGCTTCTGACGAAGGTCAATATCTCTAGTCTTAAGCGATCTCCCCCACAATTTATTCACCCACCAGGCACGTAAAACAAAAGGCGGTCCATCCAGTGGTCTAGTGATTTTCATCCGTGGGTTGTTCACGCCATCTATGTTACATTCCCATGACAATATTCTGGCGATTCAGTGTGGGAATACTGTCTTTGTAAATTTATTACCTTCCTTACGACCGCCAAAATATTGCCTTTCTGACTGCATTCGCCAAATGTTGTTCTAAACACAAATCGTTCTTGGAAAATCTCCATAGTATTTCCTATTGTTTTATCAAAAGAATGGCAAAGTTTTATAACCGTTGCTCTGTACTTTAAAAAGAAAAATGTTTTGTTTATTTGTTATATTAAAACATCAACAGTAAGCGTTAGCTTATTGCTGTCCAATATGACAACAATATGTTGTCAATTGACAACCAATATGACCATACTGTATGACAACCAACAATATGACAACCAATATGTCCAATATGACAACAAACAATAACAAATAAATCATCTTGACGTAAACAAACCACATAATTTTCAATGAGTAAAACACAAGATTACAAAACAAACATGAGAGAAGAAAATGTCCTGACACAAGATGGTAAATGAAAAAAAAATGACCAGAAACTATTGTTTTGGATGGAGTAAACCCTTAAATACAGCTGTTCTTAAAAACAGAAACTTTAAAACGAATAATGAGCAATACTGTAACAGAAAATTTAAAAACGAATAGTGAATATTACTGTGGATCAGCAGTATTCAGATTAGTGTAGTAGTATGGATATGGGGGTGGCAAGGGGGGGGGAATAATGTGGAGAAAAAAATATTATACATCCCATGCCCTTTGACTATCCAGATATAGACCCCTTCCCCCCCCCCATTAAAATTGCTGGAGATTCGCCCCTGCAGATTAGTGTAGTAGTATGGATTAGTAATGTGTTTGTGTGTAGCCTATTAGGGTAAAACATATAATGCAAGTTTGAAAAAAGAATGCATCCAGTAATCCATAACAGTTGTTATGCATTTAATGTAGCGAAAAAAGCCTATAGTACAGTAGAAATACCCATTGAGTAAAACTACAGCAAGACATAATCCTATTCAAACACATATGTAAGTAAAAACCAAAAATCCTTAAATTTACTATACAGATCCTTACTGACAATTCGTAAAAAAATCGTTACGAATGTAAGTAGTGTATTAAGGAATTTGTAAAACGAATGAAACTTAGCAGATCTTTGTAAAAGCGGAAATTCTGCATAATATTCTCCTAAAAACTACTGATTTTCATATACAGCTGAATAAAGTGATAAAAAAAGCTGATTTGGCTCATAAAATTTTTAAAAATTGGTCAATCAGGTAAAAAATAGGGTAAAATTAGCTCGATATAAATTAGCGGAAATCATAGCGAAATTGTAAATTAGTGGAAATCATACAAAATATAATGAATCAAATATGATATAATAATATAAAGCATATTACTATTATATATTGTTTATATATATATATATATATATATTAGTATTACTATAAGTATGCAATAATACAAATATAAATGCAATAAATCAAACCATATAAGTCAACCCAATTCGGGCAAAAATTTTCGTCATTTGAGATAGTGTAACTGACAAGAATCTAGCAATCCTGCCCCCGAGTTACAGCCCGTACCTGACCACTCAAGGAAGGACAGAAAGCATAACAGCTGGAACTAGAGGAGGAAAAAAAAAAACAATAAAAAAGTTACAACAACAAAAGAAGATAAAAAGAAGAAGGCAACTTACTTGATGTTCTTCAGCAAAATCACGAACTTATTTGGGAAAATCCCCTAAAAGATAAACAAAGATCTTTAATGAATGTTTTCGAAGCTTCCTAAGCAAAAACAACACAAAAGAAGTTAGGGAGAAAGTATTTGGTCTGCACAATCAGAAAAATTGTGTTGTTAGCACAATCTTCGCTCCCCAGGAAACGTCAAATATTACGTTACTATTCACGGTTAACCTAAGATACACGCTATAGATGTTAAAAAGGGGTCTGTACATCAAGATTACATCCAGAATTTCTGTTCAGGTGAGGAATACCAAAAGAATAGGGTTTCAGGAGAGGGGGAATACCAAAAAAGAAGGTCTTTTGGACTTTGTCCAACTGTCTCAAATAACAGTATAGTTACCTGCAGTTTTAAGACCAATTCACTAGTCTGATAAATAGTTGTTCAATTTTTTAGGAGGAATAGTTTTTTACCTGCCTTTTTACGAGCCAGTGAAATATTGCATGGGAGGGGGAGGAGAGGCCAAACCCAATATCGTCTCCCCCTGGATTCGGCCCTTTTTCCATACATGAGATGTTTCTCTTTTATCTAAGTGTTTGGGTTTTCACCCAGACCTTCATTTTCACTTCCTTTTTTTTACTGTTTTTATTATCTTTTTTTTTTACATTTTTGCTTTCTTTATGTTAGCATTTATGGATACAAAGGGACTGGACAATCTTATTCCTAAATTTATCGGAAGGACCCCCCCCCCCTCCTAGATAATTTTTTCATAAAGTTTAGAATCAATATCATCCGAATATATATTTTTCTGATATCATATGGAAGCACAATAATTTATGTATAGTTAAAACATTTTTTTGTTGAGGAGTCCCTTGGTAGGACCAAAGAACACGTCTTTCTAAGTATTTCATATTATTATTTTGACGCTGTCTTATTCGAAGAAAGTTAATATTTATTCAGCTGTAGTTTAAGAATGATACTCTCTTTTGTTATTTTCTAGCACCAAAAATCTGCCTTTATCCGCTAAATTATCTTAAATTTCCAAAATAATATATTTCACAAAACTGATAGACTATTTTTATTCTATGCCTATCTACCTTAGTTCAGCGCTAGGATAGATGATGGACTATCTATCAACAAGTGAAATCTATAGTTTTTATACAATTCTGAAAAAGCTATGCCAGCTTTGCCTATCACAGAAACCATCTGCCTTAGCTTCACTCTATTTAGCCATGGCTCTCAAGTTTTTATTTACTTTCAAGTTGAATATACTATCTTTATATGTGAGTAATGATTGTGTGTGTATGTATATATGTATTTTTTTCTCGAAAACGGCTCCATATTTTTTCAGGAAAATTGGTATATTGGGATCTTATCGCATAAAAAAAACGACCTTGATAGGTCAGAAGTCTGATAAAAATCTTTGAGAGCCTTAATTTTGATTTTTGCAAATGACGTCATGTTCTATGTTATTAAATCATATAATCATTTCTTATGACATCATATATGGCATCATATAAGAATTTCTTATATGATGTCACCCATAGCATAGATCAGATTGTTGAGTTTCCAACGCAACAGTTATTCATATAATTTAATGTCTGTTGAAAGGCCCAAAAAACGAAAATTTGCAGTTACAGCTACTATAAATGATGATTCTTTGGAACCAACACCTGAACAATCAAACGTGATAAGATGTGAAATTTGACAACCTGGAACATCAATTGCGAAAATGCCAATACGGGCAGCTAAAGCAAAGACCATTGCTAAAAAGTGAGGGAGTCAAAAATGAAAACGAAGAGCAGCGAGTCAATGAAAATCAACCTGGACAGCGAGAATCAAAACGTGTCAAAATTGAAAATGATAGCGGTAATGATTGGCTTTGGGATTTTGACATGGATAAGATCATCAATGCCTACCATACCTTTATTAAAAAAAAAAAGAAAAAAAAAAAAGATACGGCGATATGTATTTCATAATGACGAAAAATAAGCCGAGGTGTAACGAAGCAAACAAATTGATAATGATAGCGATGATGATTGGGTTTTGGATTTTGACATGGATAAGTTAATTAATACCTATCATACCATTGAAAATCAAAAATAAGGACTGGATAAATCGTTGGAAGAAAAAGAAGTTTTTGTCCCACCACTTGGACAATTAAAAGAAACAAAGGTTTGGCGATATGTCTTTCATAATGACAAAAGACAAGCCAAGGCAAAAGAAGAAGTTTTTGTTCCACCACCTGAACAATTCAAAGTAACAAAGGTGGTCGTCAATGCCTTCCATACCTTTTAAAATATAAAACCTGGACAAGATAAATCGTTGGAAGAAAAATAATTTTTTGTCTCACCACCTGAACAATTACAAGAAAAAAGGGTTCGGCGATATGTCTTTCATAATGACAAATGACAAGCCGAGGCAAAAGTTAAAGGTCTAATAAAAAAAAATGTAATTTTACAAAGGCACCACTTCTAATTTAAGATCCATTTGGACGTCATGACATCAAGAAAAGGCTCAAATGGTCTGCGTTTAAAAGACAAGCGACAGTGAGAATCTATATATAGAAGCCTGCCGTGTGCCCCATACCTTTGAAAATCAAAAACCTGGACAAGATAAATCGTTGGAAGAAAAAGAAATTTTTGTCCCATCACCTGATCAATTGAAAGAAACAAAGGTTCGGCGACATGTCTTTCATATTGACAAAAGACAAGCCGAGGCAAAAGTTAAAGGTCCAATAAAAAAAAAAAATGTAATTTTACAAAGGCACCACTTCTAATTTAAGATCCATTTGGACGTCATGACATCAAGAAAAGGTTCAAATTGTTTGCGTTTAGAAGACAAGCGACAGTGAGAATCTATATATAGAAGCCTGCCGCGTGCCGAGTGCCGGGGCCCGGCGGCGACGCCGCTGGGCTCCCCTATAACATAGGTTGAATTTTGTACAAGAAATATTACCAAATAGTTAGAAAACATGCACTTGGATGGAATTAGTGAGTATTTATAATTATATTTAAGTTAGCTGACTGACACTAATTTGTACAAACAAGTGCTAAAAACTAAAGGTTAGTTGTAGATTTTGTAAACGGAAGTCCTTCGATTATGGTGACCGTAAGGGTCGGTTTAGTCGCATTTAATTCTAATTTACTTAATTGCTTGAATTATAATTTATTACTGTATTATATTTCATTACTATATTAATTTATTATAATTTATTATTTGAACTCTAATTCTAATAATTAAGTTCTGATTTACTAATTTACTTTAATTACGTTAAAGTAAAATCAAGTCCAATCTGACATGGACTATTCAATCAGATCATCGAACTGAAAGTTCTAAAACTTGTGCCAAATTTAAATTATTGTTATTTTTAAGAGTAGGATTTTGATATTTTAGTACCCGCATTACTTGTTTCATTTACTTATTTTTCTTCATTTATTTGTGCTACGAACAAATTTGCCACTGTCCTACAACACGCTTAGTATCAAAAATCCTACGGTAACTAGACATCAAAGACTTAGCACAGAAACCCAAAGGTTTCTTCCATGACACAAACAAATTTTTAGCATACCCAGAAAGGCAGAGAAAGAGTATCCAGTTATAAGTTGAACTTCTTCTTGAAGGTTATCGTCAATTTCAGGTACAAATTAAATTTGCGCTAAGATCCATAGAACATTCTGACTAGTAAAGCATATTATAGCACAAATGATACTCTATCCTTAGGGGTGGAGACGGGGCGGTGGCCCCACTCTTATTTGTCGTAAATTTTGGCTAGTTTTTAGTTTAAATTGATTATAATTAATTAAAACTGTTTATTCTAATACCTGTTTGTTTTATGTTTCATTGATTATTTGATACTAATTGCTGTCCGTTTCTGCTTCATTTATTCATTCATGCTAATTTTTCAACGGTTTAGGTTTCGATGCTCAATCTTTAACTTTTTATGAGAGTTTTCTTATTAATTTATATCAAAAGTAATATTGACTTCCGTAAACTTCATTTTTATCATAATACTTTAAAGCCCCGTTTTCAATTGACGTCTAACAGACAAAATGCTAAATAAATCAGCCAATTGGAAACTTAAGTTCCCTATGCCGTCCTGAAATAAAACAGTTTTTTCATAGTCTTATGGGTCGATTCGCTTTTCAACCGTCCGGAACATTCCAAATGAAAGGAAGTTTAATATCATGCTTATAATATCTTCTGACAGAATTCATATTTTCCTGATTACACACACGCCATCTCATTTTAAAGCTTTTTCTCAAAACTCTCGCCATCTAGATTTCAAAGGACAGATGGCGTTGTAGATGAAAAAATCTTGGGAAGAACGTGTATTTGCTTTTATATTTTCTTATTCAAAATTACTACAATGGCAGAACTGGATTTAACCTTAAATAGTTTCTCAATTTTCGGTTTGACATGCTATTTAGGTCTGACCATGCTACTTTGAGGTCTAACCAAGATATCCATTTGTTTTAACATATTAACAATTACAAAAACACAGAGCAGGAGAAGAATTTTTCAATAAAATGATGGAATAAAGTACAGTTATATTCATGAGTTTCCACAGTATAGGGGGCAAGATGACAGTCCCATAAACACCCACTTACTCTCCTGAGCTGCTTTAAAGTTTTTCCTAACTCCTGCTAAAGAGCCCCCTAAGTTACCTTCACTAAATGAGGCGGATTTTTAATCCATATGATTAAAAATCACCCCCCCCCCCAATTCGGAACATAGCCTCAACTGAGCCTATGCTAATTACACTGAACCAAAAAAAAAAAAAAATACATAGACATGTATGGAAAGGAAGACGTAAGACCTGATAACCTGAAACGGTTTTACAGTTTGTATTTCCGTGAACTGACTTTTCCCATTACCCACAGGTCATTAAGACTTTTTGTATCAATTAAGAGTCGTCGTATCATATATCTGTACATAGTGTCCTAAAAGAAACCAAATACTTTGCGAAATAGAAACGTTTCTCAAAAATTTTCTATTTGCTTTGTGGACATGGTTGCTATTTTTTTTCTCAGATAACAATTGCCTCAGTTCCAATTTGTAGTTTAAGTACATATATATAGATCTATATATAAAAATTTAGTAACAAGTAAATACTTAGCAGCGTATTTTTTTTTAAAAAAAAAGGTTAGTTAATTGTCACTGTAATAGCCATCTGTAACTATATCTGTTTATTTACCCAAGTATGTAAATAACTACATCTAACCCTGCTTGCAAATGTGCATAGACTAATGCTAAAAAAGGGAGGGGTATATTTGTTTGACAGTTGACCCCTCTCCCTCCAGCAAGATACAAAGTGGAATTTTGTTATTGAGTTCGAAAAAAATGTAAATATTTTACCATGCAATGGCTCTTTCTTAAAACCTTTCTCTGCCCCTCAGTGGATCTTAGCGGACACCTTTAAACCTATATAAAGAAAAAGAAATCAATGAAAAAACACTTACTCGAATGGACTCATTTCCTTCAACAAAGCCCCGACACCAGTCTGAAAAATGTTTACGATTATATATAAATAAATAGAACTTAATTGCACATGATATAATTATATGAACAATTAAATTTTAAATCTACTGACCTGCCAAAGAACTTGCAAAACAAGTTGTCCTAGGGGAATGGTATGGAAATGAAAATATCTCTGATACTTGTTATTTGCGTAAACTAACTACACAAGAAAAACATATAATGCAAGCCAACATGTGCATTTCCAGGATCACCTGCCACTCACCTCATGTAATAATCAAATAAAAAAATAATAATAATAAAAAGAACATGTAAACACGCTAAAGGCTACTCTTGTCTGTCTAACACATATATGCTGCTTAATCAGACGCGGAACAATAGTTGTTGTAATCAGTCAATCCAAATCAATTAGTCAATTTATTTCGATCACCAAAATTATAAAACAAAGTAATTACGTTATTGTCCCCTGCACTGCCCCAAGGCCTGGTAAAACAACACGGAACAGTGCAAGCGCAACTACCTACGTTACATGGAGCTTGATAGCACAATCTACAAAATGATAAACAAGAGAAAGAAGGAAAAGAGGAATGTATAAAATAGTATATCCAAAACAAAATCAACCAGGCCTCTTCCATATTATTTTTTTATTTTTATTATTTTTTTTACGAATAAAATTACGAATCAAGTACATTCATCTAACTAGCACATGTTCTGTAGACTAACCTATCTTTTTGAGGATTCGATACCTCAAACATCATTTTGTAAGCCTCAACGTCGACTGACTGTCTCAAAGGCAAAGGGTCCATTAGCGAATTCTCCCAGGGGACTATTATCATTGAAACCTATTGAGAATCTGTGATTTGATCGAAAAGACAATGGAATTGTGTCGGCAAAGTTTTCAATCAGAGGGTTGTACCAAAGGTTGTACCCCAGAAAATACGAAGAGCTGTCAAATTGATCAAATGACACTTCTTTTGAGGTGGTTTTCGGCATTTTCCTAGCAGGCATACTAGAATGTTTTCAGGAACAACCCTTTCCTGAATTTTAAAAAGAAAATTCTGCTCCGTTTGATAAAAAAACAAAATTTACACTTTTATTGATATATGCTTCTCTAAAACCGAATATCTCTATGTCCAGCACAAAACAAGAGAAGTTGCATGGTTTTTCTAAGATGTCAGGGAAAACAGATGTCGGATTCTGGTTTTTACCATTTATTCCGATCGCTTATCCAAGCTCTACAAGTTATGGCAAAACTGCCCAATCAATTCTAAATAGTTTGACCGCACAAACTAAAAAAGTTTATAACGGACGAGATAGACTGATTCTTTATGGTATCGAATCCCCAAAGGAAAGTGAAAATAAAGTACAAAGAATTCCAAATCCAATTAAATTAAAATCCAAATTTTACTGCATAAGATTAAACTCAATTAAAGCTTGTTTGGAATGTTCTCTAGTTGTGGTGGGCAGTGCTGTAATGTGAGTGCCACCAAGACCGTATCAAGGGGGGGTACCGTATTTCAGTGCTGAACTTGAAATCTGCTTGGAAAGTTAATTTTTTTTATGAATCAAATTACCCTCTGTAACAAATTACCCTGTCTTAGCTCGAGGTTTGGCACATTCCTCTGCCGAAAAAATCACCCCAGAAAATTCGCTCCATATTTAAAATTGAGCAGCCAAAAAGAAATTAAGACAAATAAAAAGAATGAAGAAAAGAGAAAGAAATTATCTCTTTTTTTCAAGTGCATGAAGAAGTCGGATAACTAGTTTTATTTATTCTCGCGAGCAAATACTACTTTGATCGACTTTACTTAAAAAGCCTATTTAAAAAATAAAAATTACAGTTTTCCCCGGAGCATAAACGAGGGATTTTTATTAATTTTAAACGCATGGTTGCTGGTCAGAGAAACAAATTTTGCTGGTCAGGTCAGAAAGAGGAATGAACTGAATCTTTGCTACATGGATACTTTGTCTGTTAAGAGTCTATCTTTAATCTCACGAGTAATTACTCTTCTAAATAAGTCTAGTTATTGAAAAAGCTATTTAAAAGAAATTCCAATGAAAAGCTTTTCCCAGTGCATAAATGGAAAATTTTTATTCCTCTCAAATGCTTGTTTGCTCGTCAGAGAAACAAATTTCTAACGCTTATCCCAGATAGAAACAAACCAAATCTTGGCTTAACTTAAACTTCTTAAACGTTTTCGCATGCTGACCAATGGTCAATGTTGCGCAGGTACCGATCTCTTGATTCGATGCCATCGGTCGTTAGTGCAACGCTTGGTTGAGGGCAAATCATCCGTCGCTTCTCGGGTTTTCCGCCCAGATTTCTCCAGGAACCCATTTAGAGCTGGATCGACTCCGGCTGCGCTTAGAGTCACAACATTGACCCCGGTCCCAAACCCGAATAGCCAGTGAAACTAGGACTCGAACTACTGACCTCAAGGTTTCACGGGACTAAACGGGCTGAACGATACTTTTAATTCCATAAAGCAACGCCTAATACCCTACTGTTACGATTCCGACACGGGTTACTGAGAGCACGCATTCACTTATCGACAACATATTCAGCTCCCTGCTCCCAGAGTCGGCGGCAGTCCTCGTCAGCGACACATCAGACCACTTCCCCATTCATGCAACACTCGCCCTTTCAGAACCAGCTAGGATAAGGTCACGAATCAACCCCATGTTACCGATTATATGTTTAACAGAGGAAAACTAGAAGAATTTAAAACAGGAACTAGAGCAATTAAACTGGGATAACGTAATGGAGATTCAAGATGTAAACGAACCATTTGAGTCATTTCACTCGACGTTCTTGGATGTATACAGTAGATGTTGCGGGAGAAACCCGAGAACTAATAAACGACAAAAAGACCAGCCAATTAGCCCCTGGATGACGGATGGTCTTCTGGCATGTGTGAATCAGAAAAACCACCTTTGGGGAGAGTATAGACGCTTTGCAAACTTAGCGCGGCTAGAGGAATATGAGCAATACAGGAAAGTCCTTCGAACTGTGGTACGAAGAGCAAAGCGTGGCTACCTGCAACAAAAGCTGACGGAAAGCGCGAAGGATGGTCGAAAAGTCTGGCAAATTATCAACTCGGTACTACGGCCAACCACTAAGTCTTTAACATTACCAGCGAAATTGGTCGTGAATGATAAAGAAATTACCGAACCTACAGAGGTTACCACATTGCTGAGTACATTTTTCGCAAATATCGGCCAGACCATAGCAAATTCCGTCGGGACACCAGCTAAATCATACAAAGAACACCTTGGCCCGAAGTGCATGAAATCAATGGCAGTGAGTCCTGTAACACCAGGTAAGCTAGAATTACTCGTAAAAAATTTGAAGGGCTCTTCTGCTTCATGTTTCGACTTGGTCCACACAAAGGCACTGAAAGCAGTAGTGACGACCATTGCTAAGCCTCTAACTTACTTTGTAAATCTTTCATTAGATAAAGGGTCTTTCCTGAAGTGTTAAAAAAGACAAGGATAATACCTCTTCAAAAAGGTGGATGTCATAAAGACACAGCAAATTATAGACTAATCTCAATCTTATCAGTTTTCTCGAAAGTCTTTGAAACGCCAATGAAAAACCAGCTTTACCAATATTTAGAGGCCAAAGGCTTTTTTAACAGCCGCCAATTTGGGTTTAGGGCTGGCCATTCAACCGAAGACGCCGTTACTTCACTAAGTTTATTCATAAACAGAATCCTAGATTCGGGTGCTTTACCTGCAGCTGTGCTTCTAGATATTGAGAAAGCGTTTGATAGCATGCACCACGAAATACTACTAGGAAAGCTGGATCATATTGGAGTTCGTGGCCAAGTCCTAGATTGGTTTAAGTCTTACCTGGAAAATTGTCGAATTTACACAGGAAATGACCATACAAATAATGTCGTAGTTAACTGTGGAGTGCCACAGGGCTCTAAATTGGGACCGGTATTATTTCTTGTTCACGTAAATAATCTTCAGCAAGTACTGAATCCTGCAAGTCGTAGCCCTTATTGCTGCAAATTATGTCACCCACAAACAATGCCGGGGTCTATAGTAGAAGCCGAGGACGAACAAACGGCATTTGCGGATGATTCACTTATGGCAAACTCAGAATGGAACAACAAGTCTCAAAACGAAGCTACAAGACATTCTGGAAGAAACGTACCTGAGGATGGACGCAAATCGTCTAGTCATCAACATTGACAAATCGAGTGTTTTGTTTTTTTTCACGTATAGATTCGCTGGCTCCTGATGTGATTGGCATTGAAACCTCTCGTGGACTGATCAAGAGACCAGAAAAAGGACACATTCGATACCTAGGGGTTTTAATAAACGAACACCTCTCGTTCAGACACCACATAGCAAGTGTCGAGACGAAGCTTTCAAGGAACCTTGGAATCTTGAGAAAACTCAGTCACCAATTCCCTAAAAAAATACTGATCCTGATTTACAATGCAGTTATCAAGGCTCACATTCAATATTGTTCCACAGTTTGGCAATCTAATTTCAAGACACATTTACAGAGACTAAACTCACTTCACAACAAAGCACTTCAAATTTTAGGCCCAGCACCGAACAGACTATCAATGGCATCACTTTACAGACTATCTTGCGCTGTTTTTTGTTAAATATATTTCAAGAACACTCCTATCACCATTTAAAGGCTTATTCACATTAGCATCACAAATCCATAGTTTAAATACACGATCTTCATCAGACATTTACATACCCCCAACACCGACAGCTAGATCGGAATTTTCTGCTAGAATTGCGTGTGCTAGGGAGTGGAATGCACTTCCACAAGAGCTGAAATCATTATTATGTTTAGAATTTTTTGATATTATTATTTTTATTATATTTTAGTTTGATACTTCAAGGGGTGTGAGCGGAGGAGAAGTTGTATTAAATTTATTGTTATTTGATGGCGGTTCGGGATGGAAATTGGAGAGGACAGGAGGCCACGCTGTATTTAGAGTGTGCAATTATTACGGGCCCAAACGTGCATCAATGCACAAGGAATTGAGTTAAGTGTATTTTTATATTTTTTTTAAATTAAAACCCATATTGAACTTGAAAAACTTGAGCTTGAACTTAATCTGGCTCCTAAAGCCAAATTCGATTCCTGTTATAGCCTATATTTATTCTCAGAAGCAAAGACTCCTTTGAGCAAAAAGCAAAAACTATATTTATTTAAAAAGGTACTTCCCAAAAACCAAACACAAAGATAAAAAAAGAAAATTACAGGAAGATAAAACGAAAAGTACAGCCTTCTCAGAAGTTTCCTCAAAAGGAAACTCAAAGTTTTCCAAAGAAATTGCCTACGGATTGTTTTGGGTACTCGACTGACTTACCATATTTCAAACAATAGGCTGTACGATAGGTGTGGGTCAATCCCGCTTTTTAAGGCTATACTATGAAAAAGGTTGAGATGGCTAGGGTACATTCTGCAGATGGAGGATAACACATTGCCAAAGATTGTCCTTGTCGGCCAACCGTCTAGGGCCATACAAAAAGGAGGTTGACAACACAGTTGGGGTGGGAGGATGTCGTAAAGAAAGATTGAAGGAAAATGGGAACTTCCTGGGAGGGTTTAAAGAGGGACGCTTTGAATAGATTGGGATGAAGGAGGAGCGTGCGTAACTGTGTTGGCCTCAGGCGGCTCAGTGCTGCTGTGAGTTGTTAGTAGGAATAGTTAGTAATTAAAAGTTTTTGCAGGTGCATAAACAGGGAATTTTTATTTATTTTGAAACACACGCTTACTGGTCAGAGAAACACACTTTTATTCTTGATCCTAAACGGAAGCAACCAAGGCCTATGCAGAGATTTTTAATTTCATTGAGCGACACCAAATCGGGCTGTCGAAATGAAATTCAATTCCTGTAAAATCTTATCTTTGTTCTCACGAGCAAATACCTTTTTGAACAACTATGTTAATTTAAAAAAAAACTTTTTGAAAAGAATTTCCAATCAAACGTTTTTACCAGTGCATAAACAGGCAAATTTTATTAATTTTAGACGTATATTTGCTGGTGAGAGAAATACATTTTTAATGTTGATCCGATCTATTGTTGTTGTTGAGCCTATCTTTAGTCTTGCAAGCAAATACTGCCTTGAATAACTAAAGTTATTTAAAAAGCTACTGAAAAGATTTTCAGGCATGGACAAGGATTTTTTAATTTTAAATTAATCATTCTTTTAATAAATAAATTCTTAACGTAGGCTCGAAACGAAAGCAAGTCATATCTCGGCCTAAATGGAGACTTTTGATATCACGAGGGATGCAGAATAAAATTCAATTTTATTGAATTTTAAAAATTCATATAAAATTCAATTCTGTTCAGAGCTTATCTTTATTCTCCCGAACAAATACTCCTTTGAATAATCCGAAAAAGAAGTGAACCAAATCCTGGTCTACATCATGGTCATTCACCGAAGAGAGGGGAGGGGGGTTCGAAGCCCATCCCCCCGAAATCCTTATTGTTCTTGAATCTCTGGGCACTCCTTACCCCAATTACAAACGAAATGGTTTTTCGTTACCCTCCCCCTCCTCCAGAAAAAACTTCCTACGTGAGTGATTGGCCTGTATGGCGACGTTTTACTTCAGCTGGCGATACTAAATCCAGCTTTCAAAATCCGGCTTCAAAAACATGATAAACTACTTAAAAACGCTTTTTTCCGAATACTTTCAGCAAAATTAGATAAGGATTACCTTGGCATTCTTCCAGGATGCAGATACGATCCCCAAGTTTAAAGCTAAGCTGATGTATTCCATTTTCGTTGAAACAGGCAACAGCTGAAAAAAAAAAAAAATCTGATTAAAGCAATATAATTCAAAACACCAGAAAGAAAAGGAATGATACAAACATAGAAAAGACAAGAAAGACAGCAAAAATTTCATTCATTATTCATTGTTTTTTTTTTTTTTTTTTTTTATTTAACAGTCCGGTTTTTGAACCATATTATTCTTCTTCTTTCATCGTCAGATTAATACACATGAATCATTTTTCCGCTGCATTCAAATAGAGCTGATAAATTAAACTATTAACATATCATACGTTAATCTTTTATATGCATATTTTACATTATATTTTATGATTGAAATATCTTATATTTATATTTTAGGCCTATTATAAATTTATATTACATATTTACGTTTTATCATTTTATACTATGAATTATAAATGTATTTTTTTAACATTTATTTATAATATATATTTAACCTTTGGCAAGATCTGCTTTTGCGGGAAGTCTATTAAATTTCTTTAATAATTAAAGGAGGAATTTCTATTAAAAACCCACTTTAAACAAAACTTTAGTAAAAGATGGTGTTTTTCGAATTCAGTTTCATTGTGTTTTGTTCATCTAAACTATATTCATTCATTCATATTCATTTAATCAAATAGCTTTCGTAGCAAACAAACCTGAATGCTAATGAATGAATGATAAAAACCTGAATGACTGTAAAAAATATGCTATTTTTACAGTCATTTAAGAAACAAAAATCACTTATTTAATACACTAACAAAATATGGTACGAAGGAATTTGCAAATCTGTTTGTTCGGCATTTGACGGGTTGTAGTCTGTTCTGATGCCTGGTGAGTTTGGGGGTCGGTGCGGTTGGAGGAAGAATTGAGTGATGTCTCTCATTTGACATGAGTGATTTCCTGAACCTCACTATCAAAACGTGTCTTCGGGCGAACAAAGTGGGCAAGCTCATAACCACAAGAGCATGCCCGTAACTCTCATACCTGAGTCCACGAATTATTTTAGTAGCACGTTTTTGAACGTCTTCTAGTTCCTCTGACATGTAGGCAGAGTTTTGTCCTTGGGGACCCCAGACAGGACAACAATATTCAAGGATTGGCCTGATGTATGTCGTGTAAGCCAGTAAGAGCTGCCGATCTGAGAAACCTAGCCATCGCATACTCGTTAGACTTTGAGCTGAGTAGTGTCCTTTGCGCACGATATTGTCTACGTGCAGTTTAAACAAGCAATCGCTTTTAAAAGTCACGCCTAGTATTGTCGCGGACGAAACAGTTGGAAAGGGAACATCTTGTATTGTAATATCTCGTTTGAGCGGGTTGAAGCGTAGAACTTTCGATTTCTGCTCGTTCAGTTGCAAGCTATTAGGTTTACACTGGTTAACGAAGTCCGAAAAAAGTGTTGGTTCGAACTGCTGTTTTGCCTCTGCGTTTTCTACTATGTATTTGAGAAGCAAAGACAAGTCATCAACGAACTTGAAACGCTCCTCAAATTCTGCAAGAATGTTATTTATGACTGCAAGGAACAAAAGGGCAGCTAGTTTCGTTCCTTGGGGACTGCCACAAGTAAATTCGGTCCACTCAGAGCGGATATCATCGGCAAATAACGGATATACCGATTGCCGTCGCCCTCGCAGAAAATCTCTCACTAATAGCAGCAAGTTTTTTCCAGCTCCCATGTCTTTTAGATTTGTCAGTGCAGTGAGGTCCTCTATAAGGTCGAATGCTTTCCTGTAGTCTGCCAAAAGTAAATCGATAGCTCTGTTTGGGCTTTCCAGCCACTCAACTATCAAATGGTACATCCGCACTAGGTATATTGTCGTGCTACTGCCTCGTATACAGCCATATTGGTAAGTGTCTATTTAGGGTTCAATCGCCTCTAATAGTGCACGGTGGATAAAACCTTCGGCCAGTTTAGCCAAGTTGGGAGTTATGGATATAGGTATCAGCTGGTCGCAGAACCGGGGTGCCTTTACTTTTGGAATGACCCGCACATAGGCAGCTTTCCACAATTTTGAGAAATTGGGGAAATTTTTGGGAACACTATATGTTTTAACACATGCTACCATCTATTCTATTCATTCCTCCTCTTTATATTGCAATTTTTAAGTGTGTACCAAGGTAGCAACTGAGCTCAGTTTGGGTACAAACATGTCCTCCACTGCTCTAAACATAGGAGCAGCTCCTTTTACCCCACCCTTTTTCCTCCCACCTTATTTGGTTCCTGTAATATTAAAAAAAAAAATTCATCTTCCCAAATTCAGTTTTATCTCCTATTATGAGTTGTAAAAATAACTAAGGTAGAAGATGAATCTGTTTATATTAAAAATATCATACTTGTCATATTTTTGAGAAATTGTCTTTTACAAAATTGTCAATACTGTCATATCTAATATGTCAAAAAGACCTTCTTTGTATTTATTATTCATGGTTTTAACCACATAGTGATTGCTAATACTAGTCATTAAACCATTTATTTATTTTTTCTCTTCTTATGTTAAATATGCGTCTTGAGTTAAGGAGGCTTGTTTATAAAAAGTAAAGAGGCAGTTGACAAAAATGCCAAAAACATAAAACATTACAATGATGTTTAAGGATGAAGCTTGGCCTTATAAAACTAAGCAAAATGAATTCCCTAAACTGCTTGAGGGATAATAATAAAAGCAAATAGTGGAAACGCTAGTAATGGTCATCATAAGTGCAACAGCTTGCGACATAAGTGCGACAAGTACGACATCATAAGTGCGACAAGATGTTGGCTTCTCAGCCACATCCTGTACACTCTCTGTAACCATACGCAACACATTGGAAAGAACTTACTGTATAGGAAAACCAACATGTAGTTATTGTTCATTGTCTCCTAAAGGGACTCTCTCTGGTCTCCATGGACATAACACCTTTTGAATTACCGCAAACAACATTCAAATCTTTGAATGGTCCTTGAAGTGCAAACATTAAAATCGGATATCATTGCAAGCTTAGCTGTCGGGCTGAAATTCCCAGCGTGCTTAAGGATTGATTTAAAGAATTATTCTGTGAACTTAACAATAATTGAGACAAACAAGAGAATAAAATTTGAGAGATAACAAATCTCTGAAAGCGAGATCTAATAAAATTAGATGGAAAGCGTGTGGGTTCTAATGCTTGCTTAAATGTTATAATGAACCATAGGCGTAGAGTACAGGGAGGGCAGGGGGCCAAGCCCCCCAAGAAATTTTGAATTCTGCCCTGTGACGTTCAGATTATTAGCACAAGCAGACTTCACAGTTATCTTTTCAGTCTTAAGACTGATTCTTTTGACTGATCATGCAAATCAGTTTCTTTTCCTTCCTGGCAAGCAGAAAAAGAACCAGTCTATTTTGACAATTACAGCCATAATTAGCCTTCAAATTTAGTCTTGATTTGGCATGAGCCCCCTTTTCCTGGAAAGTGAACGAAATTCAAAATGAAGGGTAGGATCCGCTGGCAAAACCGTCAGTGCTCACTGATCATTTTGAATTTGAACAGACTGTGAGTGAAAGAAACAGAGGCAAAAAATTTAACAATGAAAAGATTAGAACACTATTTTTCTGCTAAGAACTCTAAAGACAGAACCGAGTTTACAGATGGGAACTCATATGTTGGTACCGAAAGAGGACAGATAAAACGAACAACCGAGTACTTGTAGTTTTAGTGGTAATGTTCGAGCTAGTGATGTAAATGAGAAAGCAAATGACCAAGGTAGCCCTAGTAGTAGCAATGTGTCTAGTGCAGCTCATACAGTCAGTGTCAGCGATCTCGGTAGTAATAGTACTACGAAGGGCAGAACATTTCAAGCTAGCTGGACGGAAAAGAACCATTGGTTACAACTCGACACGACTAAGAACGGTGCTGTGTGTACAGCCCGCACAGAAGCAGTGAATATGAAAATATCCCTTCCAACGACTTCTCGCGATAAAGACTCCTTTGAAACATTCGTAACGAAAGGGTTCAGCAACTGGAAAAAGGCACTCCATCGCTTTAAGTCGCACAAAGCTTCTGCATGTCGCAAAGCAGCTATCGCAACCACAGACTCTTTGCACCGCGGTAATGACGTGAGCCAATAGCTAAGTGCACAACACAAGCAAGAATCGCATGACTCTCGCAAAGCTCTGAAGCGCATATTCCCGTCTTTAAAATACCTTGCCTCACAAGGAATACCTATAAGAGGTAAGCAAAAAGAGTCTTCGAGCTTCCGACGCCTTCTTGAACTCAGGGCAAATGGTGTTCCAGTTTTACAAAAGTGGCTTGTCAGACCAGAAAAGTACAAGTGGTAGTCACCTGACATTCAAAATGAAATATTAGAGGATATGTGCCATGCTACGCTTAGACTCCTCATAGATCAAGTGAAAAAGTACAAGTATTTTGGAGTGATGCTTGACGAAACCGCTGATGTTTCCTGTAAAAAAAATAGATTTCCGTTTGTCTTAGAACTGTTGATGACAACCTCGACATAAGCGAAACGTTTTTTTTGGATTTTATGTAACTGAAAACACAAAGATTGAAACACTATTTAAGTGCTCGATGGATGTCCTTTGTAGTTTTGGTCTTTCGTTACCAAATTGTCGTGGACAATGCTACGACGGCGTTGCTAACATGTCTGGGAGCGAAAGGGGTCTACAGTCTCTGGTGAAGGCCCAGGAGGGAAGAGCCTTATATGCACATTGCCGTGCTCATAGTCTGAACCTGGTTGCTCAGGATGCGGTGGAAACTAACATCAATATGAGGAATGTTATGAACATGGTCCAGAGATTTATCACTTTTGTTAGAGGTTCCCTGAAACAGTTGTCAAGTTTCAACAGCGTAAAGCTGGATAAAGGGGTGGCACTCCGACCATTCTGTCCAACTAGTTGGATCTTAAGAAAGCCCTCTATCACGGCAATCACTAGCAATTACTCTGGAATAATCCACTGGTTTTAGGACTTCAGCAATTACCCAGAAAACCGTAAACAGACAGCCGAAGCCGATAGATTTCTTGAGACCTTTACCAACTTTGATACATTCTTCAAGGTAGAAATTCTTCACATTATCTTTACTGCAGTAGAAGGCTCCAATACTGCGCTTCAAAGAGCACAGCTTCACTTCAGAGAGGCAGAGGAAATAATTGATAGTTTTGGAAATAATTCCAAAACTCCGTAAGGTTTTGGAAGGTATGAGGAATAAACATCGCTTTAAACTGCTGTGGGAGGCAGCTATCTCATGTGCAAACATTCTCGGTCTCAATAAACCAAAGCTCCCGAGAAAACACAAAGTTCCCAGTCGTTTTGATGGAAGCGGTACTCATTACCATCCGTCTAAGCCTGAAGATACTTATCGCCAAGTTTTCTATGAAGCTATCGATTGCGTACTGATGGGCTTGATTACAAGATTTGAACCAAGCCAAACAACTCAACATCTCTCTAAAGTAGAAGAGTTCGTCATAGGTGTATCTGACGGTTCATACATGCAAAACTTACGCCCAGTTGCAGGTGCACCAAGACATACTCCTTGATCAAGCTAAAGCGAACAAAAAGGAGATCCAGAAATTTGATGCTGTTGACAGTTTTCTGAAAGAAAATGATTCCCTTGCCAAAGTTGCTCACCAGATGGTAAAGTTAATTAGGATAGTGCTGTGTATGCCAGTTTCAAACTGTACTTCGGAAAGATCGTTTTTAGGCCTCCGAAGGCTAAAAACATATCTTTGGTCAACCATGACCCAGGAAAGACTGAATCATTTAGTTGTTTTGTCAGTGCACAGGGAAGTCCTAGAAAGCGTAGACTTCAACAAACTCACAGACGAGTTCATCAAGCGAGCTCAAGTTCGGATGGATACGTTTTCACTATCCCATTAGATGTAGCATGCATTAGAACTTAGAAATGAAGGAACTCTTTGTATTCGACCGATCCATAGCATTGGTGAGTACCAATTATTCATGGCTTAAAGTCGAGGGGAAATTTTGGCACCTTGGGACAGGTTCAGTCTAAACAGAAATATTTCGCAAATTAACGGCGAGATTCTATTCATATAGTAATTTTAATCTCATGCTAAAAGCATCTAGCTATTATCAGAAGAAGGCCAAAAAAGCCTTTAATGCAGTTTTAAAATTTTAAACTTTTGCTTTTATTCTTGCTAGAGGAGTCTTGATGTTGTACTTCGGGTTTTTGTTCAGACACAAACAACATTTTTTTTTTACCTCATCCCCGAAAAAAAAACTTCCACGCTTCTAACCCGAAACTTTGTTTTGAGTTTAAGAGACTTACGAGATAAAACAACATGTCAAAATACATGTCCCATCTTACCCACATCTCCCCTAAGGCAAACACAGCTTTTATGTTGCTTTGTTTTCGGTGCAAGGGTTCCCCCCCCCGGAGAAATCGAAGCTCTACACCTATGTAATGGAGATTTTGTCTGCCTTTAAAAGGTGCGAGGACGAAAAAATTCCCGTCCAAGACTTTGTTATTCATCGCCCTGGCGACGTTCCAATTATTCCTGCTGATGCTTATGCTATTCTAAATGAGACTGTTACCCAATGTCTTCTTGAAGTGCGCTCTTTTGCTAAGCGATTTTGTGAATGGGGTATCACATCTGTGCAACCACAAGGCAACCGCGCTGACCCTAATGTTGACCCACAGAAGCAAACTTATGTTGTCTTACTGAAAAATCCCCCAGTGAATTTGTTAAACCCAAAACCTCCGTAAAACCAAATTGGACAGTTTTGAAGGCCATGAAGGAATTGTGTCTTTAAGGTCTGATCCTGCTCGAAAACGTTGGATCGTGAAGACTAGTGACAAGAAATCGGCAGCAGAACTTGCCAAGGCTGCCTGTGAACACATCCTTAACGTTACCGCTAAAGTGATAGACCGAAAAACTTTCGGTATCATCCGTGGACTCCCTGAAAATATTACAAGCGACGAACTGAAATCTCTTATTCCTGGAATGGTTGATACCTTAAACATCGGGACCTCGAGAACTTTCCATCTTGAATTTCTTGATAAAACTGCTCTTGACAAGTCCATGAGTCTTGGTTTCTTTATTGGTTATGAACTCTACCGCAAAAATACCTTTTAGTCCCTGCCAAGAAGATGCTTCCTATGTCAATCTCTTGATCAATGTATTGACGATTGTAAGCTTCCGGCTACCAGTGCAAAATACTCTGGTTGTGCTCAACAATTTGAAAGATCAACCATGCACTGCCCCATCAAAATGTATAAACTGCAAAGGTGACCATGTTTTGTATAGTCTGAGATGCCCAGTTCTCAAAGCAGCCGTGTCCAAGAACCAAAAATGAGCAGCCAATTATTGAAGTTTGCATCATTAAATATAAATGGTATCAAAGACAAGGATCAGCAAATAAATGAAATACTTGAAAATGATATGGTTTTTATGCAAGAACATATTCTAACAAAGTAAATTTGCTTAGTCTCAAAAGCTCTTCATCTCACCATGTCTTCCCTACAGAGGCGACTAAAACCCGTGGACGACCATCAGGTGGCCTAGCTATATTTATATGGTCTAGCTCAATTGTGCCAACCCAGATATTCTCAAGCCAAAGTATCTTAGCTGTTAAACTTGGAAACGCTGTCTTTATAAAGTTGTATTTGCCCTGCGATAGAAAAACAGCAAAATACTGTCCTCATTCGCAAAGGCCTGTGACACTTAGAAAACAATTCTACATGACCTGTGTTCCAAGTCTCTTTTCTGGCTATTAGTGGGTGATTTCAATACAGACCCTCTTGTGGAGTCTGAAACAGCATTGCTGCTTTTAGATACTCTACCAATTGGATATTATATAGCTACCAAGAACCTCCCTAACACTTATGTCCATAACAGAAGTTCTGGAGTTTCTAACTTAGACCATGTAATAGTATCTTGTGATTTAATTATACGTTCAGACATTCATGTTGACGCAGTGATAATCGGTGACGATCATCTACCCCTCACTTGCAATTTATCTGTTCCCTGTCTCTCTAATAGGACTAATTGTCCAGCAGGACGCAGTGACAAGTGGCGCGAGAAATATAATTGGAACAGTTGTGATCCGGTATTATTTATCTCTACACTCTGTGCGCAACTTTCCTTGATCAAAGTGCCTTACCATCTTCTCCAGTGTTCTGTCCCTAGCCCTAAAGCGAAGTTAGATCTGAATTTTTATTATACGGAAATAGTATTTTGTTTAGAATCCGTGGCTAAAACGACTGCCCCACTTGAGCAAGTACGCAGTGGTACAAGAAAGCCTTTTTGGTCTATAAATGGTGATGTTATTGCTACAAAGAAAAGAGCTAGATTCTGGCTCCACATGTGGTATGCATGTGAACGCCCCCAAGCGGGAACAGTGTTTCGTCGAAAGCAGAAAACAAAAAAGGAATACAAAATAGCTCTGAGAAATGCTCACTTAAATGGTTGGGATGCTCCCACAGATCAAAAATCATGGAGCAGAGTTATTAAGGGGAGTGAGTCTGAGCCTAAAGTGCAGTCTTCACTTGATATTAGTGACTTCGTGTTGCATTATACAACTGCTTTTTCAAGATGTGCTGAATCCGGTCAGGTTGAAAGAAAATATGTTGTGATAGACCTACAACAAAAGTTTCAGGAGCCTTGCTTAATAAGTGCTGAAGACGCCTAGTTTTGATATAGGCGAAATATCCGCGTTGTTTTAGTTTTTCATCTTTTTCTCTCTGCTGACTGCAGTCTCGTTTGTCGTTTTTTCATTGAGTTTTTCCTCTCTTTGTTAGTTTTTTTTTCATGGGTGGCCAGTTCGGCTTAAGATCTTTCACTTGAAAAAACAAGACGATTCCCCCCTCCCCCAAATTTACATGAGCTGAGACCACTGATCAGGTTCTTAGATGTGAGTAACTCAAGTCCTTTAGAGAGGCTAAGGACAATCTAGACTGATCTGATAGCTAAAGCAACTATATTAAGGTGAAATGTGCCAGATGGAGGATCATCAATGCTGCATTATTCAAAGGATTATTATTCCACATCATCTAGAATTTATATTAAATCATCAAATTATAATAAATCATGTTATAATGGCGTCATCTCACAAGATATTATAAAAAAAAGACTGTTCAAAGTAAATTCTGTTTTTGGTTAAATACAGATGAAACTCTAGTGCTTTGGGGCGTTTGGGGTGATAGTCTTGGCAACAAATTCATCATCATCATTAGAAAATCATCTAATCAAGCATGATCTTAGATCATCTGGCATATAGAGCCACTGCAACCCCAATTTGAGCTTCATTTACACTGATCAATACTTGCCTACTATTTTTGATCATTGTTTATCTAAATAGTAACTTGATTGCGCATCTACAAAAAAAATAGTGGTTTCAGTAATCCAAAGAGAACCTTAATTAATTCTTAATGTAAAGTTTAGAAAAAATAATCAGTAACTAATAAGCTGAAGAAAATTTAATTTGCATCTGTTGAAGCCTACTATCATCAACTTCTGTCAAAGAGAGAAGAAGTAGCTTAAATTCAGATGAATAGGCTTATTTTCTCTTGGACTGCGCCCATGTGCCCTACTCTAGGGTTTCCTAATCACAATCACAAAGTCCTTGTCAATATGTCAAATTTCTTCAAAAAATTGACATTGAGAAAAGGAGGAGTTGGAGGGTCCATGGATGTACAAAAAAATACAAAATGTCAAGATTTCTTCAAAATTTTGTGGAGGGACAGTGGGACATTGTTGGAGGGGACACAGACCCCCTCTAATGCTTAAATCATACAGAATAAAAATGAGTACATGATCCTGATTCAAACAAAGCAACATGCCAAATTTTCTAAAGAGAAGTTGACAATTAGAGGGAGAAAGTGTTTCAAAAGAGTCACAGGCCCCTTTGACAGCCTAAATTCTACCTTCAACAAAGTGCACCATGTCCAACTTTCAGATTAAATGTATCTTTGAAATCTATCCTTTAACATGGGTTGATTGTATAATTCGACAACATTCTAAGTATTTTGACCATTTTGGCGACATCAGCTATCTTAAAATTTTGACCCAATACCATGCAATGCACCCATGGGCACCCATAAGCTGAATTTTAAGGGGGGGGGGGGCTTACCTGGTCTAATCAGCACTTCCAATATTCAAGTTCAATCATTTTATTATTAACATATACATGTATATAATTGACATAGGCCCATGGGGAGACAAGCTCGAAAAACTAGGCCTAGACAAAGATACAATAAAAAATTTTACGCTACAATACAAAGATAATTACGACGGCAAAGATACAATAATACAAAAATAATATGAAAGTAGCAGCTAGCCCAGGATCCAAATATAAATATATATATAAAAAAAAGAGAGATCAATATTATTAAATATAAATTCATACTAAAAGATAGCCGAGAGGCCCACATTCACATAGAACAAAAATCCAAACAAATAACTTAATCATATTAAAAAGAAACTTAATTAAAAATAATCCTGAACTAAATGAAATTTAAGATTCCTTTTTATTAAATGGATAGAAGAAAATTTATCAATAAAATCCTTGTGAGCATCCCAGCACCGGGCTATTGACACAAACGGGGCGAATTTAGATCTCTCAGTACTATACTTGTCAATGTAGATACTCTTTTTTTGTCGCGTGTTATAACGATGTAAATCTTGTGATCGGGAGAACAAACTTTGATTGAGGTAATATGGCGGTAATTTCTTAATGTCATAATTAAATTTGAAAATAATTGCTCCAAAAGTAAGTTGTTGAGAAACTGGAAGTATATCTAAATAAGTATATAAAGATGCTGTAGAAGACTTATTTGGAAGTGAAATAGGCGATGAAATAAAAAGTTTGAGGATTCTTACTGCTTTATTTTGTAAAATTTGTATTGGTTTAATATGGCTTTTAAATGTAGATAAATATACTAGAGAACAATAATTAATATTAGACTGAATCAGAGCAAAATAAATGCTTCGTAAAGCAGAGTAGGGCAAATAATGCTTCAACCTCCGCATTAAACCAACATACCTTGAAATCTTTAAGCGTATATTTTGAATGTGTGTTTTAAAAGATAATCTTTCATCAATCATAAGTCCAAGGTACTTTATCACATTCGCCCGAGATATTGATAATAGATACTTTGAAGAAGTAACTCGGGTAATACGAGGGCATATATTTGACTTCCTGCCGTAAATTATGAAATTAGTTTTTGATAAATTCAAAGCAATAAAATTTGCGGAACACCATTCAAGAACATTAGAAAATGCAGTATCAAGTTTTGCCTCCAACTCCTCGTCATTCCTCTCAGAAACTGAAACTGCCGTATCATCAGCAAAATGTGTGCTGAGACATGGGATTGCCAAAGCGCGGTGAAAATCATTTATATAAACTAGAAAAAGCAGAGGACCTAGGACAGAGCCCTGAGGCACCCCAACCATGGAGGACTGAGGAACAGGCGAAGAGAGAAAATTACCTCCATCTATTCGTTGCTTTCTCTTATCAAGATAAGATTTAACTAGATCCAACGCCGGTCCGCGTACACCACAATTATCCAATTTACGAAAAAGAATACAATGGGATATTATATCGAATGCTTTTTTAAAATCCAAGTATATTGTTGCTGAAATTTCACCTCTATCTAAGCATTCATGAATATATTGGATGAGAGCAATGATAGCGTGCTCAGTATTGTGTCCAGACCTAAAACCAAACTGGGAATTTGTGAAAAAATTAAACGATTTAAGAAAATCATAGATCCTCTTATAAATTGCCTTCTCAAATATTTTAGAAAATGCTGACAAAATAGAAATAGGGCGGTAATTTGACGGGTTTTCAGGAGAGTCACCTTTGTGAAGCGGAATTATCCTCGCTTCTTTAAAAGCAGACGGGAAAACTCCATTTTTAAATGAAAGATTAATTATATGCTGTAATGGCAAAATTACTGCAGACAATATTTCATTAACAATTATAGAACTAGACCCGTCAATTCCCGCTGAATTACCTGGATTTAGATCACACACTATTTTTGTTATTTCAGACCGAGAAATAGGCGTAAGAAAAATTGAATTACTTTGAGGAGATGGAAGGTATGAAGAAAAATGTTTATTACTGCGTGAATCAAACTGGTTCATTACTGATGAAACAATTTTCTCTCCTATACTAGCGAAATAAGTATCCAAAACATCAGCCACTTTCTCCAATTTGTTAGTCGTCGATCCATCTTCTAAACTAATAACTTCAGGCAACTTAGAATTCCTTTGTTTTTTAATAATAGAATTAATTAAAGACCACGTTTTGCGAGGAGAATTTTGAGCTTCTTCAAAAGACTCTTTATAATACCTATGTTTCGACAATCGTATCAGTGCGGTTAATTTATTTTTGAAGACTTTAAAATTTTTAATATTATAATCAGTTGGATTCTTTAACTGCTTTTTAAATAACTGGTTTTTTTTATTAACTGATATCAAAATTCCAGACGTTATCCACGGCCTTATAGGAAATTTTTCTCTGCACATTTTCTTCGTAACAAATGGGCAACTAGAATCAAGGCAGCAATTGAAATTTCTTAGGAAAGTATCAGTTGCCACATCTGTATCCTTCGTGGATATTACATCCTGCCAATACAATAGACCAAGGCTTTCATTCAGGTGCTTTAATGTTATTTTATTTATTAACCGTACTTGACGTTCCCTACTTACCTGCGGTATTTTATAAGTAAAAGCTAAATCTGAAACCAGCAGGAAATGATCCGATATATCAGTTAAAACAGCAAAATTTGCTTTAATTGGTAAAGATGTAAAAATATTATCAATGAGAGAAGCAGAACTAGGTGAAATTCTTGTAGGTATCAGGCAAGTAGGAAGCAGATATGCAGAAAAGCAAGAAGACAATAAATCAACAGAAGCTTCATTTGAAGCTTCTAGAAGGTCAATGTTGAAATCTCCGGAGAGGATAACATCTTTATTTTGAAAATGAGGTTGATGCAAAAAATCATGGAGTTTAGAGAGGAAAGACTTGACTGGAGAAGAAGGAGGTCGGTATACTACGCAAAAAACTATATCTTTTTTTCCAAGACTAATTTCAGTTACCATTACTTCAAAAAGCATTTCCTCATGAGAACCTTCTAGATTTACAAGGCGTCGAAAAGAGATACCATCTTTAACTAATACTGCCAAACCACCTTGGCGCCTTGTCAGTCGGTTTTTGAAAGTAAATTGATATCCAGGAAAAGCAATATGAGGAGCCGTGGCTATGAGAAAAGTCTCACAGAATCCAACGACATGACAAGATAGCTTATGAACTACATCGACAAGATCATCCTGTGAACTAAAAAAACCTCTACAATTTAAAAATCCTGTTCTCACAACCCCGGTACTGGGAAGATCAGAAACCTCGGAAGGTAATTTATATCTACATTTTGGAAAATTAATTAGCCCACCATCATTTATCTCATTTCCAAAAAATTTATCATGGCTCTGGAAAATGGAAAAGTCAAAAGGGTTAGACTATAGGTCTCTCAGTCTATCCCAAATGCAATTATCATCCAATGTAAATAATCAGAATTATGATCAGGACTAGCAGAAACTTACGCAAAATGCACACCGTCTGAGTCTTAACGTAGCAAAAACAACTGAACCAGCGAGAACTCGAAAATAATGATGAAAGAAAAAGAAACTGCTTGAAAATAAATAGAAACAAGAGAAAGAAACTGAACTTATTCATTGTAACATGAAATGCGGATACAGAAAAAAATATTGTACTCAATTACTTCATATAAATAGAAACACACAAAAAAGACAGAAAATAAACTTATAATAAGCTACAGAGGGACAAAAAACCTCACAAGAAATAAAAATAATAGAAACACACAAAAAAGACAGAAAATAAACTTATAATAAGTCTACAGAGGGGCAAAAAACCTCACAAGAAATAAAAATAATAGATCCTATGAACAGAGAAACATTACATAAAGTAATAAAAATAATCTCACCAAACGAATGTCATTATTAATCACCGTAACTAGTCAATCTTAGCCCATTGTGAAGACGGAGACTTTTTACACTCGAGCCATAATTTACTCCCTTTTTGTTTAATACGCGTAAGATGAACCGAACCCGAATCACGCATGTCCTTTCCCTTGGATAATAGATCATTCCGTAGGAAATTTAGCTTTGGTGGGAGATCAGTGCAAATGCGAATTCCACTACCCTTCAACTTATTCACCTCACTGAGAATCGCCTGAATGCTATGATCTGTGTCTAGCGATATAAACACAGGGGCCGGTCGAACACTAGTTTTCCTACTAGTGATGTTTGAACTGCTATTTCTCGCAAGGCGATAACACTTGGTAAGAGAAATGTCCTCGGTAACTTGCAATTTGTCAGAAAGAAGAGACTTTACGTTGCTAGTCACTGATTGATTATGCTTTTCAGTAGGCAGACCATGAACAATCAAATTCAACTTTCTTTCTCTAACTTCAATGTCCAGAAGCTTACTCTCCAAATCGTTATTCCGCAATTTTTCTTGCTCTAGATCATTTCGAAGCTTTTTAGATTCCTCTCGTAGATTCGCATTTTCAGCTGATATTTGCCTAACTTCATCTTGAAGGGAAATTATTGAGACAGAAAAACTTTTCTGCTCTGCTAATATTTTATCCAGCAACGCCTGAATCCGTTTCATTCCTTCATCAAATTTTGCTTGAGTGACAGCCATAATGAATGCTATAATCCGCACGTAGAAGTCTACACTTGCATCAAATTACGCAATGGCAAAGTCCAAAACAATATCAAATTTAATCCTTTTAACTTGAAAAAGTAATCCGATTATAGGAGTTCACTCTTCAATAGCTAGATACTGACTGATATTGGATATTGACCCTGGCACCGCGCCCGCGCATGCATCAAACGCCACCGACTAGAGGCCCAAGCGACCACCGCCAAAGCGTCGAAACGCGCCGGTGCATCGTCGCCAGCCGAGGCGGCACCGTTCCACTGTTTTTGAATTGATTTTTGCCAATTCTTTATTGCGTCAACCGCAATGTTGGAGCTTTTCTATTCTTGTGTGGTAAAAGATTTAGATTTTTCCTGCTTAGAAATCAAGTGCGGTTTTCAAAATTAAAAAATTAAGTGCACACAAAAATAGCTTGCAAGAATTCCTTGTGCTTCCAGGGTGAGTTTTTATTCAGCACTAGCTCTTGTACCACATCCTTTGAGTAGACAATTGTCTTTCAAATAGACACCAGATTAAATTCCAGGTAGGAACTTGAAATTTAAGGACCTCTCTATTTCAATATTAAATAAAAAAAAGTTTTTTTTAACTGAAAGTAAGGAGCAACATTAAAACTTAAAACGAACAGAAATTAATCTGTATATGAAAGGGGCTGTCCTCTCCTCAACGCCTCACTCTTTACACTAAAGTTTGACTTTTTGTCACAACTCTACTTTTTAAAACAATAAAAACTTTAACTTAAAGAGCGAGGCACTGAGGAGGGGACAGCTCATTTCATATACGGAATAATCTCTGTTCGTTTTAATGTTGCTCCTTACTTTCAGTTAAAAAACCTGCTTTTTTTAATTTCTGAACGTTTTTCAACTAATGCAGGTTCGAATTTGGCTCACCATACATGAAAAATTAAAACAAAATTTGCATATAAATTTTGGCAGATTAATTATGTGTATCAAGGGATGCCCCCTCCTCAATACCGTGCTGTTTACGCTAAAGCTGTCAGCACTTTTAGAAAAAGCTTCCTATTCTAAATAAATGACCCCTCTGTTTCAGTAGACACTCTTAAAAATTGGCGCAAAGAGCAAAGTATTGAGGAAGGGGCAACCCTCCAAATATGGAAAAATTTCTGTTCGTTTTTCAAATAATGCCGGTAAATCTAGCTCACCCTCTATGAAATATACCCTTCTCCCTCACGAAAATTTCCTCCGTGGAAATTTCCTCCAACATAAAGTACACCTACCCCCCTTCAAATTTCCTCCAAAGAAATGCATTCTTGCTGAGAATCCCCTTCCCTATAAAACTGCTTGCAGATGATTCAGCTGTACCATGAGTAAAATGCAATATATTTAAAATACAAAAATAAAGTTCCTTCTTTCTAAAGATAATTCCGACTTCCTCTAATTAAGTTTAAATCTAGTTTCAAAAAAAGAAAAGTCCTTAATCAGCAAAGAGAAAAATTGCAGTTTAGCCTCAGACAAAGAACGGCGCTATCCAGCTTTGGATTTCGCTAAGATAGTGGGCAATAAAAAAGATGCTACACACACAATGTTTCTCAGGAAGTTTAAATTATAAGAGCCGTGTGAACGTTTGAATCATCAGAAATATTTAAGACAGATTATTGGACGGAAGGTTTGGCCGCCTCAGGACTTAGGCCAATTGTGAGTCGTCAATTAGAGCGCAGGACATTATAATGTTATGTTTTTATAATGTCGTAAAAGTGCTTTTTGGAAGTATTCGTAAATCAGATTCAGGATCATTTAGAGCAGAATTATATTGGCATTCAGGCATTGCGATTCAAATTATTATGCAGTCATTGTAGAGACTTGGTTATTATTTGCCGTCAATTGAAGCAAGCATTGCTGTACACCTAAATACGTAAGTCATAATAAAGGTATTGTCTTTCTATTTGCGTTTATTATATTTTATATGTCTGTATCTAGTCGCGCCACAGGTAGCTAGTTCGCATACTTCCAAGGTAACGCTCCCAAGGAATCTGATTTCCATATAATATAACAGGTAATTGATTTCGAGATAACCCAAGGAAAAGAGGTTACATTCATTTATTTATTTTATTTTCTCGCTTTCGGCGAGAGGCGCGATCGGTACACCGCTTTTAATCATAGCATTACATATGGCACGGTCCTTGGCGCTATAAGTGGCGCTATCGGAGAACTTATAAGGTGTAAGTTCACAGCTTCAAAGTACAATTTTAGACTTGACCCGGTCAATCTTCATTACCGCAATTGTCTCAGTCCTTTCTTTTATCGCTACAAATTTCTTTTATCGCTACATATGGCACGGTCGGAAATTGGAGGAAAACTTGCGAACTAGTTAGGCTATGAACCTTGCAATTTAAATTTCATCATTGGAACGATACAGACATATAAGAAAAGTGATTAGACCTATTGCCGCTAAAAATTACAGGGAAACCCTTTAGAATATCTCATAGGAGATAATAGCCTCCCCCAAAATAGGTTAAGTGAAATAATAATAAATTTATTTTGAGTTAATTCAAACGCAAAAAAAAACAATGTCGGAAGACCTCAGCGATTTATTAATGGCGCAAAAGTTGGTCACGAAAAATATAGAAATAGCAAAGTCTATCCCGCAGTACAATGGTCAATCAGATATTGACGAATTT
The DNA here is from genome assembly GCA_027921565.1 of Artemia sinica. Taxonomy (NCBI): domain Eukaryota; kingdom Metazoa; phylum Arthropoda; class Branchiopoda; order Anostraca; family Artemiidae; genus Artemia; species Artemia sinica. Next base: position 9,240,875 of record CM051268.1, on the reverse strand, counting down.
AATATCCAATTGACCCAGTTTGTAGAACTAACAAAAACAGAGCTAGAAACGTTAGTCGACATGCTTCTATTACGATTAAAAGGCCAGGCCTTAACCTTTCTAAAGCAGATTGAACATACCATAGGTGACGACGCCAGCTTGCCAATAAATACGGTGGACAAATTGTTAAAGGCATTTAAAGATAGATTTATCGAAACCAGTTCCAAAAATAAATTAAAACACGGAATGGTGTGCTTTGACTATTCACAAAATATAAGAGAATATCTTGATAATATACGCATTTCAGTAGAGGCTAAATACGGAAGAGGTTCAGGACAACTGTATGAAAAAGTCATACTAAATACTTTTTTGCAAGGGCTACCCCCAAAACTATATAGAATGGTAATATCCCAAAATATTCAGACGTTGGATCTTGCAGTTCAGGAGGTAGATCGATTGATCGAAGTCGACACGATGGTCGCAAATCACAGTAAAGCAAAAATAAATAGCCTAGGCGACTCAAACGCGAACCTAATCTTCAAGGGCGATCAGGCGTCTCCCAATTTCTTTTCAAGGGATAACTCCCCAGTGCCACAAAGAAATAAAACGCAAGAACCCGCTAGGCAGAAAACAGTGCGTTTTCAGCCTGTCCAACAATCTAACTATGAAAATAACCATGCAATAATAAGATGTTATATTTGCAATCGACCTGGGCTCATCGCGAGGGAGTGCCGTTATGTCCCCAATAGCACACCAAGAATTGCTGTTGGCAGTATGCAAAATTATGGCAACCATTTGTTCGGAAGAAAAATTTTTAGCGCCAGTGGTGCACTAGGTTATAGCCAGGGAAGACTGCGCCAATTAGTACCCTACAGCGCGTACCAACCAAATTTGTATAACCCTCCCCCCTATAGACAAAATAATTATCGGCCGACGGGAAATACAAATTTTTCAAGAAGACGCCAAATAGTTAATTGGCCGAGAGGAAATGAAAATTTTTCAAGCCAACGACATTGGCAGTCAGCGCCAGCTGCCGCCACTGGCGCAAGAAATCCGAACTATAGTAATAATACATGGCGAAGGCAGACAAATGTAAATCAATTAGATATGCCTACGGAATTTCACGTGTCTGAATCCCTACTACAGACACCGACGTATGAAACAAATCCACAGGGAAACGTTTCAGGCCCCTCAGAAATATAAATTGGACCCAGAGGGCGCCCAGAATATTTTACAGGTCCAAAACAATAGTAGTAGTTGTAGTGATAGTAATAATAAGTTACCTATATTTAATGACTTTTGTGTGGCAAATATTTACTTTAAGGCTTTGATTGACTCTGGTGCTACTGCGAACATTATAAACTCATGTGTATTTGATATGTTGCCTCCCCATATTAGACAACAAAGAAATTTTAATAATCCCAATCTAACTAGCGTGACAGGGCATAAATTGGAGGCAAGAGGTTCAATTCGCCTAAACGTAAAAAGGGACAATAGGATCTTTCCGACAAATTTTATAATATGCGATAACTTTCCGTACGAAGCAATTATAGGCGCAAATTTTTTAAGGTCTAATAGAGTACTATTAGACGTGGCTAACGAAAAGCTTGTCTACCCGGCTAAGGTAGGGGAAGAAATTTCTACCTTAAGAAATTGTAACAGAGGTTACGAAAACAACGTAACAGTAAATAAAATTTCTGGTGGTATAATGTCGCAATATTTTGAACCTCATGTCTCGCAAAAAGGACAAGGCATAGTTAGAAATTTGTTCAATTATTCTTAGAGACATTGCAGAGATGAAGTAAATTTAAAAAATAAGGGTATTGAATCTGCGAAAATAAAAATAGAAGATATACGACAGTGCAGGTCAAACGAAATCAAGAAAATAGCGGAATTATGGAAAAACATAGTAAAACCCAACGTGAGGCCACAAGATGCCGCAATGGCGCAGCATACCGCCAGTATGAGTCTGATAGACAATGAAAATAAAGAGAAATATTACGGATTCGAAGTAAGGAAAACAAAATTCCCTCCCAAAACGATGCAAAAAATTCAAATATCACAGATGATTGAACCAGTGGTTAGCAAATCCGAAATATGATTTGCGACCCCGTCAAATGAAATTCCTGAAAATCTGCTATGTGAGGAAGAGATTATATCTTACGACAAAGGAGAAGGTTTTATTTGGGTAACTTATAACCACGAAAATGATACAATTACAATAAAAAAGGGACGTGTTTAGTTCAAATCCCAAGTTTTATCGGAGAATGATTTAAATAGATGGGAAAATTTTAAAACAGATCTATTTAACGGCATTAAAACCTCGAACAACAAATATCCTCTAACTAAATCGCAATTTTTAAACAAATTTAATATGGATCATATTACGGACTTGGAACTTAAGAAAAAATTATGTGAATTATTATGGAATTTTAAAGATGTATTTTCCGCATCTGAAGATGACATCGGACTGATACCATTTTATGAACATTCAATTTTAACGACTGGTAATCCTGTAGCGAAACAGCCATATCGTGTGCCGTATAAGCACAAAGAGTGGTTAAAAAATAATATCCATGAATTAGAAAAAAAGGAAATTACACGCCCCAGTATAAGTCCGTATTCTGCACCAGTGATCTTGGTACCAAAAAAGAATGGTGATCTTAGACTTGTAGTAGACTACAGAGCTCTTAAAAAACAAGTAGTTAGTGATAAATTTCCTCTACCAAGAATAGATGAAATTCTTGACTCAATTTCAAGCAAAAACAAAATTTTTACCTCTTTGGACCTCACCCAAGGCTACCACCAAGTGAAAATAGCCGAAAAAGATGTCCATAAAACTGCATTTTCAACAGCTGAATGTGGTTCATATGAATACTTAAGAGTACCTTTTGGACTTAAAACAAGTTCAAGTGCGCTATGTAGACCCCTATTAGACCTGTTAAGAGGATTAAAGAATATCATTCATTTTGTTGATGATGTTATATGCGTGGGAGAAAACGCTGAACAACACTTAGCAACATTAGCTAAGGTGTTCGAGAAGTTTAGACAGGGCATTTTAAAATGCCGGCCCGAAAAAGTGAATTTATTTCGACCTAAAATTAAATTTTTAGGAGTAGTAGTAACACAAGAAGAGATATCCCCAGACCCCGATAAAATAAAATGTGTTGAAAACTCAACCCCCCCCCCAGAACTATGAAAGAATTAAGGGGAATTTTAGGTCTTACTGGCTACTTTAGAAAATTCGTGCGCAATTACGCCCAAATTGCGAAACCCCTCACGGAATTAACTAAAGGGAACTCCCAAAATGCTACCTGGTCCCAGGAATCTCAAACTTCCCTAGACCGTCTCAAAAAGGCACTCACTTCTGAACCAATATTATCACTTCCTGATTTCGAAAACGGACAGTTTGTGGTCACAACCGATGCCAGTTCAAAAGGCATTGGGGCTATTCTTTCGCAAATAATTCCCATAGGAAACCCTGATCCTTTACAAGGACCTTCTAATAAAAAAAATAGAAAAAGTTATATGCTATTCGAGTAGAACCTTATCAAAAGGTGAAAGTAGTTACTCCGCCACAAACTTAGAATTATTATCTATAATCCACCACTTGGACAAATTTAGACACTATTTAATTGGTAGAAAATTTATACTACGATCAGACCATAAAAGCTTGCAGTACCTGCGCACATTTAAAGACCCCAAGGGAATTCTAGCTAGATGGATTATGAAAATCCAAGACCTAGATTACGAATTTGAACATTTAAAAGGTAAACAAAATGCAGCTTGTGACTTTTTGAGTGGATACTCAGAAAATATTCCGTCGGAAGCTGAGGAAAATGAAGTTAACGCTATCAATGCTAAGAGCAAACATGAATGTAAGAAAAACAAAGTCAAAGACACAGTAAAAGAAAATAAGGTTAACCATTGTCCCCTGTCTTTAGAAAATATAAAAAGAAAGCAAAAAAAGGACGAAATGTGTTCAGCGCTTATTAATTATTTTGTGAATGACAATGCGTTACCGGATAAATTCAAAACTCTTAGAAGAGATAGATAATTTTTACTATGATCTTGATGAAGAAATACTATGTAGAATCGTGACTGCTGAGACAAATAGAAACCAAACCTCAATAATACCTGTGTCACCACAAAACTTAATAATACCTGCGTTCGAATATTTTCATTCAGATACAGGTGGACACTTAGGAGTAACAAAAACTTTCCATAAATTAAAACAATATTTTTACGTGCCGTCGGCAATAACAAAACTTAAAGAATTTGTAAGTACATGCGAAGCATGTAACTTAAGAAAAATCCCCCAAGCTTATCCTAATCCTCAAATGGGAAGGGTCCCGGTAGCAAAGTACCCCTTCGATATTATCTCATTTGACTTATACGGAACCAGCGGAGGCTTGCCTGTTTCCAACAGAGGCCATACCTGTATTCTTTCAGTTATAGATCACTTTTCAGGATTTACTTTTGCAAAAGCATTAAAAAATCAAGGTGCTTACGCCACCAGTAAGGCGTTAGCGAAATTATTTTTAAAATTTGGCGTTCCAAATAAAGTTTTTAGTGACAACGGAAGTAATTTTGTTTCAAAGGTAACAAAAGATTTAATGAGTTTTCTTAACATAGAGAAAATGGTGACATCTGCGTATCACCCACAAGCTAATGGTAAAATAGAAAACAGGCATAAAATATTTTCGAACGTATTAAGCATTTATACAAAAGACAATAGGAACGACTGGGAACAATTCTTACCTTATTTAACTAACGTAATCAACACTGCTTATTCAGAAACAGCCAAAGACAATCCATTTTATTTACTTTTCGGTCGTGATTTTAGAATCCCGTATAATGAGATTATTGAATCTCGGCAGTATTATAATAACTCGGAGGATTACAAACAAGAATTCATAAATAGGATGAGGAAAACTGATAAAATAGTTAGGCAACAGTTGGAAAAATGTAAAAGAAACCAAGAGCTAAGAAACCAACCCAAAGTCAAGGGGAGTATAGATTTCAAAGTAGGAGACTGCGTCTACCTAAAGAACAAGGCAAAAACGGAAGGCAAAAACTTTCCAACAAATATTCTGGACCGTACAGAATATTCAAAAAGTACGACAACGATTATACTTTTAAAATGGAAAACCCCGATAGTGGAAGAACTTACAAGGCGCATGTTAGCCGAATAAAAAGAGCCAAATTTCCAGAGAGATGGGTATCACATCCCTCCTCTACAGATTCGTCAGATTCAGAAAATGAGCCCCCTAGATCAAGATTGGCAGAGCTAAAACCCTTTAATTTCAAGCAAGACTGTTTCGAGGATGAGAGCGATGAGAAAAATTTTGAAGAATTTTTAGCTACGAAAAATTCAGTTATTCCTAAAGGAAAATCTCTAATACCAGTAAGAATAAAAACGCCAAAAGGTCCAAAAAGTTCATCATCGGAGAGCGCAGGAGAACTAGATTATACGATTTCCCCAAATTTTTCCCCGATAGAATTTCGACCCCTTGTCCCCCCAAAAGATTTCCAGACGATATGGTTTCCCCTGCAACATCAATAGAAAGGCCCCTGTCATTGCAGGAGGAATTAAACAGAGCTGTAGAAACCCCCGGTATTACTGTAAAGAAAACTCCTCCCAGAGATTCAACTAAAACAAATCTGCGAGAAGCTATGGATTTAATAAATTTCCCCATAAAAACGAGTCAAAGTACATTGCCCGAGAATAAAACTCCCAAGGATGACCAGCAAGGACAATATCATGATATAACTGTGTCCAAGGTCAAGCCTAAACAGTGGAATTCATGGAGGGAAACCCTAGTGCAAAAAATGCCCCACCCCCTGAAGACATGGCATTCAAACAGTGGAGGAACCCCGCAAAAACTCTTGATTCCTCCCAAAGCTCTCAAGAATCTTTCAAATCTCCCGAGTTGGAAACTCAAGGCGAGGACTTAGGGAATAAACCTTCTACTTCCAGAGGAGTAGAAATTTACGAAGGAAGGGGAGGTGATACCTCAAAAACGCGAGGTGCAACCTCTAAAAGTTCTAATGCGGATTCGTTGGAAACCAGTTCCGAAGAGTCTGACGGCGAATCAGACCATATAGTAGTTAAAGAAATAGGAAAATCAAAACCGACTTCAGCAGCTGCGCACGCAAAAGAAACAGTATTAAAAGGGCAAGAATTTTTGAAAAAAACAATACAAAAAATTTGATCTCACTTCGCTAGCAAAAACTAAAAAGAAAAAAACAGCAAGAAACAGAAGAAAAAGTAACGACACAGTCAGGTAGAACGGTTGAGAAACCGGACAGATTAAAATACCCATAAAAATACAAAAAAGGGATTTTAATGGACAGGCGTCATAAAGGAATAATAATTAAAAAAAAACTTTTAATTTACGAGTAAAAAATCATACAATTATAAAAATGCTGTAGAAAATTTTTTTTCAACATATATCATGGCTTCGCATGAATTAAAACCGTCTGATACCGTCTGTTCAACATATATCAGTTCCCGAAAACAAATTCTAATTAAAAAGTCACATTGTATATAATTAATTCGAATAATTTCCTTTAATATAAAAAGTCTACCCGTACCATTCCAGTACGATGTATCCAGTCCAACTAAAAGAAGCCGTGATAGGAAGTACTAAGCGAGAAATATTCATACACCTTAGAAACGACCTTTGGTTATTTTCTGTTCCAAGAGAAACTGTTGGAACTATGTCTTATTACAATAATACAGAAAGAATACACCCAAGTTACAAAACAGAATTACTGTTACAAGATGTGGGTACGATAACCATAAAACAAGGGTGTCAACTTATAACTAAAGAGTCAACTGTTCGAACGCCGTTAATTACCACGAGCACAAAGATAATAAGTCCCAAAATAATCAATTTCAAACCAATTAACCTGTCGTACACTGTTCCCAATATAGAAAACGAGGAAATGAAAACCTCGATATGGTCCAAAATAGAAAAGAATAAAGGGACACTAAAACTTACAAAAATAAGAGAAGCATTAGACTCCCAGATCCCCCTGTTTACGAATGAATACCAGAGATTAACGTATGTGGATGATAGATACGGATTATTCTCAACCAATTTTTGGTGGAACATACTATTGACTGTATGTTTCGTATTCGCGATTTTCCTGACCATGAGAACCTTACTGACTTTTAATTATGGAAAAATCCTGAGACTAAGAAGGCAAAAACCAAGAGAAGAACACGGGGACACAGCTGAAATGCAGAGGTTAAACCCAGAACCCCCTGAGAACGTCTAAGCCAAGAAAAAGGGAAGACATTAGAAAACGAGTGGGTATAGAGGTCTCCACTCGTCCTTGCTATGTCTTGTTCCCTCATTGTAAGGTTGTTTACGTAAAACCGTGTGGTTATAACGCTGCAACATGCGTTTCTTAAACAGCACGGACGTGCGTGAACAATACAGGCATGAAATATGTTGTAAAATTAGACCTCAAACTTAATAATGTAGAGTAACCTATGTTTAAAGGATTGTTTTAAATTTAAGGGAGAATTAAATATGTATTGAAGAATTAAATAAGCCTTTTATCGTTGCTTCCTTTCTCAAAACAAATTTGAAGACATCTCTATTTTAGATTTCCCAATGGGAATTGTACGTGTATGAAACCAACATGATAATAATGTCGTTTTATGTAGTAATATCAGTGTATCTTTATATTGTCTTGTAGGGTAATCTTCACCCTGAAATGCACCTAATTGTATTATTTATTATGTATTATGACTCATTGACTTTAAAGAACGTGTGATTCTGCCTCGTTATTTTTATTACAGGAAGTGGATTGACATATTGGATATTGATCATTACAATAAGTTGTCCAGCGCAGATACAACCTAGTAGCATCTATTTTCATCAGACCTCAACCAACGAAGAGTACTCACCATACACTCCTGGCAATTTTCATCCCAGCTTCGTCTACGAAAACGACAGTTACCTTTGATCGTTTCCTCGACCATGAACCATATTACGTATCAGGTAACATTATATTTGAATCTCAGTATCTAGTGCATTATCGAACTATATAATCACATAAATTCTGAGAAACCCATCGACCAGTACAAGATATAAGAACATAAATATCGCCTTTGATAATCATTATGGACCCATATACAATATGACCGTATAGTTATGATATTTGATGACCCCAAAAGCTATTTATGTGTCACAGACTTACGCGTCGAATCCCTTTCGACCATCTCTTGGAATCCATCCCATCCCCTCTGTGTGGAAATTTCCTATCTCTGTTATCCTATATATTACGAGATAATTTCAGAAAAATGAACCTGGAAACCAAAATTAACCCCAGTGACCAACCCCTCAGTGACAATATACCCCTCCCACAAGTTAAAGACAATATGTTGAAGAAGTCACTATAGTTTGATGTCGACCTGTTCCAAATCCAAACTTCAATTCCCCCGTGATTAACCTAGGAATCACCGCGAAAGTTAATAGACGCAAGCCATGAACTAACAATTTTATAAGAGAACTGCGATCCCTAAACGCACGAATGAACAATTTTATATGAGAATACATTCTCTATGTGCCTCAAAATATCCCAAAAATGATATGCTGAGAAGAAAATAAACGCACTCCCAGTGTTCGACCCCTTAATGATAAGGCACCCTATGAACTGTCAAAAAGCAGGTGAGAATGAACTCTGATAGCATATTCCCACACCTGTAATTGGAAGCATCATTTCCCAGTTGACAATTAGAGAAAGCCTGTCGTGTGAACACAATCATGCTTGAACTGTTCCATGAAGAAACCATAACGTAAGTGCTTTAAAAATTTTGCCAAGACGAAAAGAGTGAAGGACAATAATTTACAACAGAAGGATTGAGTACGCTAAAGACTCGAAGGTGATGAAATAGGTGTGAATTTACATATGTTACTTCTTAATAACTTTTATAACTCAAAAATTCCAATATTCTATCATTAATATTGCATAGCAAACATCCCCAGTGAAAGTGTTTTAATGTTACCAGTGAACATGGTAAACCCAATATTGTGTGTTTTAAATCGTTCTTGTATGTAGTGTTAGATGTCCAGATGGAGTTATGTGGAGCTTTGTAGAGCTATTCATTTAATGTAGCGTAGAGTGAAAGCAGTGTGCCATATAGACAGCAAAATAAAAAAAAGCCTTGTAAAAAGTGAACTCCAAAAAAAAAAATCTTATGTAAAGGTAGATAGCCCCAACCTTGTTGGAAATGTAAAAGTAATCAGTGTTAGATGTCGAAAAAAAACATCTTTAGTATAGTAGCTAGCCTAGAACCATGAATAATCTTAGTCTGGTAGATGAATTTTAGATAGGGATGTAGAATAAAATAAGAAAAGTAATAGAGAAAATTTTTAGCACTCCTGAGTAAGCCAAAATATAAATATGAAATAATACAATGTCAATCAAAATTATGTAGAATAAATAGTTAATAAATTGCGAACATTTCAAAAGCCCAAAAGCAAGCAAGTCCTAATGACGGGACGTCATTAATTAATGGGAAGGGTAATATGTACCGTGAGTAAAATGCGATATATTTAAATACAAAAATAAAGTTCCTTCTTTCTAAAGATAATTCCGACTTTCTCTAACTAAGTTTAAATCTAGTTTCAAAAAAAGAAAAGTCCTTAATCAGAAAAGAGAAAAATTGCAGTTTAGCCTCAGACAAAGAACGGCGCTATCCAGCTTTGGATTTCGCTAAGATAGTGGGCAATAAAAAAGATGCTACACACACAATGTTTCTCAGGAAGTTTAAATTATAAGAGCCGTGTGAACAATTGAATCATCAGAAATATTTAAGACAGATTATTGGATGGAGGGTTTGGCCCGCCTCAGGACTTAGGCCAATTGTGAGTCGTCAATTAGAGCGCAGGACATTATAATGTTATAATGTGTTTATAATGTTGTAAAAGTGCTTTTTGGAAGTATTCGTAAATCAGATTCAGGATCATTTAGAGCAGAATTATATTGGCATCCAGGCATTGCGATTCAAACTATTATGCAGTCATTGTAGAGACTTGGTTATTATTTGCCGTCAATTGAAGCAAGCATTGCTGCACACCTAAATATGTAAGTCATAATAAAGCAATTGTCTTTCTATTTGCGTTTATTATATTTTATATGTCTGTATCTAGTCGCGCCACAGGTAGCTAGTTCGCATACTTCCAAGGTAACGCTCCCTAGGAATCTGATTTCCATATAATATAACAGGTAATTGATTTCGAGATAACCCAAGGAAAAGAGGTTACATTCATTTATTTATTTTATTTTCTCGCTTTGGGCAAGAGGCGCGATCGGTACACCGCGTTTAATCATAACATTACGTATGGCACAGTCCTTGGCGCTATAAGTGGCGCTATTGGAGAACTTATAAGGTGTAAGTCCACAGCTTCAAAGTACAATTTTAGACTTGACCCGGTCAATCTTCATTACCACAATTGTCTCAGTCCTTTCTTTTATTGCTACAAATTTCTTTTATCGCTACACAGCCTGAAAAATTATCCTTAGCATTCTTTCATTTGAATAAATCTTCAATCTCAAATAGGTTTCTCAATCACTCCAGAAATACCCCATTCTGTGGAAATTATTTCCCGGAAATCAAAAACACGCGAAAAAAAGCCTCTGGATAATTCCCCCGGAACATCTCCAAGTGAAAATTTTGACAAAGAGTATGCAAGACAATTAAAAAGAATTTCATATAGTAATTCTGTCAAATTCCCCCAGTGTAACATTTCCCCTGGGATATTTACCGCTCCGAAAATTTCCATCCCCGAGCAATATTCTCCCTATAGAAATCCACCCTAAGGACAACCCCCCCCCCCCAAAAAAAAATGTCTGTATACTTCCCAATAACAATTACTATACATAAACGATTGGCGAGTTTCATAACTTACAGGCCTCTCCCTATGGATAGTGGGGTCATTTTATACCTAAAGACATAATTATTTGATCTTTTTACTATACAGAACAAAATGGCTATCTAAAAAATTTTGATTAGATAATTTTTGGGGAAAATGGGCGTGGGAGGGGGCCCAGTTGCCCTACAATATTTTTGGTTACTTAAAAAGGTACTAAAACTTTTAATTTCCGTTTGAATGCACCCTCTCCCAATCTTCTAAAGCCATTATTTTGATACAATCATCCCCCCCCCCCAAAAAAAAACAAACAAAACAAGCATCTGTGATTTGTATTCAGGCAAAACAAAAAAATTCCACATTTTTGAAGATAGGAGCTTAAAACCTCTACAGTAGGGTTCTCTGTTACACTGAATCTGATGGTGTGATTTTCATTATGATTCCTTTAATTTTGGAGGGTGTTTCCCCCCTATTTCAAAAATTAGGCAAATTTTCTCAGGCTTATAAGTTTTAATGGGTAACATTAAACACTAAACTTTATGAATCTTATATATTAAGAATCAGCATAATAAGCTGATTCTTTTGATGTATTTATTGATATTAAAATTCTGTTTTCTATAGTTTTGGTTGCTATTGAGCCAAGTTGCTCCTTACTAACAGTTTGTAACCACAAACTGTTTGACACCATGGTATAGCAAAGAATTAAGATTTCTCGAGTCCTTACCATAGGCAGGTGTTCATAAATACCGAAGTTTCGATTCCGTGACATAGCAGCATTACTTGAAATGGTAGGTTTTGAGAATTCTCAAGTTCCTAACTGCTAAACTCTGAATTTAACATCAAGAAAAATTAATGTGTTTCTTTATTTATCATAAAACCACTGGAGGTGTAATAAATAGGAGCAGACTAGGAGGTGACTAATTATAGGACGGGACCTATTTCAGACATCAACAGAAATGAATAAGCAGGAAACTACAAATGCAAGTCTCCCTAATCACCATCTCAATAGTTATATGTAGTATACCACCTGGAAAATTAATTTTTCTCTTCTAAATCTGTCTTAATTTTCTTAATAAGTATTTCATTAGTTTGAATATTTCACATAAAAAAATGGTAACTAAAATGGTAACTATTTTAAATGCACGGACGGTTAATAGTAGAGACCTAATTGTAATTGCAAAATTTAGCTTGAGTCTAATCTTGGAAAATAGGCTACTGCCCAATCTTGAACAAAGGATCTTAAAATTGAAGTATCTCAATCATGGACAGATTCAATCACTGACATGCATTGTGACAAAGAGTAATTATATTTAAATAGGCTTGGCTATAAGATTGTAGTCAGCCACTCCCACCTATCTGCATCAAGTCCAAGATTAAGAACCTGCTGTCCTTGTTTAAGAAAGATACATTTTAGTCAAAACATATATCCAAGATCACACACTGTCCAAGTACTAGGTTTTTTTTTACCCTAAATCCTCTTTCATGAAGTAGATATGATCTGACTCTTCCAGCCACTTTCACACATTACCTCTCCCACCACTCATAGTTGTCACACTGACCTCTGCACTACCTTCTCCCTGATGGCTCTCATGGATGACTTCTACAAAGTTGCCAACTGCAACCCAAATCAAAACTAAGTTCACATTCCTTTTCACTGTCTTACCCAAGAGAACTGTCTGAGTTGCCATCAACAGTCACAGTCTGAACCTTTTCAGTTTCATTTTCATCCTCAGTGCTGTATTCTCACCAAATCTCTTCACAGCCTGCTTCTTTGTTTTTCTTGCTTCATTTTTTTCTTTTCCAACTCTTCTTTGCCTTCCTTGTAGCAAAGACAGCTTCAATCTTGGCTTTCACTGATGAATCAGTGAGCACTTTTGTGGTGGTGGTTGTTCAATGAAAAAAAAAATACTACTAATTTTGATAATTCATTCTGTTAGGAATACATAGCTATTAGATATTTCAACTATTTTGCAAGGGTTCTGAAATGCCAAAGCCATTTTGTTTCTGATTCTCTTGATGAATAACAAAGAAGACCAGCATCCAGCCAGCAACTTGCAAAGTTTCTAACTCGTGAATACTCCCAAATCTGATGTAAATCAAAGCTGGGGTGTGAGAAAGACTGATTAAAACAAAATGTTTGTGGTCAACATTGCACCATTGGCATGCTGCTGCTGTTATTTTTTACCCCTGCCATGACTGACATTCCCTTACTGGCATGGTGCCAAGGTCTAGCTGTATAATAGAAATCTCAAAACAAAACTACAAAAATATGAGGCAGCTTTATTCAGCCAGGGGGAGGGTGCCCCCCCTGGCTGAATTATGATAGTTCAGAATGAACCAACCACCATCATAAAAGTGAAAGCCACCAGATTCATCAGTGAAAGCCAAGAATGAATCTGCCTTTGCTACAAGGCAGGCAAAGAAAAATTGGAAAAGGAAAATTGAAGCAAGAAAAACAAAGAAGAAGGCTGTGAAGAGATTTGGTGAGAACACAGCACTGAGAGTGAAAATGAAACTGAAAAGGCTCAGACAGTGACTGTTGATGGCAACTCAGACAGATCTGAGTGAAATTGAAGGAAATTCAGACAGGTAAGATAGTGAAAAGGAATGTTTTTTTTCCCTAGACTCTTAAACCTTACAAAAATAATTCATTTAGCTAACATTTCATCTAGGACACTCAAGTCACCAGCATAAACTAAGTCTGGGAGAGTTTAACCATTTCATTTGATTTTCTGCTATCTCCATAGTCCTATTAATCCTAAATGAGGACTGCTTCACTCAGCCTACCATTGCTAGCCCCCCCCCCCTAATGGACAAATATACAGCCAAAATCCGACAGCAATATATTAAAGAAATTCATTCAAAAAGACAATAGTTGTACCAATTCCGAAGAAATTGAATAGAATCATTTTTGAAGGTCATTTTATAAGCTCTGTACCTGCTGAATTGGAGTTCTAATAAAATTCCCATTTTTTGCTTCAAGCTAGTTATTGTTAGGGCTTTTTCTGGATTTTAGCAAAACACTGCCATCTGTTCTGGTTTGTTCAGGACATATGTTCAACCATTACAGTCACATTGGGGTTATTTTGGACAATCAAGTGTCTTGAGTAACCCCTTTGTGTTTGAAAACATACATTTTCACTTTCAAAGATGATTGCCTATGTTATTTTGCTAAGCATCTGTGAAGCTTTAAACCTCTCCAGAGAATACAAAATAAACCTAAAAGAGTCCTAGATACTTTGCTTTATTTTCCTATGCAACTTCAAAGCTTCTCTTCTTACCTCTTAATATATCAAGCCATAGTCAACTTGATAAATTAATTTGGAAAATCTCCAACCAATCACTTTTAAGATTCATAAACTCTTGCCACACATTTGTTTCTTCAGCTATGGCTTGTCAGATACATTTTTTTTAACAGGTAGCCTATGATTCAAGCATATCTCCTTATTTGAATCCCTGTGATTTTTTGTTTTATCCCTTAAAGAAAAACCTTTAAAGGCAAGTGTTTAGTCCTAAGTTAGACATTTTGGTAGTAGAATATTCTGTGTTCCCTAGGGTGGCACTTCCTACAATGTATGATATACAGTGCTAAACAACCATGACAGCCACTTAGACCCAACATGTACAACTGGTGTCTAAGGTTTGGCATAAAAATGTCTACCCCTCTCTCCCCCCACTGGTCACACAAGATGGCAAATATTGGATGTTGGAGGCTTCAAACCTGTTTAGTGGTCAACCTGTGTATGAGGTTTGGCATCTAAATACTTACCTTTTACCTCCCCCCACTGGTCATACAAGATGCAAACCTTTGATGTTGGAGGCTTCAAACCTGTTTAGTAGCAAATAAAAAAAAAATAAAAAAAATGAAAGAATTGCTTTATCTAAATTTGGGTAAATACATATCTACATACAAAGTGGTAGTTCTCTTGTGATCTATATTTGCAAAAATTTCCCCCTGAAACACAATTTCATTAGTCAGGTCTAATGGTATATATCCTAACAGTCATGATGTTTTCCTGAAATTGGCTTTCTTTCCTTCTTCAGTTACTGATAAACCACTCTCTGAGGTGATGAATCTACTTCAGAATTTCCAGATTAGACACCAACAATCTCACTACCAAAATTCAAGTTTCGTGTCTCCAGAATTGCTTTGACTATTCCCAAGTGCTGATGAAGCACTAACATTAGGTTATGGGAAAAATTTGAAAGCTAGAACTATAATATTGACTGACACTCCAAGGAAAAAATAACTGAAGGTCTAGCAGATAGCAAAGAAAAAGATGAGCAAGCAAGATTATTTTGCCATGTGTAACTCTTGTTTCAACCCATGTACCTATAAATTGAATCAATATTGATAGAATCAAGAAACAAAAATCCATAGGACATAAATAATTTGGGCTATATATTTGTGCATTAGGAGGGGGAGATGAAGTATAGTGAAATTGCAGTCAAAATATGGTAACTACAACTAGGCTGTCCTGCATATTATGAAGTAAGAATTGTTTTCTCAACAGCCCAGTTCTAGGCTTATACTCTCTGTTTGATTTCTTGTTGGTAAAATGGTGTTAAGGTTATATTCTTATATAGTTTTGCTTAATCAATAACAGGTCATTTACCCTAGGCTATGTCTAGGGGGGTTAGATTTAAAATCATATAGCTTATTTTTTGGGTAATGTTTATATTATTAGACTATTCAGGAAGCTAAGAAATAAACTTATCTCTAGTCATAATTGCATCCTGAATCCAAATTTGACATTCATTTGCATCAAAAATGAACTTTATCCCTCCCCATCTTCCCTAATGTACAAATATATACCTTGAATTGATATATATAGGGGTGGGGGTAAAGTTTATTTTGGAAAAATTTTACTTTAGCTACTTTTGGCTATCTTGGAAAGGGGTTAGGTTAGGAAAATGAAACTTTCAGGGATTGGTCTACAGGCTACAGTATGTCCTGGGAAGATATTTTGAAGTACCTACTATCTCTACTCCTTCTCTCTTAAGAGGGTCCTGAAAATTGCCTACATGACAGGTCTATCTATTGAAATTTTGACAAAACAACATTTTACCTTAATTTTCAGTTATCAGTTTCTTTTTCTCTGGCTTTAGTTCTGAAAATGCAATTCCTGTTATTTCAGTAGAATTTTAAGCCTTATCAATGTTTTTTTTTTCAAAATTTAGGAAAAGTGTTTGTATATCTTTAAAACCTTATAAACTGGGATTGAGCAAAGTTGTGAAACTGAAAACAACTTTATTGCACTTCATTTAAGCAGAAGATCTATTTTTCAAGATTTTAATTTTATAACACACAGATTTTAAAGGTTATCTAAGGTCAGGGCCCTCTAGAGGGAGAAGGAGTGGAGGTAGATACTTCAAAATACTTTCCCAGGACATACTGTAGCCTGTAGACCTATCCCTGAAAGTTTCATTTTCCTAACCTAGCCCCTTTCCAAGATACCATCAGAGCAAGAATGGGTTAAATATTATACTAGTGAATTTTCACCCCCAGATACCGTTTTGGAAGAAGATTTCTCTACGCAGCTTGTTGCGACTCTGGGTGATTGTGATTCGGGTCCCAGTTTCACGGTTAGTCTGGAAAAAATTAAACAGTGCATTCTAAAACTGAAAAAGAAATTGTCATGTGGAATCAATCAGTTATGCGGTATGCACCTCGTGCACGGAAGTATAAATCTGTTGCACCACTTGGGTCTACTATTCCAAACTATATTCAACTGTGGGTTAGTCCCCGATGTGTTCTGTGCTGGTGTTGTAACCCCGGTGGTTAAGAAAGGAAAGGATAAAAGTAAATGCAGTTCATATCGGCCAATTACGGTTTCCTCGGTAATGTGTAAATTGCTAGAGCTGATAGTTATTGATGAGATAACAGAAGTCTGTTCGACACCAGAAATCAGTTCGGTTTTAAAAATGGTTACAGTCGTGAACATGTACATAGAGTTATTGCTAATGTTTTAGTTGATGTTGAAGAGAAAGACGATATTCTTCTTATGGCCGGTCACGACGTTTCGCGTGCGTTTGACTCGGGAATTCATCCTCAGCTTTTAATCAGCGCTAAGGATCATGGTCTTGATCGCTCAATTTTACGTGTTTACAGGAATATGTACAGCAAACTGTATGTTGTTATTAAAGTGCCAACACGAGATGGTTTTGCAATTTCGAAGTGTGTAATACGTGTATGGAAAGGTATTAGGCAGGGGGGTGTATCTTCACCCCCACTATATAATAACAGTGTCCTGGAGGCCCAGAAGAAAGTTCGCACAACATTTATCTACCGAGGCCTTGATATGTCGCTTCTGAACTACGCTGACGATATATTGAATCTCAGCAGGACTGTCTCGGGTATAGAGGAAAATTTTGATATTTTATGTATTGAGTATAGGAAAATCGGATTGAAGTTTAATGCTGAG
This sequence comes from Artemia sinica, assembly GCA_027921565.1. NCBI lineage: Eukaryota > Metazoa > Arthropoda > Branchiopoda > Anostraca > Artemiidae > Artemia > Artemia sinica. The sequence continues at coordinate 9,223,579 of CM051268.1, read as the reverse complement.
AAGAGTGAGGTTGTCGCATTTGGTAAATCGCGTAACCGGCCCTCCCCGAATAATGTTTGTCTAGATGGTCATCCAATACCTCTATCGCCAAGTATCAGTTACCTTGGACTTCCGATTGGGAGTGATCTGAGGCATACCCGATCGCTTTTGCTAGAATTTGTTGGTTCGAAGCTTCGTAAGACATATGGTATGCTTGTTCCCTGTAAAGCTCAATACAAAAGAAGTATATTATCAAAAATTTACAATGCATTTGCTATGCCCCTTTTGCTTGCTTTATCACCCTTTTGGAGTATATTAACTATCTCGGATAAGAAGACGCTACGAACGTTGTTTTTTTCGGTATGCCAAGTTCCTCCTTGGCATACCTCTTTGGGCCAGAAACCGGTGCCTGGTTTCTGTATATGGGGTCACAGATCCTTTTAAAGCAATTGCGGAACGGAGACTGCGATTTGAGAAGTCGCTGGATCCGACGAATACCTTGTTTAGTGCCTTTATGTAATTTGTTACCGTCTAAAGTTTTACTCCGAGTTTACATCATGTGTGTATTTCGGGAAATAAATTTATTGATTGATTGATTGATTGATAACCAAAAGTAGCTAAAGTATAATTTATCTTTATTTCTAATGGAAATGAATGTTAAATTTGGATTCAGGATGCAATTCTGACTATGGAGGAAAGTTTGTTTCTTAGCTACCTGAATAGGCTAGTCTGTTAATATAAACATTAGGCCTACCCTTTTTTTAAATGACTAGGCTAATCCTAGGCTAGCTTGAAATATATTTTTTATTTCTTCTTTTTTTATCTGAATTCCTTGTTCAAAGATAACATCAGGCTACCAAAATTATGCTGGCTGAGTTTTGTGAAAATGAAAACTTCCAGATTCTCAAGAATTGGTGTCTGTGCTGATTTCCAAGGTTTTCACTGTCTCTACTATACTCATGGAACTTTCAATAAGTTTGAACCAGAAGTAATTGTTAGCCTATCCCTAGGATAAACTGCCCCAATAATTTAGTGTGGTAAGTCTATGGCTTTCTCTTTTATTGATTAAATAAATAACTCCAGTCAAAAAGGCCTATTGGCAAAAACAATAGCATTACCAACTCCACATTTTTTAGAGGAACAAGGACTCCAGTCCATGTTATCTAACAAAATATTACTAGGATGACATATAGTTTGTTTTAGGATAGATGTCTTCCAAAGCTAAGACTTCAATTAATTTTTTTGATTGATTATGCCAAAAAAATCTATAGAACATCGTTGCCGATAAGCTCAGGGCTACCAAAACTTTTAGGGACAAAAGTGTCAAAATCAGCCAAAAATGGACACTTTTAGTGTCCCTCAAGAAAATTAGCAGGGTTGCCACTATGAATTTTCAAAACCTGTGAAAAAGTGCCAAAAAAACTGTGAAATTCGTCCTTCTTTGTTCTGCTACCTCGCGGTCTGTTACCTGCATGAGTTCTGCAGGTATTTCCAGATTTGAAATTAACGCTACCAATATATTAAGTCTAGTGCTGGTTCAATTTGAAAAGATGGCATCAAAAAATCGTCATGAGAATGTCAACAGAGCAAATTTTATATTGATTATCGATACCGCTACCTATCTTAGTCGAAAAGTAAAGAACCAATCATAGAGATTCATTTTCACTTCGGCATTTTCATAAGTTATGCGAAAAAGATGCGAGTCTTTGATCTTCGGTAGCTATTAAGGATCTTTGGGTGCGACAAGGTCCGAACGGTTGTAGCAACGAAATGTCTATTTTGACCTACATGGTTTTAAAATTAAACAAAAGACGTCAATCTCCTTAACCACTCACTCAACTGGTTGGTCAAGTGGTTAAAATGGTTCAACAACTCCTCTATCTTCCCGTTTTCTGAACATTTAGCCCTGAGCGAAAATGACGCTTTCGAAAACTAAAAAAGTGAGAAGACAAGATCAATTGAAATAAATTCGCTTGAGTTATACTCGATAGAAACTGGCGACCAGCGTTTGACAAAAAAACACAGCTAAATATATAGAATATAAAACAGAAACGTTCGCTAGTGGCTATAAATAAAATTGAGCCGCAACACAGCAATTCTGCGAAACTCCTTTCTTTCTATGACAGCAGTGTAATAATAGCCATATGCACACGGCCAAGCGCCACAGGGATTTACACGGAACGTGCCAGCAGGGATGGGCCATTCACTTCTGCTTTCCAGCCTTCTCAGCGGCCTTGGTGACTTTGCCACCAGCAGTAAGTGGGTCCTTGAAGTTGACCGACTTGATGACAAACATCAATCGTAAGATAGAAGAAAAAGATGGATTTGATAGTTCCAGCATACCACATTGGTTAAGACTTTAGGTCCTATTCCTATTCGGTTGATAAATGGTGTTCGCGCAGGGCGTAAAAACATCTAATAAAAATCTCCAAGCCGTTACCAAAGCTTAAAAGTAAAGTACAAATTAAAAGTAGTCGTATTTATAAAAAAAAGAAGAAAATCAAGACATTTGGGTTTGATTTAGAAAAATGTCCAAAAAGTGTCCTTTTTTTCAAAAAGCTGCCTTTTTTGACCCAATAGTGTCCCGTTGTCCCTCAGAGTGAAAAAGTGTCCAAAAGGCACTAAAAGTGTCCATTTGGCATCCCAGGATAAGCTACTGTGAACAGAAGTCACCGAAAAGTTACTGATTAAAATGTATTTCCAACACATTTCATTCAAGCAAAATCATTGCTTGAAATTTTTTTAACTTGATTGAAAAGTAAGTGCTAGTAAGTCTTCCAAAATTTTTGTTAGTTTTTGGATTAATTATGCAAGAAATATACATGAACTTCGCTCGTTATTTTTGGACCTCCCTTTTTCGTCTCTGAATCCGCTCTGCTGCTCTTTGTTGTCATTGGACTCGTTGCAAGGACACTCATTAGCTGGAAACCAATAAACAATACAATTATGACAGCCCAACTGAATAGGAACTATGCAAAAATGACAGTAAAAGCATGCTATGGCCCGGCTTATGATGTAGAAGACACTGTAATGTAACAGTTCTAAATACAGGTAGGGTCGTAATTTGCTATGGGATAGGGGGGGGGGCAACTGCCTCTCCCGGACCTCAGTTTGCACACTCCTAGGCCCGAGTTTCCCCCTCCCCAAGCTGAAATTTAGTTTCTTCAAAAATCTTGTCAAAACTAAGATAAACCTGTATAATTTAAGCATCAACAGAAACGGATCAGTTTTCTTTAGTATATATTTACCTTTATAGTACTATGAAGTATCTTTATAGTACTATATAGTACTTTCATGGTACCAAATGGGTAATTTTTCTATTTTTACTCTTATTTTCACTTGATTTTGAAAAATTGGCTCCTACTTTGCCCCCCCCCCCCCCCTTCCTAGGATTTTGAAAAAATTACTCCACTGCGTACAGGTCAATGGACCCCTAAAGGAAACACTATTACATATAATTCTATGTGTTGTGCGAAATTTTAACACGAAAGTTGGGCACAACAGGTTTTTCTGCAATGGAGTTTTGACAATCTGAGCTTAGGAGAAAAAACGAATTTGGTAGACTGTTATAGAAATGGCCCAGTAAAATAAAGTGACTGTGGGTGGAACCCCTTTCTTTCATAAACAGTCATGAAACTCCCTGATCACAGGATAAGGATCCAAAAGGCCACTTCCCAATCAGCAAGACATGACAACATGATGGCATACAGAGGAGAAAAGTTTTTTTTTGCAGACTTTGAGTCAAGCTAAGAGCCCCCATAAAGAAAAGTACACAAACTACCGCGTGACTCTGAAAAACTTTGAAATGCATAAATCAGGGGTCAGTTCAGTTTTAAGCAAGCAAACATATTTATAATACTTGACTCTTTTGTTGGCAGTAACCCTGCAGAAATTTTTCAATCAATAAAAACATCATGCTCCAAGGTCACTGAGGACCCCCAGGGGAATAAAAACACTCAATTTAGAGCATTGGATATCACAAAAAGTGAACGATCGTCAATGAAATTTTGGCTCCTCTCAAGTGCGGTTGACCTGTAGACAAATAATCACTGTGATGATGAATACAAGCTGCTAAATAAAACTGTTAAAAGTGTCAATAAAAACAAAAAGCAGTGTATTGAAGCAGAAGAGGCCAGACTAAAAAATCAAAAGATGCTATGAATCTGGGGACTTTAGAACAGTATTCAGAATCATTAGTGAATTTACTGAGGAACATCAAAATCGGATTTTCCGTTTAGACAACAGACTGGTAAACTGGCTATAGAAGAGGAAACGTAAATGAATCGCAGGCAAATTACTTTAAGAGACCATTCAATAGACCCGGGCAGCTTACCCGTGTTACTATACAAAATGCTCCCTTCTAGAGCTTAACACCAGTGTTGATTCACCATCGGCCGAAGAAGCAACTACTGCTTCAACGAAGATAAAATTTGGAAAATCCAATGGCAGAGATAAAGTATCGGATGAGATGCTGAGACTATGTATGAGGGCTCGTCTCATCATCTTGACACATGACGTACGGGATATGGAACACAAAAAATTACCGAAGGATTGAACTAGGAATATACATCAAAATGCGTAAACTAGAGAGGAATTAGGCTCCCATCGAAACCAGAGAATATCCTATTGATGATCCTGCTGAGCAGAACAAGTTACATCCTGGATCAGCATGTAGTAGAAGAACACGGCTTTCGGCCTAACAGATTCTGTGCTGAATTCATCCTTGTCCTACATACATTCTAAGACCACACTGGATATACATGACGTATGAAAATAAGAGAGGAAAGGGAATAACAAATGAAAAATAAAATCAAATGGGTGAGAAAACGAGGATTTTGTCAACCAGTGGCAAAATATGAAGACGAAGAACAAGCAAATATTTCGACAAGGGCCACCGACAAATCGTCCTCAGTGCTAAAAAAAAAAAAAAAAAAAAAAAAAAAAAAAAGAACAAAGTTCTCTTGGTATTTTAAGTTCCGAGAAAAATTTCGGCTTCAAATCATGGGTCTATCCATGGGCACTGTTTTGTCTCATTTGGCAAATTTTTACATGGATTTCATAGAACTATCTGCTTTGAATAGTTTCCACTTAAAACACTCTCTCTGGTTTCGTTTCGTTGACGATATCCTTTCTGTTTGGGAACAGGGACAGGACTCTCTAAGAGATTTTTTGGCCCATTTGAATTCTTTTAATTCCAATCTCCAATTCACAATGGAACTGGAAGATTCAGGAAAGCGGCTTTTCTTGGATGTTTTAATTGTAAAAATTACTCCTAGCTTTGAATTTTCTATATACAGAAAGCCGACCCATATTGATCGGTATCTACATCTCTCGTCAAATCACCCCCCCCCCGCCCTTCTGTGAAAATAGGGGTAATGATCTCTTTAGTCGACTGAGTTCTAAAAATCTGTTCACGTAATCATGTAAATTTTGAATTAAATTATGTCAGAGGTATTCTATTCTGCAATGGCTACTCAATAAACCTTACTGAAAATATCATAGATAGACGATTATAAAAGATAAAACAAGAAAATAGGGAGCCCGCCCCCCTTGATTCAGTTATTCCGGTAATTGAGAACTAAACTTTAACCAGTTTACCATACATCTCAAAACTTAGCGATAAACTTGGAAAAAAAAAAAAAACATAATCTCTGTTTCTTTCAAAACTGGCCTCCCCCAGGCCATTCAGCGTGTCCCCAGGTGGCGATAGGGGAACGCTCTACAGATATGTAGGGTACCTCCATAGGAGGAACGGACCAAGGGGGGACCTTGTCCCTGGGGGTCCATAATAGAAACTGGGGCACCCTCGTCAGGGGCCATAAATACAGGCGGAGGACGAAGAAGGCCCCTCAAATGTACACTCAAAAAAGGCCCACTGGTTTGTCCACAAGTCCCATGAGTTGCAAACCTTCTCCCAGCAATGGGTTAAATTGCATGGTGATGCAGAACACCATCGCGGGAGGATCTTCTATAGGAGGACAACTGCGACAGGGCGTAAGATCCAGATCTATGGACAACGGCCTCTGCAAAGGGCTGCCTTGACCTTTTCGGGGTACCTGCAAGACTGGAGACCTTGCGGTCAACTCTATTCCCACTTGAGGAGTGGCGCCCCTCGACGAAATTATAGCCTAGTAAACGACACAGTATTCGCACGGGATTCTGACTAATGGGCAATTTTTCTGGGCTTGGTATGTTTTGATGGGCGTCTTTGGGCTGAAAAACCTCTTCCTAGCTAATTTATCTATTATGGGTTTCCTCCCCGTAGTAGCATAATATTTGTAGGCATGAATATATAATGAGTCGGAGGTAATAGGCTTGAGACTGTCTGTGCAGGATTTCGACTCTTGTTGATAGATGAGCATCGCCAAGTGCTGAAAACCATGTTGTGACCAAGATGGGCCCAGGATTGCACAAAGCCTCCATTCATAGAGGTCCCAGGGACTTCTTGCTGTCCGGTTCTAAGCCGGCTTAAGCACTTCGGTGTAGACTTGAGAAGATATGTGATCCCCGTCCTGCACTGGTATTCGGGATCATTGCTTTTCCTGAGGCGAAAATAATTTCAATGATTTAAAGAACACGAAAATTGGAACTTGGAATGTTACGACATTAAAAAATGACTATCGTATCGACATTTTGACTGACGAATTCAGACGATTCGCACTGGATTTATTAGGAATTTCAGAAACTCATATCCCAGGGGTAGGAAGCATGAAATTAGGTGATATAGAATTTGTTTACTCAGGCAGGAAGGATGGGGTACATAGACAGGGAGTAGGGCTCATAATGAATAAGGAAGCTGCTAAGTCTTGTTTAGGCTGGGAAGGTATTAATAACAGAATACTAATTGCTCATTTTATGACTAGAAAGTTCAGGGTATCAGTTATAGTAGTAGTATACGCCCCTGTAGAACCGACTGACGGAGATACTAGTGACTCAGATGAATTTTACTTACAGTTACAGGAGCAAATAGACAGGGTCCCAGGTAGAAATATGATGTTATTACTGGGAGATTTTAACGCCCAGGTTGGTAGAAATAGGAATAGATGGTATCCCAGCCTAGGTAAATTTGGTGTAGGAAAAGAAAACAGTAATGGATACAGACTTTTGCAATTTTGTAGGTATAACAATCTAGTTATAACCAATACGGTGTTTGGTAATAAAATGGCTCATAAGTTAACATGGTATTCACGTGATGGTAAGACAGCAAACCTTATTGATTATGTTATAGTAAACCGAAGACTGGCAGGATCAATACAAGATACTAGGGTATATAGGAGTGCTGTTATTGATGTTAAAAGTAAAGACCACCATCTAGTAGTCTCAAGGGTTAATTTAAAGCTGAAATATCGGAAGGGTAACTACCTCCCAGGAATTTATGATGTTGGTAGACTCCAGGATGAGAATTTGAGAGAAAATTTCCAGGAACAGTTGAATACTAAACTTGAGAGTTTAAAATTTGATGATGTGGAAGATGGTTGGAATAATTTTAGAAAAATAATTTGTGAAGTTGCTGAAGGTGTATTAGGGAAGAAAGCTAGAACTGCAGCTAAGAATATTAGTGAAAAAGCTTTGTGTTTAATAGAAAGGAGAAAGGAATCGTACAAGAATTATCTGGGTGATAGATCGTATGAAAACAAAAGAAATGTAAAGAAAGTGGAAAAAGCACTAAAATATGAACTAAGGAGGTGTGAAGTGGAGGCCATGGATAAAATTGCCGAGGATCTGGAAGATGCAGCTAGACGGCATAATAGTAAAATATTGTACTGGCACGTTAACCAATTGAGAGGGAGTAGTCAATCCGGACTTGGCCCAGTTAAAGATAGGAATGGGGTCGCAATTAGCGATAAGGAAAAAACTAAAGAGAGATGGGCCGAACATTTTGAGAATTTGCTTAACCGAGATAGAGTTGCAGGAAAAAATATAGAGGAAAATGAAAAAGTTTGTGATACCTTGGATGTGAAGGAAGATTTGTTTTGTGAGGAGGAATTAGCAACAGTACTAAAAGGTTTAAAGAATAATAAGGCTCCAGGTGCTGATAGGGTGGTAAATGAGTTTCTTAAATATGGTGGCTCTGAAGTTAGAAATAAGTTACTGAAGATTATGAATATGATTTTTGAAAAAGGGGAAGTACCTAACGATTTTAGGAAAACCTTAATTAAGCCACTTTATAAGAAAGGTGATAAAAGTGAGTGTGGTAATTATCGAGGCATTAGTCTGGTCTCTGTTGGTAGTAAATTACTTAGTAATATGATACTTTTTAGACTGAAAGATGCCGTAGACAAAGTTTTAAGAGAAGAGCAGCGCGGTTTTAGAAAAGGTAGAGGATGTGTCGACCAAATTTTCACTCTTAGGCTAATAATTGAGAAGTACCTGAGTTTTCAAACACCTTTGTCCTCAGTTTTATAGATTATGAACAAGCGTTCGATTCTGTTGATAGAAGAGCTTTAGTAAAGGTTTTATCCTTGTATGGTATACCAGACAAATACATTAAAGTGATTAGTGCTATGTACGAGAATAACACTGCTGCGGTTAAGGTAGGAAATGAGGTTAGCAGCTGGTTTTGTATTAAATCAGGAGTTAAGCAGGGTTGTGTTCTATCCCCCTTTGTATGGATTATTTTGATGGACTTTGTTTTAAGGAGCATAGGAAAGGCAATGGGAGACCACAGAATCAAATGGGGAGGAAAAAGTCTCCTGGAGTTGGATTATGCTGATGATTTAAGCATCCTAGATGAAAGTGTGAGCAAAATGAATGAAGTTTTAGAGGTTTTGCGAGTTCAGGGTGCTAGAATTGGTTTGAAAATTAATGTTAGGAAAACTAAGTCACTAAGGCTAGGAATAAGTGAAGATGAAAAGGTCAAGTTGGGTAATGAAAAGATTGATCAGGCGGGCGGCTTCACTTACCTTGGTAGTATTATTAGTAAAGATGGTGGGAGCAGTGAAGATGTTAAATATAGAATAGCCAAGGCTCAGGGTGTTTTTTCACAGTTAAAAAAAAGTCTGGAAGAATAGGAAGATAAGTCTGCAAACCAAGATTAGAATATTAGAAGCTGCAGTGATGACAGTGGTCAAGTATGGCTCTGAAGTATGGACGCTCCGAAAAGCGGATGAAGATTTTCTAGATGTTTTCCAGAGAAATTGCTTAAGGATTGTTCTGGGTACCCGGCTGACTGACCATATTTCAAACAATAGGCTATACGAAAAATGTGGTTCAATACCGCTCTCTAGGGCTATAATGAAAGAAAGGTTGAGGTGGCTAGGGCACGTTGTGCGGATGAAGGATGAGAGATTGCCGAAGATTGTTCTTTTCGGCCAACCATCTAGGGCTAAACGGAAAGCAGGTCGTCCCCGTCTGGGGTGGGAGGACGTCATAAAGAAAGATTTAAAGGAAATGGGAACTTCGTGGGCGGGTGTAAAAAGGGAGGCTTTGAATAGATTGGGGTGGAGGAGGAGCGTGCGTAGCTGTGTTGGCCTCAGGCGGCTTAGTGCTGCGGTGAGTTGTTAGTAGTAGTAGTAGTAGTTTCAAAACTGAACAAAAAGTTGGACATTTTTTCAACTCAGGAAAAGATAAAACTGACCCTATACTGGGTAGTGGTGTCTAAAGAGTCCCGTGTTCATATGGGAAATCTTACATTGGTAGAACACATCAACAACCTGGTAAATTACCCAAAATTGAATTACATAAACCTAAAATTTCAATAGATAAGTCCCTGAGATTCGAAAATAAAAATTACAGGCATATAAGGTTTTTATAGAAGGCGTTGTCGTAGAAACTTCAAAACAGGCTCATTCGATTGGAAATTAAAGGGCTAGTGCCCTTTTTAATAGTCGAAAGTAATTGGAGTGTAACTAGCCCCCCTCCCCCCCCCCCACGCCGATCATTTCCCCAAACACATCCAATCAAAATTTTGAGATAGCCATTTTGTTCAGGGTAGTCGATTTCCAGATAAAAAATATATTTTTGAGGAGGACATTCCCCCACAACCCTCAGGGCAAGGGTTTTAAGTTATGCCCTGGGGGCATATACGGTTTTTATAGAAGGCGGTATCGTAAAAACTTCAAAAAAGGCTCATTCGATTGGAAATTCAAAGGACTAGTGCCCTTTTTAATAGTCGAAAGTGATTTGAGGGCAACTAACCCCCCTCTCACGCCCACCTTTTCCCCAAACACATCCAATCAAAATTTTGAGACAGCCATTTTATTAAACGTAGTTTTAAGTTCTGGAAATTAGGTCTTTGAGGATGACAACTCCCCCACAGCCCTCAGGGCAAGAGTTGTAATTTAAGGATTCTCCGAATCCTTCCCATTATTTCTTATGGAAGGGATGCTCGTATAAACTTTGGAGAGGTCTCATTTGATTGAAAATTGAAAGTTCTTGTTTACTTTTTAAGAGTCAAAAGAGATTGGAGGGTGACTAGCCCCCCCTCCTCCACGCCCTAAATGCATCAGATGAAAATTTTGAGATAGACATTTTTTTAAAATAGTTCAAAGTTCTGATAACAAAAAACTCCGGTGTCGACACAGCCCACCAGGGCCCGGGGGTAGGCGTTGTAAGTTATGCCCCGGGGCATAACTTATTAAAGGAGGTTTATAACTTATGGGAAGGGGTTTTGTATGGGAAGAACACATAGGAAATCTATTATAATTATCCAATTATAAGGTTAAAATACATACACTGAGATAGATGTAAAATTGCTTTGGCACACAAAATCCTATTAAGGTCAATTCCAAACAGTCGTGATCCCTTTGGGTCAGCAAGTTTTATGGTCTAAATCCCCTTATTGGAGCTATTTTTTCAATCCATTCATTGTTGTCAATCGCTGTCCACAAGTTATGCAAGCTGTCTCTTGTTCATATATAAGGTTTTTTTTTATCAAAGAGGTAATCGTATAGACTATGAAAAAAACCTCATTCGATTTAAATTGAAAGTTCTAGATCCGTTTCTTAAGTCAAGAATAATCGGACAGTAAGCACCCCCCCCCCATGCCATAAAAACTTGAAACTTTTTGCAATCAAAAACGAACAAAAATTAATTAAAAAAACTTCCCGAAAAATAAGTTTTTCGAAGAAAAGTAAAGGCCATTTTAAACTTAAGCTCAGGAGATACAAATACCTGTTAAAATTCAAACTCAAAACGACCAGAAATTACTATTAAAGAATAAACGAACCCCAAAACGAACAGAAATTAAATAAACAATCATAGCAAAAAACATACAACAAGTAATAATATAAATGAATAAATAGATCTTAAAGCGAGTAATGCTTAGATTGAATGTGAAAATCAAGCTTAAACGAAAACAAATATTTTGCTATTAAAGTATAAATGAAACTTAAAACGAACAGAAATTAAATAAACAATCAATGCGAACAAACATACAATATATATTAATGTAAATGAATAAATAAATCTTAAAACAAGTGAAACTTAAATTGAATATGCAAATCAAGTTTGAATCGAATAAAAATAACTACAAACAAGAGTTTGGGTATCGCCTCACTGCAGAAGCCTAAAACCTACTGCGTCATTGACGCTTTACTGAAAACGAATTATATTACAAATGTTTTCTTTTGTACTTAATATTGAGAATAAATATTAAAATTACAGTAAAATTTTGAACTGATGAGCTTTTAGCAATTAATATCATTATGCATCAAATATTCAGTTTAATTTATTAGTTCTTTTCAAGATTAGTCAAGACAAATATAGTTTCACTACAAACAAAATTTGGATACTGGCCGCTTCTTTAACTGTAAAAACCTAAAGCCTTCTGCGTCATTGGTGCTTCACTGAAAACGAATTACTCGTATATTACAAATTTATTATTTTTCAGTTCTTAAAGCATTGAAAATGAAAATAAAATTACAGTGAAAAAAAAATCTTGAACTGACGGATCTTTCAACAATTAATATCATTGTATTCTAATGTTCAATTTGATTTTGTTTATACTTTCCAAGACTGTTCAAGACTCATATAGTTTTGCCATTTTTTTATTCTGCCATTTTTTCTAACTAATCGTGTTGGTTTGTTATGAAAATATTCTGTGGCATCTAGGCATTTCTATTTGAGCGGAAAACTGCACCTCAATCTTTGTGGAACATGCATTTTCTTGCATGAAACACCAAAATATAATAAAATGTTAAGTTTCGGAGTGTTCCACCACTCGCAAGCAAGTGTCATTGGTATTTTTGAATCCGCATGGTCAATTTAGGGGTTGAGGGTAGGCTAATTCTCGTAGCAGCCCCATTCCGTCGTGGTATGATTCACACTTTCAACACCTGGCGTCCGGACTATCATATAATCTACCAAGCATACAACTACCCCAAATCAGTATCAATAAATAAATGAAACCCAAAACGAACAAAAATTAAAATAAATATTAGAGTCAAACTCAAAGCGAGCACAAAATAAAAAGAGTAGGGCTCAAAACCCCTATGCTTTCTAAAAGCCAGAATATAATTTGAACTTTACTGAAAAAAAATTTAAATGAGTTTACTGAAAAGAAATGTGCATTGTCAATTTAATATACATATGCTGATATTTATTCCCTAAAATCTTAATTAATGAAAGAATTGTTTTCAGTAAAGCGCCAATGACGCAGTAGGTTTTAGGCTTCAGCAGTGAGACGATACCCAAACTCTTGTTTGTAGTTATTTTTATTCGATTCAAACTTGATTTGCATATTCAAGTTAAGTTTCACTCGTTTTAAGATTTATTTATTCATTTACATTAATATATATTGTATGTTTGTTCGCATTAATTGTTCATTTAATTTCTGTTCGTTTTAAGTTTCATTTATACTTTAATAGCAAAATATTTGTTTTCGTTTTAAGCTTGATTTTCATATTCAATCTAAGCATTACTCGCTTTAAGATCTATTTATTCATTTATATTAATACTTGTTGTATGTTTTTTGCTAGGATTGTTTATTTAATTTCTGTTCGTTTTGGGTTTCCTTTATTCTTTAACAGTAATTTCTGGTCGTTTTGAGTTTGAATTTTAACAGGTATTTGTATCTCCCGAGCTTAAGTTTAAAATGGCCTTTACTTTTCTTTGAAGAACTTATTTTTCGGAATTTTTTTTTTTGTTTAACCTACTGTAAATGGCCTACCGCATTCTTTTAAAGAGGTAATTGAGATAATATATATATACATATATATATATATATATATATATAATATATATATAATATATAATTATATATATATATATATATATATATATATATATATATATATATATATATATATATATATATATATATATATATATATATATATATATATTATATATATAAACAGAAATTTGGCTATAAATAGAGGCACCAGAGATATTTCATTAGGCCCAATTTATAACAATTTAATATTAAAAGAATCAATCAACATTTTCACCCAGTCTAATTTAAGAGAACCTATCCATATATATAATGAAAACCGAAATTACAGACACGCTAAAACTATTGCAAGGCAAAATATTCTTGCTCAATCATTTTGCTAAATCCTTTTTCATTGATTCCTAGCTGGTTTTTATTCAGTATCTGTTCTCTTCTTGTCAAGTACACTTCGAAAGGTTGGATGTTGTTGTTTTTTTTTAGCACTGAGGACGACTTGGCGGAGGTCCTTATCGAAATATTTAATTGTTCTTCGTCTTCATATTTTGCCATTGGCTGACAAAAGCCTCGTTTTCTCAACTATTTGATTTTATTTTTCATTTATTATTTCCTTTCCTCTTTTATTTTCATACGTCCTTGTCCTACGTACCCTATTATAAGAATCCTGTGAACGAAGAAACAATTTATATCTTATCTTTATAGACTTCAAAAAGGCGCTCGTCTCGGTTAATAGACAAACTCCGTGAAAAATTTTCTGACACTAGGGCATCCCAGAAAAAGGGGCCCAAACTATAAAATCATTCTATATGAACATCGAGTGCTGTGTCTAGACACCTGAAGCAAACACAAGAGGCTTCAGGGTAATGGCCGGGGTTAGATAGGGCTGCTTCTTGTTGCCATTAGTATTACTAATTAAAAAAAAACTTTTTCCACAAAAGAAGTTTTTCAAAGAAAAGTAGAGCTACACTAAACCGAAAATAAGCAGAAACAAAGTCAAATGATTTTCCAAGCATCAAACTACCACAGATCATCATCAACAAACAAATGAGAACCAAACGGAACAGAAACTACAATAAATAATCGAGTTAAACTCGAAACGAGCAGAAATTAACGTAGTAGGGCTGACACCCCTATGCTTTCTAAAGACCAGAATATAATTGGCACTTTATTGAAAACAGTCCTTATTTTGAGCTGAATGTTTCTCATAATATCCGAGGCAACGCTATTTCATATGGGAAGGGGTGGTTACATAAGCTTCGGCAGACGGGAGGGGGGGCTCATTTGATTGAAAATCGGAAGTTCTAGTACTGTTTTTAAGAGTCGAAAGTGATCGGAGGGCAACTAGCCTCCCCCGACACCCTATTTTCCTCAAAGGCATCGGATCGAAATTTTGAGATAACCATTTTGTTCAAAATACTCCAAAGATTAGGTAACAAAAACTCCGGGGTCAACAAAACCCCAATGAACCCGTGGGCAAGTGTTGTAAGTTTCTTATGAAAAGGGGACGTATAAACTTTAGAAGAGGTTCATTTGAATGGAAATTGAAAGTTCTAGTTCCTTTTTTAAGAGTCCCGAGTGATCGGAGGGCAACTAGCCCTCCCCCATACCCTCTTTTCCACAAATGTATCCGATTGAAATTTTGAGACTTTTGCTCAAAATAGTCCTAAGATCAGATAACGAGACTCCAGGATCAACAATACCCCCCCTCCCCCTTCGGAGCCTTGGGGCAAGTGTTGTAAGCTGTGCCCAGGGGGCATGTGAGGTTTCTTTTGAACTAGTGGTCGTATAAAGTTGGGAGAAGGCTCATTTGGTTGGAGGGCAACGAACCCCCCTCCCTACACGTCCTCTTTTCCCCAAATACATCATACACAATTTTTAGATAGCCATTTTGTTCAAAATAGTCCGACGACCATATAACTATGCCTCTGGGGTTGATACAACCCCCCCCCCCAGAACCCTCAGGCAAGGGTTGTAAGTTATGCCCTAGGGGCATGCTAAGGTTTTTATGGAGGGGTGGTCATATAAAGTTTCACATTCAAAGAGGGGCTCACAAACACTCACTCATTGAATCACTCAATCACTCATTCCCTCACTCAATCTTTCCCACTCACATCCATGTAGAATAAGTAGTTGTTAGATTTTTGGAGGGGGTTCATTTGATTGGAAATCGAAAGTTCGAATGCCTTTTTTAAGAATCAAAAGTGATTGGAGGGCAACTAGCCCCCCCCCCCCAGCCTCTTTTACCCAAATGCATCTGATCGAAATTTTAGGATACCCATTTTGTTCAAAATTGTCCAAAGATCATAAAAAATGCCTCCGGGGTCTACACAACCTTCCAGAGCCCGGGGGCAAGGGTTATAAGTAACGATCCCGGAAAATATAACGTTTTATGGAAGGAGTGGCCATAAAAGCTTTATAGGAGGCTCATTTGATTGGAAATTGGAAGCTATATTTTTTTTTCTCTAGAGTCAAAAGTGATCGTAGGGCATATAAGGTTTTTATGGAAAGAGTGGTCGTATAATCTTCGGAGGGGGCTCATTCGATTGTAAATTGGAAGTTCTAGTTCTGTTTTTAATAACCAAAAGTTGTCAGAGGGCAACTAGCCCTTCCCCTCTCCATGCTCTCTTTTCCCCAAATGCATCTCATCGAAATTTTGAGGTAGTCATTTGTTCAAAATTGTTTAAAGATCGTATAAAAATGCCTCCGGGGTCAACCGCCAGTGGTATTTCTAGGACACAACACCTAGAACCCAAGGGCAAGGGTTGTAAGTTATGAACCGGGGGCATAAAAAGTTTTTATGGAAGGGGTGGCCGTGAAACTTTGTAGGAGGCTCATTTAATTGAAAAACTGAAAGTTCTAGTTCCCTTTTTTAGATTCAAAAGTGATAGAGGTCAACCAGCCCCTCCAAACGCCATTTTCCCCCCAAATGTGTCCGATTGAAATTTTGTTTTTCAAAGAAAAGGAAAGAGGCTCATTTAACTCAAAACGAGCGGAAATAAATTCCTATAATAGTTCAAATTAAACAGTATTATTTGCCGAGTCACGACGTAGTTGCAATTGTCCCAAATTAATGAATCATCCTGTTTTTTAAAAAAAAAGCTTATTTGAAATATCTCGAGAACGGAAAAGGGTATTAAGCTGAAACTTGATACTAAGGGTATGCTAAGGGGCGGACGTTGAAAAATGATTGGAGGACTACAACCCCCCCCCCTTTTTTGCTATTTTAGATGCTCCTACCTTCAGCACTAATCATAATTTTGGAAAAGCAATTCTGTTGAAAATAGAGAAACGATCTAGTAACTATGCCTCCGGGAATGCAATACCCGCAAAACCCCTATGGCAATAATCATAAATTACACAATCAACCCTGTTTTAATTGCAGGAATTTTGTAGGAAAAGGGGTAATGTTTCATTCTGATCGTGTTCGATTTTAACTTGTTTAAATACAAGTTTCCAATCGTTATTATTTTTTTTCCCCGAGGCACTTGATATGGAAGGAGTGGTCGTATAAACTTCGGAGGGGGCTCATAAAATTGGATATTAGATGTTATAGTGCCCTTTTTAAGAGTCAAAAGTGACAGGAGGGCAATAAGCCCCTCCCCTCATGCCCTCTTTTCCCCAAATGCATCTGATCGGAACTTTGAGATAGCTATTGTATTCAAATTAGCCCAAAGATCAGATAACAATAACTGTGGGGTCAACACAAACCCCCAGAGCCTAGGGCGAGTGTTTTAAATTATGCCCCGGGGGCATAAAAGGTTCTTATGGAAGGGGTTGTCTTATGAACTATGTAGGAGGCTCAATTGATTGAAAGCTGAGTTCTAGTTCCCTTTTTAAGATTCAAAAGTGATCGAAGGGCAACTAGCTTCCCTCACGCACTCTTTTCCCTAAATGCATTCGATCTAAATTTTATGTCAATGAAAAGTAAATAGGCTCATTTACTCAAGACGACGGAAAATAAATTTCCATAATAGTTTAAATCAACAGATATTATATGCATCCAGTTTTTCAAAATATTGTTTTTGGAATATCTCGAAACCGGCTAAGGGTATTAAGTTGAAACTTGAGACTGAGAGTATGTTATGTATGTTTCAATTGCAAATCAGGCTCATTCAATTGGAAATCAGAAGTTCTACTGCCCTTTTTAAGGGTCAAAAGTGAATGGAGGGCAACTAACCCCCCTCATGCCCGCTTTTCTCCAAATGCCTCGGATCGAAATTTTGAGATAGCCATTTTATTCTGAATCGTCCAAAGACTATATAACAATAACTGTGGGGTCAATACGACCCCCAGAACCCCGGGTAAGTGTTTTTAATTATGCCATGGGGACATATGGTTTTTATGTAAGGGGTGGTCGTACAAACTTTGCAGGAAGCTCATTTTATCGGAAATTTAAAGTTCTAGTTCCCTTTTTAAGAGTTGAAAGTGATCGGACGGCAATTGCCTTCCCCCATACCCTCTTTCCCCAATTGCATCCGATCGAAATTTTTAGATAGCCATTTAGTTCAAAATACTCCAAAGATCACATAACAATGCCTCCAGTATTGACAAAACCTTGAGAGCGGAGGGGGTGAGAATTGTAAGTTATCCCCTGGGATAACTTACATAATCCTTATCCTGGGATAAGGTTTTTATGGAAGGAGTGGTGGTATAAAGTTTCAACTTCATAGGGGGCTCACACACATTCACACTCAATCGCTCTCACTCAGTAACTCACACTCACACCCAGGTGTTAGATACCATAGGTTGGTGGAAGACGAGCAGGCTTAATACTTTTGCCGTTAGGGAAAGCACAGTAGCCAAACTTGTTTGTAGTGATTTTGTTCGTTTTAACCATGATTCGCGTTTTTAATTCAAGTTTTACTCGTTTTAACATTTATTTATTCATTTATATTAGCACCAGTATTCTGTTTGTTTGCTATTATTGTTTATTTAATTTCTTTTGAACTTCATTTATACTTCAATAGTAAAAGATTTTTGTTTATTTTTAAGCTTGGTTTGCATATTCAATTTGCGTTTTACTCATTTTAAGATTTATTTATTCATTTATATTAGTACCTGTTGTATGTTCTGTTTTTGTGGTTGTTATTTAATTTCTGATTGCTTTGAGTTTGAACTATCATAGGTTTTTATTTCTGCTGATCTTAAGTTTAGTTAAATAATAATAATAAAAAAAATCAATTGAAAGTAAGGAGCAATATTAAAACTTAAAAAGAACAGAAATTATTACGTACATAAGGGAGATGCCCCTCCTCAATACCTCACTCTTTACGGTAAAGTTTGACTTTTTATTCCAATTATTTAAGAATAACTATTAGAATAATAAGCTTTTTCCAAAGTTCTAAAAAACTTTAGCGTAAAGAATCCAAAAATCTGGCACAAATAAAACGTCTTTTTAGTTCTTCAGTCTTTTTTTCGTTTGTTATTATTTCATAACTTAATTATAATTGTTTCTATTATATTTCACAATGTCTCTCAGAGTAAAGGCTAATAAGACAGAGGTGGCCACACATGCCGAAGCTGAAAACATAAATTAATAGAAAACTGTGAAACCAAAAATGAAAACTACATACCTCAACTTTCCATGTTGGCCAAGCTTTTTTCCGTTAGGAAAATGACGGGTTAATACAAAAAAACGTTTTTGTTGACGGGAAAATGACGGGTTAATACAAAAAAACGTTTTTGTTGACGGGAAAATGACGGGTTAATACAAAAAAACGTTAATACATTTTATTGCTAAACAACGCCTAATTTGCATAAAAAAGGCAAATCATTTAGATAATATACATAAAGAAAGTTAAAACTATAAAATCACAAAAGGCAAACTGTCCAAACAAACCCATTTCAAAGCTATTAGCATTTTTTGTTTCATTATGCTGTCATAATTACCAGGCTGAAATATCTGGCTGAAATAAGTCTCTTGTTAAATACCCACCCTACCAAAGTTTCTGCGGTGGTTTAACAGATTTTCCTTTTCTGTCGCTGTCTCTGTCGTCCCATACTACTTGGGCCACAGTCTGTTCTGTTTCATATTTTTTTCAAGAAGAACATCTAGCTAACTTGACAAAATAATAAAGAAAGAAACTAAACTGATAAGACAAGGTAATTTATTTTGCTAAGATGGAAACAACTTAATAGCTAATGTACTTGGTCGATTTGTAGGAATCAAAGGCTACTATGAGGAGCATTGAAAAAAACTTAAACAATATTGGTCACTTCACTTTCATCAATGGATCTAAAGAAGGTAAGACATAATACACGGTGGTGAGACACAATCTGTAAGACTGGTTGCAGTCTTTGAATATTAACCATTTTAAAATAAGGAAATGGACATGAATCTAAATTCAGTCATATACATGACATGCTGTTTTTACAACTTCTTATAGGAATTAAAAATTTACCAAGAATTAATAAATTTATCTCTAATCCTTCAAGCATCATAATTACTAACGGTGCCTGGCTAATACCCCTTGCGAAAACTTTCTTAGCAGACAATCATCACAAAAAAATGCTTCCTACAAGTGAAAATTGAGCAAACAAAGGGAGAGAAAGATAAATTACAAGAAAGAAGAAAAGATGGAATTCTGGAACATCCAACCAACACATTCCAAACATATTAATATAAAACATTTAAAATGAAAAACAAATGAGAGATGGGACCTAGGATTCTACCAAAGAGTCCTCACGAGGTCGGATTCTTAAACTGAAATGTTTATTTGCCCTCTAAACATTACGCCTTAGTTTTGTTTACCATTGCTTTATCCTTCTGCTTGACCTCTTTAGACAAAAGACTGGGCCTCTTGACCTCTACGCTAGAGACGCAAACTAGCGTTCTGAATAAATTAAAATGAAGACGCTATTTTTTAAATTGCCCGTTACTTGAGGACAGCTTATAATCTAATTGAAAAACATTCATTCAATCTGCTTTTATTTCCTATTCCTATCTTAGAAATAATGGTAAAGCGCAATATATTAACAATATGTTAATTGTATGTATAACAATAAAGAGTAAAACGCAACGAGGAAGTTTTAAAGCCAATAAATTTCAGAAAGTAGAATTTGAATATTTTGGCTATAGACATGGGCGTAGGGAAGGGGGGCAGAGGAGGGCAGCTTCCCCCTCCCCTAGAACTTCAAATTTACGCTAGATATTATCGAGAACTTTTCGTCTGTTGGAATTTTTTGTTGGATGTTACCTGGTAGATGGTTAAAAAGCTGGAAATAAACAGAAATTTCCAAATATCGTTTGCGATATCAACATTTACGTTTCGATCTTCAATATTGATTTTCGATCCGATATATAGATAGGAGATTGGCCCACGATCGGCCGATTTTGACTTGTCTAATTCTCCATGAATTGATTCAAGCGATAAGAAGTTGCTGAGCATGCCAAAGCAAAAGTAACTCATTCAATACCATCCTTGAAAAAGACAATTAGAAATACTCCGTTCATCATCAATCCGGGATCATCTACGGGATCATCGATCCGGAGTAGAAATACTCCGGATCATCTACGTCAGAATCGTCACTCTAACTGTAACTCTTGTTGCGAGAGACACGCCTTTTGCTTTTTAGTCTTTTCACTTGTCTGACTTTCTTCCGTTCCAGGACTTGGGCTTTTTGGCAGATACAGCTTTTATCCTAGCAGTAATGCATTCTTTCGTGGGGGTGTCAGTGAGCACTTCTGACTTTTTCATATTTTGTTCCTGTTGATTTTTGTGTTGAGCCTTTTGGAAAGGGGTTTGCATGGACGATCTCTTTAACGAATCATCTGTTGACCTTTGCTTCTCATTTAGAGAGAGAACCTGTGCTGCTTCTGTTTCAGGGTTTATATTGAAGGAGTCTAAATGTCACACAGGACTTGCGCTGAGCATAGAAACTTCTCTGGTAAGTGCTTTACTAGATGTGGTAGGCATTCTGTCTGAAACATAGGACAAGAAGAACTGATAATCCTTGAAAACATCTCTGTTTGTGGGGTAGACACCACTTGCTCTGATTCCACTGATTATATTCTCAGGAGTGAAAGCCTTTGGATATGCTTTCCCCAGCAGCTCAGCAATGCTATACACTGATATAGTTTTACATTTGTGGGCAGTCACAAAACTTGCGGCTTCCTGGTTGTAGTAGTCCTTAAGGCGCCCCATGACTATCATTTCTGGAGGTTGTAGTTCGTGAGTAGTGTGGGGAAGGACAGTTATAAGGACAACACTATTATTTTTTAGCTACATCAAGCAATTCAATGGTGTATCGGCTGATCTAGTGTTCTAATTTCAGAGGTACAGGTGACTGTTTGGAGGGTTTGACTTGATTGATAAAATGTTGCAAGTAAAGCAAAGAATGAGAGGCAATCATCGAGACAGAAGTATTTTCTGAGCTGATCGTGATGGTTCCTGGTAAAGCTCCCCTGAGTAAAATATCTCGACACTGTTTTTGTGGGGAAATAAGTAGAGGAGGGACTGTGTTCCCAACATATTAACACCAGCACAAATCGTGGTCAACTGAACTCTTTCTGCTGACGTGACCTTCCCTGGTTACTTCTGGCCTCGCTGTGCAATGATTTTACCAGGCTTGTGGATTTTTTCAGACCTGATTCGTAAAAATTTCAAATGTCTTGTGGTCTGA
Source organism: Artemia sinica (assembly GCA_027921565.1). Lineage (NCBI taxonomy): Eukaryota > Metazoa > Arthropoda > Branchiopoda > Anostraca > Artemiidae > Artemia > Artemia sinica. The sequence continues at coordinate 9,201,870 of CM051268.1, read as the reverse complement.
AAATTTGTTTATATAGGCCTCGCTCCAGGTTGTTAAAGAAAGCTTCTACACTGTGACAGTTGAAAGCAGTTGTCCGTCATAGGCTTGTACTTTCTGGCGTTCTTACTGATAGAGTTTTAAGGCAATCCATAAAACCACAGTACCAATATTTACCTGTAATTCCTCCACTGTCTCCACTTCTTTTGCAGTTCCGTTATCCGGTACTTTTATACTCTTAATAATGGCATAAGTGTATGCAAATTTACACGCTTCTAGGGGAATACAGTCGAAAGCATAACAGCTATCGTTTTCAAGTAAGTTTTTAGTCCTTTTTCTTGTTCCTCTGTAAATATTTATCATATGTTGTAACAGGGTGTAAAGAAACTCAGGTCCAGACTTTTTAGAGGGATATTCAGCATCTCAACTTTTTTTATGTAGTCTTGCAGCGTTCCTCTAAGGACACCTATGGCACTTCCAGAGAATCCAACTGACTTCTTGTAGAATAAGACAGAAACAAATGCTGTTTTATTTTCTTCTGGATCACAGCCACCTTTCTTTCTTTTCTCTTCTGTTTTACTTTTAAGCATTTTATCTTGAATGAAATTTAACAGGAAAAAATAGAAATTCAGTTCACCTACTGTTCTGACAGGATTAAACAACGCCAGAAATAACACAGTTTTGGGTTTTAAGCTTGCCTTCAACCTTTAAATATGCTGTTTACATAGCTTTTACAAGCATAGCCCATTTTTGGATACCTTGGTACGACAAGCCGAATTTACCCTGGGTATTGTGGTCAAACATGGGAGTTCGCTATCCCGCAGGATGAAAAAATACTAACAGCAAACTGGTGAAGATGGCACGTCTCGGAAGCTGCCAAAAACAGGCAAATAATAAGAGAATACAATGTGAGTTTACAACGCGAGTTTTCTAGTATTCGTAATTATGCGTAGGCTTAGTTTCACGTAATTAGTTTCTGGAAATTGGAATAGTGGGTCTCTTATGTTATACTATTGCAGGAAAAGTAGAACATGGAAAATGTTAAAGGCCGAGTTTTAGTGAAATATAGAATGACTAGTTTCTAAAGACCTATATTCAAAGGACCTCGGGAAGTATTAGTAAGACCCCTCCCCCCTCCATCACAGAAGCGGCTGCCCCCCTCTATACAAGATGCTGCCTACGCCCATGGCTATAGATCTAATAAATGGAGCATAACTAGGGTAAGAACATAACTAGGGTAAGACCATTTAGGGTAAGAATAGTTTAGTCAGAGTGGGTTTTGTTTGGTTGAGGTGCAAATTTAAGTTCTGAGAAATTTTTCTCACATTGTAAAAGACTTGTATGGTTTTTATCCTGTATGGATTATTCAATGGCTGATCAAATTCAAAGTAGAAGTGTGAATTCTCTGATGCCTATTTAAATGTGAACTGTTGATAAAGCTTCTATTGCAAATAATACACTTGTGAGGTTTTTGTTCCAGCGTCTTCTTCGATGAACGTTTCATTTGAAGTACATGAAAATTCTTTTGTGCAAATATCACAACATGAGGTGTTTTTTCCCTTCCCCGTGTGATTCTCTGATGCACATTTAACTTGAAACTTGGGAAAGATTTTGTGGTAAAATATCAACTCGGAAGGGCTTTTCCCCAGTTTGAGTTTTCTCTGATTGATTTTAAATGTGAACCGTCGGCAAAGCTTTGGTTGGCAACATAACACTTGAAGGGTCTTTCCCGAGTGAATTCTTTTTATACCATTTAAACTGCAGCCTGTTAAAAGCTTTTATGGCAATACCGCACTCGAGGCCTTTTATCCCCAGTGTGAATTCTTGATGCATATTTAAAGTTGCAAGCCCGAGTCAAGCTTTTATGGCAAATATCACAATGAAAATCGTCCGATAGGCTTTATGCTAGTTTTTACAAGGGCCTGACTTCCCGCCAACTGACGGCATCTTGGTTCCGCAAATTGGTACCCTCAAATTCTGCACCCTTGGCACAGTCGGCACACATGGACACAGTTCCCAAATGCCAGCACAAGTTTTGGCCACACTTGGAGATGCACCCCCTGATACATATGATTTCTGAGGAAGTCTTCTGTACTTTGTATTCTCTCAAATAAGTGTAATTTGAGATTCCCACTCAACTCATTTTAACGTGCTAAAAGATATGATTGTTTCTAAATCTGTAAAACTGCTCCTCGTATATCATACTGTCCGGAATCCCTTAGTTTTTTATTATGATTTCTGTTGGAGGAACGAATTCTAAAAAATGAACTTGAGGTGAATTGGTGCTGAGTATTCGCCCTATACTCCGAGGTTCAGTGCCTGGACCTGCCTTGCTTCTTTCTTTAGACCTTAATCTAAAGAATCTAAATGTTTAAAACAGGTCCGAAATTCGTCTTTATATTCCAAGAAGCTCCTTTCACTTAACACTAGTACTTTAATACAGATGGTTCCTAAGCTTAATCGTTACTACTAATCTTTAAGAGTTCCCGTTGCTAATCTATTGTCCTCATAGCGTCGTCTTTACACTAATGTTTTACAGCATTTCTAATCACCATCGCAGTCCAGGTCGTATGGATCAACCTTTTTAACACCCAAAAAAGAGCTAAGTCTCCAAAAATTCCAAGGTCCTAAATATATCTATTTCCATTAAATTCTTCTATTACGTACTAAGCAGATGTAAGCATTCTTGTTGCCATGGATATGACAGATCATGTACACAATCAATTCTATGAATGATAGAACTATTTGCATGATAACTCTTGCTCATACTGATTATTTCTGAAAAATTATGACTGAAACTATTAAAAACTGTAGATCACTCGCAATAATACAATCGTTTTTTCACCACTTGGTAGACTTGTTTCTCAAGTTTTATGCTACCAAAAAATGGTAAGCATTACGCAAATTTTATGCAATTCCATTACATAGACAATATCTCGTTAAGGCATATAAAGCATGTACAAAACCCCACTTCAAAATATTTGAAAATTACTATGTACAACTTTCAAAAATCATACACAATTAACTTCCTGCATCCCACGGTAATATTAATTATGTTGATAGAACCCACCAAATTTTGGAACACATTGACACAAAATTGGATAATACCAAGTTTGAAGTTCTAATAGTATGTAGTTCTTTTTTTTCCAGATTAAACACCCATATTTTCGAAAACCCACCCATGCATTGCTTTTCAGAAACAACACTTTCAATAGTATTGATCTGGGTATTAAACAAGCTGTTCAATAGCCAATGGAAATTAAACTTAAGTTAAATAGCAACACTTCTTTAAACAGAGATTTTGGAAACTATTCACTAAATACGTTATACACTGATTTAATTAAAAGATAATGGATCATATTACATTGCAAAACCAATAGTTAATACCGATGAACTTGTATCAAAAAGACCTTTTAAAAAGTTTCCAAAAAAGCAAGAACTGCATTAAAACATGCTCTTGGTTAGTTTTTTATTTGAATGAATTGCCTTTGTTTCATGTTTGTGTTTCAGTCTTGATTGAACTTCCTTTAAGTGATGATAATGGGACTGTTTTGCAGGTCTTACCTTTTTTAATGGTCAGGTATTTATTTCAAGTCTTTTTTTTTTATATCTGAGTGATTCTGACCACGGCTATATGCCAAAATACTTATTTCGGAAAATTCATTACTTAGAATAATTCCTCGTTGTTTTACCTATTGCTATTTGCATTATGGAAAAGCGGTGTAGTCTTTGTTGTCATTTGAAAAAATGTAAACGCTAGATGGAATTGTCGTTTCTTTACACTAGCGCCAGTTTCCATTCTTAGAAGTAGCCCATACCCTTTGGGTGAGACCATTGCCTATGATACTAGAAGTCGATAAATTTTTTCTTTCTTCTCTAATAATACAGTGGGCTAAGCAAATTGAATGATAATGTTTTGTTTCAAAGAAAATGAAGACAGAATTGTTAAGCGTGTGAAGTAATTAAATAAGATTTGAATTAGTATTTTAATCTTAAAAGTTATACACAGGAAATGCATATAGGCATTTTCTTTCCAATAGTTACTCCAAAAATCTGGAACAACTAAAAACGTGTTTTTAGTTATTTACAGTCTTTTTTTATTTCTTATTATTTCACAACTAAAGTATAATTATTTCAATTAAATTTCGCAATGTCTCTCAGAGTAAAGGCCAATGTGGCGGAGATGGCAATACATGCCAAAGCTGACAACATCAAATAATATAAAAAGGTGAAACCAAAAATAAAAAATATATGCCCACAACTTTCTATGTTGATCAAGATTTTTTCTGTTCTGGAAATGAGGCATTAATACAGAAAAGACAATTATTTAAATTTTATTGCTAAACAACAGTTAACTTACATAAATAAGGAAACAAAAATAAGTAAATCATTTAAAAAATATACATAAAGTTAAAACTGTACAATCACAAAAGGCTAGCTGTCCACAGAGATAAATTTCTAAGCTATTACCTTTTTTTTATTTCACTATGTTGTCATAACTATCATATCAGAATTTTTGGCTGAAATAAATTTCTTGTTTAACACCTCGCCCTACCACAGTTGCTCTGGTGACATTTTACCGATTTTCCTTTTTTTTAAATTCCATCAGAGGGGGGTTGCTCACTCTGTCATCCCATAAACTACCTGGGCCACAGTCGGTCCTGATTCATATTTTTTCAAGAAGAAAAATCTTGCCAACTTGACAAAAAAGAAAGAAAGAAACTAAACTGTGAAGACAAGGTAATTTATTTTACTAAGCTGGAAACAACTAAATAGCTAATGTACTTAGCTGATTTGTAGGAATCAAAGGCTACTATGAGGAGCATTGAAAAAAACTTAAACAATATTGGTCACTTCACTTTCATCAATGGATCTAAAGAAGGTAAGACATAATACACAGTGGTGAAACACAATCTGCAAAACTGGTTGCAGTCCCTACCACAGTTTCTCTGGTGGTTTAAGAGATAAGCAGCTTTTCTGCTGCTTTCTCTGTCGTCCCATAAGCTACTTGGGCCACAGTCTCTTCTGTTTAATTTTTTTTTTCAAGAAGAATATCTAGCAAACTTGACAAAAAAAAGTAAGAAACTAAACTATGAAGATAGGTTAATTTGCTTTGTTATGATGGAAACAATTGATTAACTAATGTGCTTGGCATGTTTGTAGGAATGATATCAAGACTGCAATGAGAAGCATTGAAAAACATGAACAATTTTGGTCACTTCACTTTCATCAACGGATCTAAAGAAGCTAAGACATGAATCTAAATTCAGTCATATACATGACATGCTGTTTTTACAACTTCTTAAAGAAATTAAATATTTACGCAGAATAAATAATTTATCTCTAATCCATCAAGCATCATAATTATAAACAGTGCCCCTTGCGAAAAACATCCTTAGCAGACAATCATCACAAAAAAATGCTTCCTACAAGTGAAAATTGAGCAAACAAAGGGAGAGAAAGATAAATTACAAGAAAGAAGAAAAGATGGAATTCTGGAACATCCAACCAACACATTCCAAACATATTAATATAAAACATTTAAAATGAAAAACAAATGAGAGATGGGACCTAGGATTCTACCTGAGAGTCCTTACGAGGTCGGATTCTTAAACTGAAATGTTTCTTGGTCCTCTAAACATTACGACTGCACAAAATCAAATTCCATTCCTGCCCGAGTCAAATTCAGCAAAAACTGTAGACAAATGTGTACGTTTTCAGCTTTTTTTTTCCTGAATGGTTATGCTACAGTAGATGGAGCATAACTAGGGTAAGAATCTTTTAGTCATAGTGGGTTTTGTTTGGTTGAGGTGCAAATTTAAGTTCTGAGAAATTTTTTTCTCATTGTAAAAGACTTATATGGCTTTTCTCCTGTATGGATTATTCAATGGCTGCTCAAATTCAAAGTAGCAGTGTGACTTCTCTGATACCTATTTAAACTTGAAGATAGGGAAGATCATTTACTTCAAACAACACACTTGTAGGGTTTTTTCCCAGTGTGAATTGCCTGATGCCTATTTAAACTTGAAGCTTGGGAAAAGCTTTTGTCACATGTATAACACTTAAAGGGTTTTACCCCAGTGTGAATTCTCTGATGCACATTTAAACTTGAAGCGTCGGAAAAGCTTTTATCACAAATATCACACTCGAAGGGTTTTACCCCAGTGTGAATTCTCTGATGCCTATTTAAATTTGAAGCGTCGAAGAAGCTTTTATCACAAATATCACACTCGAAGGGCTTTTTTCCAGTGTGAATTCTCTGATGTCTATTTAAATTTGAAGCTTGAGAAAAGATTTTATGGCAAATATTACACTCGAAGGTCTTTTCCCCAGTGTGAATTGCCTGATGCCTATTTAAATTTGAAGCGTCGGAAAAGCTTTTATCACAAATATCACACTCGAAGGGCTTTTCCCCAGTGTGAATTGCCTGATGCCTATTTAAATTTGAAGCGTCGAAAAAACTTTTATCACAAATATCACACTCGAAGGGCTTTTTTCCAGTGTGAATTCTCTGATGCCTATTTAAATTTGAAGCTTGAGAAAAGATTTTATGGCAAATATTACACTCGAAGGGCTTTTCCCCAGTGTGAATTGCCTGATGCCTATTTAAATTTGAAGCGTCAGAAAAGCTTTTATCACAAATATCACACTCGAAGGGCTTTTCCCCAGTGTGAATTGCCTGATGCCTATTTAAATTTGAAGCGTCGGAAAAGCTTTTATCACAAATATCACACTTAAAAGGTTTTTTCCAAGTGTGAATTCTTTGATGCACATTTAAAATTGAAGCTCGGGTAAAACACTTCTGGCAAGCATCACACCTGCAGAGATTTTCGGCACAGTGAATTATTTGATGTCTCTTTGATTGTTCCGCTCTTGAATAAGTTATGCTATAAGAAACACACTTGAAAAGATTACTCTCAGCGATGATTTTTTGATCCTTATTTAAGTTATCAGAAAAGCTTTTCCTGCAGGTGTCATTAATTTCGGATTTTACGTGTTTTAAAAGCAAATGCTGATTTAAATCATCAACATTTTTACACAAGCATATTGGACAAGCTCCTTCATCGCCTAAATAATTTTCCACAAAGTTTGAGTGGTCTTCAATTACTGCGCAACAAATTACACAATGCTTACTGCCTGTTTTTTGGTGTGAATACAACATATAAAAAGATTCCTCATTTCCACATGAAGTACATCGCAAGATGGATTTGCTCCATCTAATTTGCTGTTCAACTACTTTGCTGCTCAATTTCTTTAACAATACAGCAGGAATTCCTTTTTCGAGTTCGAGCTGTTTTCCAGCATCTGAAAAGTGTACTGAAGTACACTCTATCTTTTCGGAATATACAGAGTGTTTATGATTAGAGCTATTACTTAAATCATTTACATTTTCTGCTGCATTTGAGTAAACAGGCCCAGCATCAAATTCTTCATTTATTTTTGAAGATCGTATTTCCTGAGACTCATTATCTGAAAACGGCACGATATCTCGGCCATCTAAAATAGAAGGCAGATTAAACTTCCAATTTCGGAATAAACTCGATATAGAAAAGCAACGACTTGTTAGAAATACTCTTCCAGGTTGCCATGTTCCAAAAAGAATTCTTTAATTTAGTTTAAAATCCAAAACAACAGAATTTTGAAGGAGAAAATTATTTAGAGAGAAAGAAACGTCATTTAAGACTATGAAACCAGAATGAAGACTGTTGACAAATTTTGACAATTTGTCAAATTGTCAAATGTTGACAAATTGTCTTGCTTCCAAGACAAATTTTTGAAATGAAAATAGTTGCAGCTTGTATTATAAACCAAGATTATGAAGAAAGCAGCTTTCGTATCGAATCAATTACCTTTTATTTTGTCTTGGAAGCAAGACAGCTGATAGTGCAGCAAGATGTTAAATATAAAAATAAGTCACTCTGTAGTTTCACAAATGCTTCCGAGAAAATATTTTAGAATGTAAAACACATTGTCGGTTACTATTTAAGAGCGTTTATTCTTTTATATAGTATTTTAAATACGTTTATTATAATTAGGTTTTACGCAACGTTAATATTGTTCTATGGTAATATGTTTTGCATTTAGCATCATAGATATTTTCACCTGTTTATATGGTACCTTTGTATGTTTCGTCTGCTATAATTATTTATTTGATTTCTGTTGGTTTTGGGTTTCATTTATTCTTTAGAAGTAATTTTTGGTCGTTTTGGCTTTGAATTATTATACGTTTTTATTTCCGCTGACCTGAAGGTTAATATGGCCTTTACTTTTCTTTGAAAAACTTCTTTTTTAGAAAGTTTTTTTTTAAATTAATTTCTGTTCGTTTTTATTTCCAAAGTTTCAAGTTTTTCAAAATTACCTATTTGAAAGTCCAATTTTTTTTTTAACATCAAAGTTTCATCAAAGTATTACAATTAGTATCAAAGTAACTATATCATAGTAAAAAAAGTTTCAAATTAAAGAAAGTATGAAAAAAAGGATCTAGAGGCAAATCAGGGTTGTAGTGGACAAAATAGGGTCTAGAAGAAGGAAACTAGCATATTTTTACTATAACAATCAACACTTCTGATACATCCCAGTTATCATGACGATACATTTCTGCATGAATTAATTTTTAGCTTTAATTTTTACATTTATATTCCCTTTTTCATTCTTCTAGTTCCAATATCATTCTGCCTAAATTTTCGCGTTTCCATCGTGATTAGTTTAGCTGACACAAAAATTTTTAGTGCACAGAATAAAGCGTAAATGCTCACACAAAGTCACTCAATTTTGTATTTATAGATATATAAAAGCAGTAGATATTTGAAAACATACCCTCACTCTTGATAGTAGATAAATCCAGTTTAGGAAAGTCTAATTCAGGTTCAAGGTTTGTAGATGAAGAGGATGAAACAAATGAAGCAATATCTTTCTGTTCGGGTGATGACATAGGATTTGTACTTCCGAAAAACTGTTTGTCCTCATTTGGAAATATGTCTTCAAATTCTGAAATAAATTTACAAATTAAATTCAGATTTAGAACCAACACTTTAGAGTAAATCTACTGCTCCTCCCAAACTATCTAAATGAAAGTTACTACTACTACTACTGCTAACAACTTACTGCAGCACCAAGCCACCTAAGGTCAACGCTTTTACGCATGATCCTCCTCCACTCGAATCTATTTAAAACTTCCCTCTTTACTTATTCCCAGGATCTATCTTTAAGAAATCCTCTCACCCTATTTGGAGAAGAACTGCTTTCGTTTGGCCCTGGCCAAGCCATCTACACATTTCTCTCATCATAGCCCTAGAAAGCGGGATTGACCAATATTTTTAATACAGCTTAGTGTTTGAAATATGGTTGGTCCTTTGGATACCCAAAACAATTCGTAGTCAATTTCTCAGGTAATCCTCCTACGTTTTTCAAAGTGCCAACGCTTCAGAGCCATGCCTGATCACTGTCATCACAGTGGTTTCCAATATTCTAATCTTAATGCAGAGACTTATCTTTCTATTCTTCCGAACTTCTTTCAACTGTTAAAAAACGATCTGGTTCCTATTTCACACACACAAAAACAAAGTATATATATAAAACATATAGAACATATTGAACTACTTAAGTGAGAAAAATAATAATAAAAAAATTATTAAAAAATATAATTTAAACTTTTTTAAGATAATAAAAAATCGATTTTTTTTTATTACAACATTGAAAATAAAATGAAAATTACAGTAAAAAATCTTGATCTGATGAGCTTTCAGCAATTAATAGCATTATAAATCAGACATTCAGTTTAATTTTATTAGTTCTTTCCAAGACTGTTCAAGACACATATAGTTTTCAGTAAAGCGCCAATGACGTAATAGGCATTATAATTTTATCGTTAGGGAAGGGGGCACTGGCCAAACTCTTGTTTGTAGTGATTTTTCTTCGTTTTAACTTGATTTGCAAATTCAATTTAAATTTTACTCTTTTTAAGATTTATTTATTCCTTTATATGGTACCTGTTGCAGGTTTTTTGGCTATGATTGTTTATTTAATTTCTGTTCGTTTTGGGTATCATTTATTCTTTAATAGAGATTTCTGGTTGTTTTGGGCTTGAGTTATTATAGGTTTCTAGTTCTTCTGATCTCATGTATGGCCTTATATATGGCCTTAAGTTTTCTTTGAAAAACTTCTTTTTTAGAAAGATTTTTTTTAAAATTAATTTCTGTTCGTTTTTTATTGCCTAAGTTTCAAGTTTTTCAAAGTTTCCTATTTTTTTTTTTAGTATTTTTCTTTTTAGTATTCAAAATCAATTTTTTTTCAACATCAAAGTTTCATCAAAGTATTAAAACTAGTATCAGAGTAACAATATCCAAGTAAAGAAAGTATCACAGTAAACGAAGTATCAAGTTAACAATATGCAACTTGTATAATTTACAGCCCTTACCCCATAAATCAAAGTTGTCCCGTAAATAAGAAAATCTGAATGTCGAAGTAACAGTAAGCAGCTTGCATAGCTCACAGTCCTCTCCTCGGGTGCTGGGAGGGGGGGGGGGGGGTTCAACCCCGGAAGCATAGTTATTTGGCCTTAGGACTATTTTGAACAATATAAATATCACAAAATTTTGACCAGATAGCTTTGAAAAAAAGTGGGTGGGAGGGGTGGGGGCTGGTTACCCTTTTATCACTTTTGACTCTTAAAAAAAGAACTAAGAGTTACAATTTCCAATTGAATAAACATTGCCCCGGAAGCTATGGGGGATTGTTCAACCCCACTACTAAGTTAGAGTCATTTGAATTTTGGACTATTCTAAAAAAAATGGCTGTTTCCAAATTTTAATCGGATGCATTTGGGGGAAAACGCGTGAAGGAAGGGGGGTACTGGATACCTTCGGGTCAGTTTAGAGCCATAAAAAGAACAAAAGAAATTTCCCATCGAATGAGCCTCCTCCAAAGTTTATACGACCACACCTTTCATAAAAACTTCATATGTTAACGATGGGTAACTAGCACATTTTATAGCCCATTCCCCGAGGCCTGGAGGGTGTGTGTGTCAAACTCGGAACAATAGTTATTTGACGTTTGGACTGTTTTGAACAAAATGGCTATCTCAAAATACCGATCCAATACATTTGGTGAAAAGAGGCCGTGGGGTGGAGACTAGTTGCCCCCCCCCGATCACTTCTTTGTCCTAAAAAGGAACTAGATAATTCAATTTTCAATCAAATAAGCTTCCTCCAAAGTTTATACGACCATCATTTCCATAAAAACCTGATATGCTCCCGAGGCATAAGTTATAACCCTTTTCCCAGGATCTGAAGATACGAGTATGGATCCTTTTATAGATCCTCGCTCTTTACGCTAAAGTTTTTTATTGTTTTAAAAAATAAAGTTGTGAGACAGATTCCAACTTTAGCGTAAAGAGCGAGGCGTTGAGGAGGGGACAGCCCCTTTCATATACGGAATAATTTCTGTTCGTTTTAAGTTTTAATGTCGCTCCTTACTTTCAGTTAAAAAAAACTTGCTTTTTTATTTAATTTCTGAACGTTTTTGAATTAATGCAGCTTTGATTTTGGCTCACCGTACATGAATAATTAAAATGAAATTCACTTATTAATTTTCCTTTTTTTGGCTAAATGGCTTTCTCGAAACTTTGTTCTGACGTAACTTACGAATTAACTTACGAATTACGTAACGAATTTCTATATTCGTATTTTTTTATTACATATATTAGGGAGTTCGCCCCCTAGTCAATAACTCGCTCTTTACGCTAAATTTCGAATTTTGTTCGAATCACAAACCCCTGAATCACAAAGGCCGGTTAATTAGAATAGATAGCTCTTTTGAAAGTACTAAAATACTTTAGAGTAAAGAGTGAGGTATTGAATATGGGTCGAACCCCCTCATATACGTAATCATTTCTGTTTGATTTAAGTTTTATTGTTGCTCCTTACTTTCAGTTGAAAAAAACTTGTTTTTTTATTTAATATCTGATCGTTTTTTAAATAACGCTGGAAAATCTGGCACCCCCTTCATAGAAATTTCCCTTCCCCCAAGGAAACATCCTCCATGGACAGATTCTAAACCGTACCCTACTCCGACCCCCCCCCCCCCACAAGGAAACAGTTCCTTCTGAAAACGCCTGTATACTTCCCAATAACCAATACTATATGTAAACAATGGGCAAAGTTTATAACTTACAGCCCTTCCCCTGGGAACTGTGGGGGATTAAGTCATCCTCAAAGACATATTAATTAGATTTTCGACTATGCTGAACAAAATGGCTATATCAAAATTTTGATTGGGTGACTTCGGGAAAAAAATGAGCCTGGGAGGGGGCCCAGTTGCCTTCCAATTTATTTGGTCACTTAAAAAGGGCACTAGAACTTTTAATTTCCGTTCGAATGAGCCCTCTCACGATATTCTAGGATTACTGGATCGATACGATCACCCCTGAAAAAAAAAAAAAAAAACGTATTCGTGATCTTTCTTCTGGCAAAAATACAAAATTCCACATTTATGCAGATAGGAGCTTGAAACTTCTATAGTAGGGTTCTCTGATACGCTGAATCTGATGCTGTATTTTTCATTAAAGTTCCATGACTTTCAGGGGTTGTTTCCCCCTTTTTTCGAAAATAAGGCAAATTTTCTCAGGCATATAATTATGATTCTTTTGATGTATCTATTGGTATCAAAATTCCGTTTTTTAGAGTTTCGGTCACTATTGAGCCGGGTCACTCCTTACTTACAGTTCGTTACCACAAACTGTTTGACTATCAGTGTATCTAAAATTGTTAGTGTGGCATATAGTTAAAATATTTAAGCTAACCACATGATTGTCAATAAAATATAGAAAATCCAATGTGGCAACGATTCACTTTCTAGAAGGTATAACAAAGAGATAATGGCGATTTAACTGCTGAAATAAGAATTAGCAGAAAACTATTGAGCATTTTACTTTACACAGAGCACCATTAAGAAGTTGCTAATTCTATAAAACTGACAATATCTCTTGATACCCTTTTAATAGCCACTAAACTGTAAACTATTTCATAGTTAAAAAGCCCCATACTGCAGCAAATACTAGAAACAAGACTCAGAACTTCTCAAGAAGCATGAGATTGAACTATCCTTCAAAGAGTAGAGCTTTACTGAGCCAGGTTCCACTTCAACTCTTCATACAGAAGCAAAAAATAAGTATTTATAGAAGGCAAACAATTGCTATAGACAGTACAAGACAGTTAGGAAAGCATAGTAAAGTCTAGCAGATACAAGTGTGCTGTCTAGCTTCTTAGTCTTGAACTAACACTCAACGATGATCAGCAGAAAACGAGAACATCAGAACTTTGATTATTCATTGAAGTATGAATGTTGTTATTTTTGTTTCATAAGCAAGTCCACAAGGAAACTATGTCTGGGTGAAAATGTTATATCTCATACTTCACTACATGTTAATCTTGACTCTTTTATCCACAAGGAAACTATGACTGGGGTGAAAATGTTATATTCACCACTTCACTACATGTTGACTCTTAACTCTTTAGACAGAGCTAGTATGAGGCTTTTTATTATTCAGTCTGCTTTACAGACTGTATATTATATTTAGTACAGTACATCAGACAAGTACTTACTCCTGTTTGGACCATACTTCTGACTTGCCCTGGATTAATGACGATGTTTGCCATCTTTGCCAAAACTCCTGTTGTTACATCAGTCAGGAAAGGTACACTTCCTAGAGCCTTTTAATGATAATTTTTCATTCATTTCTCCTTATTTTCACACGCGTTCCTATTTTTAAACTTGGCACCCATTACACATTAAAAGTCCGTAGTGCACATGGAGGTTATTTTCATTGAAAACTGAATCCACGGTTTTAGTGGTTTTTTTAAGACGTATATAAATTGCATATTCCACTTATCCAATTTAAAGAATAAAAATTTCATTTTCACTGTCCTTGGTACTTTAAATCTTCTGATTAGTTCAGCATTTAAACAATTCACTAATATGCATATAACGAGTTCGACGTTAAAATGAGACAGTTACAATGGCTGAAGTGCTATATTTGACATATGATTTTGTATGTTTGTTCAGCAATAAATTCTGAAACCAGAAGCTAATTTATTTAATGAAATATTTTATAACAATCACTTTAGCATAAAATGATCTTCTTGTTAATTTGAATCTATAAATTAGTTTTTTTTTCTTTTAAGGTTCTTGAAACAATTAAGAAACAAACGTTGTCTTCCAGGATAGTCATTATTTTCACAAAAATTAATGTACAGTATAAAGGAAGAAGACGTCAATATTCAAACAGACAAAATGATTAAATTTGTGTTTGATGATTCAGAAGAGTTGGTGTTGTCAAATTTTCAAGAAAAAACTGAAATAAAAAAAGACAACCCAAATTTGTATTGCTGCTACTATCCAATAAAAGAATAAAGTGCAAATTTTCACCAAAATATACAAACAAATCGTTTTTTTTGTCAAAATTCAATTTCTTTAGTTAATCTTACTTTTTAATTGATTTCAAAAGGAATTAAACACAAACAAAAGTTTTTCAAATAAAAGCATAGAGCAATTTATTTGGCCCATTAGGGGGCCCTCTTTGACTTTTGCTCTTAGTACTAAGGTGTGACTGATTTTCGTTTAAAACACTTGAACTCAAAAGTGTAATGTTGAAAACAAATACACTTCTATAAATTCTTCTATTCTTGAGATAACCTCAAAATTCCTTCTTCTTCCATTCCAATTACCTTTGTGCCTGACTAGTCCTCTTCAAACTATTGGGAATAAAAGTCAAACTTTAGCTTAAAAAGGGGGTTTGGGGAAGGATAAACCATCTAATATTGCGATTATTTCTCTTTTTTTTAGGATTTTACTGTCCGTCTTTATGTTTATTTGTTAAAACTTGTTATTTATTGTGTATCTTCTGTTCATTTATTCAAGTAAACTCAAGGTTACTTTAAGTTTTTTAAGTGTAAGGATTACAGAGCATTGGACCAAACTGTCTGCTTTGCAAAATTATGTTCACATGTTACATCTATCTCTCCTGTATTGATCTAAGCAAAATAGAAAAATATTCGTTTCTTAACCATGTGTTCTATGTTTGTGTAAGGGTTTTAGCCACCCCTTCATCCTCTACAACTTTTATGGCTGCTCCCATTCTTAGAACACACCTTGGCTAGCATAGATTGATAAACCATGTTTAAGAAACTAATGTTCTTGCCCCTTAGTGCATAACCTACCTCAAACAACTAACGTTAGCTAAGTCTCACATACAGCCCATTAAAAATCATTATAATTACAGATAAGAAAGCAATGTTTTTAACTTATCTAGGTAGACAGCTGCAAGGCCACTGCATAATGCTCCCCATGAGCATCTATATTTGTATCCAATCATTGCCCAGGGGTCAAGGGCAATGTGGAGGAACAGAACATGAACATTATATTTTCCGATACTATTTTTCCAAATGAATCCTTCTGACTGAGATGCTTCAAGTATTCAAATGCTTATTATCTTGAATTCACATTTTTTTTTTTTTATTGTTAAATATTTCTTTAGCATAAGTTATCACTCCTGAAAAAATTACAATGAATACATATTGAGATGCCATTCTGGTGCTCCTCTATAGCTAAATGAAAAAGCGTGAACAAAAACAAATCTTTCAGACACATTTTCATAAAAATTTTAGTTATCAGAAAAATACTGTCAAGTTTAGGTTTAATTTTTCTCATTCACAATAGCTTGGTGAATGGTCACAATATTAATTTTAAAGATCACTTTTTTGATTTTATAGATCACTTTTTTGATTTTAAAGATCACTTTTATTTGATCATATATCACATTATCACAATATTTGATTTTATATTATCACGTCAATTATCACAATATTTGATTTTAAAGATCACTTTTCATGGGAGGTTAAAAATGTACTCAATTTCAAAGTGATGCAAGATCTCTTTATGGTAGTAACAGTTGTGGCCAGTGGTAAAAGCACTAATATGCTTGCATTTTCCCAGGCCTTGAAAAGCAATCTGTGTACCATTGATCTCTGGTGCATTTTGTCAAAAGAGAAAATGTTTAGTCCTCTATTCTTTTAATCTAGCATAATTATGTCTACTGGCAATGACGAAAATGAAGTAAATAGAAATAGAAATAGAAACAGAAAAAGAAATAGAAAAAGAAATAGAAAAAGAAATAGAAGTAAATAGAAATAGAAAGTAAATAGAATAGAGATAGTAAATAGAAATAGAAAATGAAGTAAATAGAAACACTTTTTGTTTACATACATGTCCAGTGCATCAAAGTTACAGAGTGAATGCTATTAGCCTTCCCTTTGAACTTTAAACCTTTTATAGCTTGTATGGTAACTTTTTAAATTTAACTCTAGATCTATCTTGAAATTAACTAAAAGTGAAACTGAATGGACAGTAATGGAAGCAGGTTTCCTGGCAAGAAGCTAGCTTTGCAGGTTTTTCCTCAATGCTATGATATCTCCCTTTTTTCTGCTCACAAATAACAACTAGGACTTTTTCCTTTAAAAATTTTATCAAGGCTACAAAATTATTGTGTTTAACTTCAATGTTTGAAACTAGAAAAGTTTAGCTACTATTTCCTTGGTTGTACACAACCAAAACAAAATGCACAATTGATTTTACTTTTGTGAGGTGATACATTTGAGCTGAGATGCCTTTATAACCTACCTTTGTTCTTGATACTAGTTTAATCCAATTTAAAAAACCAGAAGTCCAAATCAGTTTCAAGTTTTGCATCAATACTAGGTACAATGATTAAAGTACTATCTTATATTCCAAAGATCCCCAATTACCCTACAAATAGGAGTTAACGAAATTTTTTCAATATGCTGACCCCCCCCCCCACCCCACTATTCTCTTCAGTCTACCACCAATGTTTGAACCTGAATCCACTAACAGATGAAACCCTTTTTGTCTTTCTTGTTTTATGTGAAACCAGAACTTTTAACTCCTTTACTAAGCTTATGTTGTCTCAAAAAAAAGAAGAAAGAAAAAAAATAATAATACTTATCAGTATTTTGCTAAGTTACCTTTCTTAACCATAGTTTGATCACAAGGGTCCATTGGTTCAGAGTCAAGTTGAATTTTCAGGTAGCTCTCAGAGATAAATTACTTTTCCAAGTTATCTGCCATCAAATTTCCAGGTTACCTGACCTAGAAAACAAGGGGCATAAGAAAAATGTGTCAGTTTTATTATTGGAAACAGAGAAAATGAGTCATTTAAACAACCAACTACCTTGACTAGTAAAGTTCAAATGGCCAAAAATCTGTGAATATCAATATTTTTACAACAAATTACAAAAAAGTTTCTCTATTCTTGATTAATTCAAATATATTTATTAAATATAAACTTTTTTACTAAACAAATATATTTACTAGAAACAAATTGAATTGCTAAGAAACTGAAGTGGTAGCACAGATAGTAGAAGTGAATGTATTTAGGATGAAGAACACAAGCATGGTGCCAACAAAAAGAAAGAAAAGATTATCAAGCCCTAAAGAAGAAACACCCTTAATAACAGGAAACCTCATTATCTTTCAAAATCAACACTTGTGCACAAATTAACATGCTACCTTACTCAATTTCTAGACCCCTAACCCCATAATTCTTCTGACAGACCTACATCATATTAAACAGGCAACTTGAAAATACAAAACCATAAATTCTTTGTTGTTGAAACAGCAAAACATTCAATGCTCTGTGAAACTTGAGACAATCTCACATTGAATCTCAGACGAATTAGGAATGGTGCCCTGCATATGGCCATACTTTTTGTAGAAGTTTGGTATATTTAATCATTTAATATGACCCAAGCACCTGTAAACATTATATAACCAATAAGTAAGCAAGCAAAGAAAACAAAAAAATTTAAGTAAATAATAAGCAAAGCAGTAACTAATTCACTAAGGCAAGCAAATCATAGCAGGATGCTACATCTCCCATTTTCTGAAGAAATCCTGCTCTTAATCTTCAGAGATCCAACCTCTTTGGTTTTATTACAGATCTGCCAGATCTTGTTTGATGGGTTCCATTTATATTTGGTGATGCTCTTGGCTGTTCTAGTGCACTTCTACTGGCACAGAAAGATGCATTTCCCCCATTGTCTAATGTTGGATTGAAATGCATGCAATTAGCTTCCCTTGTTAATTTGGCAGAAGCTGGGCTGTGGAAAGTGTTAATTTTGATTATAGGTGTATCAGGCTGAGAGTTTTCATTTGGCTCACTTTTATGTCTTCTTTGAGGTATTTCTCTACTTTCTTCTTTTCTATGAGATATTCTAACTCTGTTGTGTTGGATGGATGATCTGTTATAAGTAAGAACCTTGTATGATCATGGTTGAGGACAAATTTCAGTTACTGTTCCTCTTTTGCAAGGACTGTTTGGTGTTGTCATTTTGGTATAATAATTTTTTTTTTTAATTAATTTTTTTCAAATTTAAACAAAAAATTCATGCCATTAACCAAAAATTTAAGAATTTTTTTTATTTTCATAAAAATTTGTTTTAAAAAACAATTTTTTTTATATCTTTTTTAATATAAAAAAAAAATTTAGGAAAAAAATGGTTATACCCCCACCCCTCTAATGTGCAAATATATACCCAAAATTGCATTCTGATTCAAATTGAACCTTAATTTGCATCACAAACAAATTTCCCACCCCCCTGATGTGCAAATATATACCCTGATTTGGATATATTTAGGGGTTGGGGTAAAGTTTATTTGGTTATATTTAGGTTCAGAATGTAATTTTGGTTATATATTTGCACATTAGGGGGTGGGGGGGGGGGGGGGGGGGTGGAGTTATATACTCTGTTAATAAAAAGGTTTTAAGAAATTCATGCATTTCTTAGAAAAACTCTGTATGTATGCAAGCTATGTATGTTTATAGCAGTGTTTTGTATTTGCCACCATGTTTTCTATCATTAAAAAAAAAAAAAAAAACAGAATTAACAACAACTGGGGTAAATGCCATCTATAAAACAATTTATAGCAGAAACTTTGAAAGATTTACACATTGTGTTAAAAGTATGGAAAAAATCATAATTTCTTTGTTTTAAGTTGGAAAAAGAAGGAAAAAAAGGAAAGATTTGAGGATACAGATTCTCCCCTTGGATAACACATTAACTAGGATCATTGTACATATTATAAAGTAAGCACTGTTTTCTTAACATGTCTCTTTATGAGGAAGAGCAATTGTAACTTTCTACCTAGGTAGGTGTTTCAAAATATCTTCCCAGGACATACTTCTACTTTAAAATTCTACTTTTAGCTTTTGGCTATCTTGGAAAGGGGTTAGGAAAATGAAACCATCAGGGATGGGTTTACAGGCTAAATTATGGGTAAAAATTTATGTTCTGCCCCATAATAAGGAGACATGTTAAGAAAATAATTTTTACTTTAAAATATGTATAATGATCCTAGTTAACATATTATTCAAGGGTTCTTCACTTGGATAATATGTTAACTAGGATCATTATATATATTTTACAGTAAAAATTGTTTTCTTAACATGTCTCCTTATTATGGGGCAGAACATAAATTTTTACCCATAATTTAGCCTGTAAACCCATCCCTGATGGTTTCATTTTCCTAACCCTTTCCAAGATAGCCAAAAGCTAAAGTAGAATTTTACCTTGTTTTCTTAATGTTTCCTTATGTGAAGAGGCTTACACCAAGTTTTCAAAACAAGGTATAACCTACTTAATTAGCTGGGTTGTCAATGCTGATGTTGTTTTTTAGGTATAATAGATATCTCTCTCAACTTTAATGTGGTTCTGTACAACTGGCAGAATATAACCTAGACTATATATCACACAGGCTGATGCTTGTTAACAAGAATTTATCTGTAATCCTCTCCTCTTCCCTGGGGACTTAAGAGGCTTTTTTTTTAGTTCTGATGGAGACTGATTTATTTCCAAATAGACATTGGTAACAGGAACTTGGGGTTTTCTCGTATTTATCTTTTGAATGTAATTGCGATTTGGGATTCCGATTTCAAATTACTAGTAAAATGGTGTGAAGCACAACAGCGAAAATACACCCAAAACCCCCATTTTCCAGTAAAAATTTCCTGAGAAAACTAACTATGGTTTTGCGAAGGAGACTTTGAATATTAAGGAGCTTGCGTAGCTTTATTCATCTCAGGTGGGCTGGTGTTGCTGTGAGTTATGCTGTGTAGTTGCTGTGACATATCAAGAAAATAATTCTTTTTTTTTATAATTCATAAAAAATGGTTTTTAAGACATTTTGAAGGCATTTGTACTTACACTTGGCATTTGGACAATTGCTACTTTTGGAATCTGCTGAATTGTGTCAGATAAAGGCTGTATCTTTGAAAACGCGAGGAAGCTTAGCAAATTTGTGTTCCGCCTGGAACCTTTTTTCTGGCGATATGTTTACTAATTCGCTTTTTAAAGGTTTCAGAGGTAGCACTACCAAAGTAAAGAGCCATCTGATATGTTTCTATTAATTTGTTTATTTTCCTCTTTGTCACTTCGTATGGTAAAATGGCCACAGAAACCTAAGAAATGGCTATTAAAGTTCCAATGCCCTTTTTAAGGTTTCGAAGTGATGGGAGTATTATCGACAACCCTCCCATTGTTTTTGCTAATAGACCCCTCCGAAACCCCCCAAGATTCCTGATCAAAATCTCGAAACAACCATTTTTCTCAAAATAGTCGAAGGTTACAGTAAATATACCTCTGGGGGTAACATGACCTCCATCAGGCACTAGGAAAAGGGCCTTAAATAATGCAGCTTATCAAATTTTCACAAATAGGTTTTATAATGGAAGATAAAGTTTTTTAATTTTTGGTATATCAGACTCGAGACTTTCAGAAATTGATCTTTAGGTCAAAAGGACCAAATATCTTTTCGCGTGCAAGGGGTTAAGAGACATTAAAATAAGCCAAACGTTTCTATGCATGATTTAATTGGAATTTCCAGCCGTAAGCCCTCTAGCCAAGAGGTACTGAATATTCAAAACGTTCCTGAGCAAGTTATTCCACCACACACAAAAAAAATAATTTGAAAAAAGGCCCTAAAGTTTGTTTTTTGATTGGATTCAACTTTATATATTTAAGTCCTTGGGCTTAGGTGACTTCATGGCAGATGGAAAAATAAGAACAAATATTGATTCCCGTCGAAACAGGGCCTTACAAAGGATAAAACAGAATTTTCCTTGGCCTCTTTGTATGCAAGGGTTTTTCTAAACATTTGGGAGGGGGTATGTTTAAGCAAAAACTGACATTTCTAGTACATTTTTGAAAGGCCAAAACAGATTCAAGGGCAACTTTCTTCTCTTCCTCGTCTTTTTCTGCTTAGGATTGACTTGAGTATTGCTTTAGAACCATTTAGGGGTCTTTGGGTGGTTAAGTGAATCTCAAATCATACTAAGGAGAAGAGGGGGAGATAAATCCAAAGACACTATGTGTATCCAGTTCACTGCACTGCTGAATCTGAAATATCTTGAAGATGTTTCGAGTTTTGAAGTTAAAACTTATCCTCGCTGTTGGGGAAAAGAAAGAGGATGTGGTGTGTATGTTATATCTCAGAATAGAGTATGAAAAAAGGTCCCGAAAGTTTCTTTTTCGATTGGGTCATAACCTATGTATTCAAGTGTTTGGGCTTTGGAGACCCTAATACAGATGTAAAAATAAGAAAAAATATTGATTTCCCCTGAAATAGGGCCTAGAAATAAACTAGAACATAATTTTCTCTGGCCACTTTGCGTGCCGGAGATTTTTTTTTAGTTTGGGAGGGGGTAGGCCCAGATAGAATCCAACCGGAGCCACGCCGCTAAAATACTCACTAGAGTAATGTTGGAACGTATAAGAGCTATAGCTTTGAATGTTACTCCAGAGTATCAAGCCGGTTTCCACCCAAAGAGATCAACACTTGATCAGATATTTACGGTCCGTTAGATTATAGAAAAATACCTTGAACTTGGACTTAGTATTTTCCACTTTTTCATTGACTTTAAGTAAGCTTTTGACCTCATATTGAGAAGATCTGTGGCACATTCTTCTCCGCTTTGGAATACCACAAAGCTTAGTATCATTGATCAGAGATATGTAATCAAATTTAAGAAGCCGCATCATGATGGAAGAGGGCCTTTCCAATAGCTTTGAAACATCGACTGATGTGCTGTAGGGTTTCTTGCTTTCACCGGAACTGTTTAACCTGTTCATTACCGCTGTCCTATCACTCTTTGTCGACTCGTCAGGTGTCCTCATTGGGGGAATATTGATTGATAAATTAGCTTATGCAGACGACACAGACTGAATAAACGAGAACCTTCGGTATACTCAGTCCCAGGCCGACAGCATCCAATCAACCATCGGCCGGTTTGGAATGACTATCAATACCTCAAAGACGAAAGCTATGTTCTGTTCACAGAAGCCGGAAAACAAAAAAAGCTTAAGCCTCCAGCTCGGTGGTGACAACATAGAATGGGTCGAAGATTTTACTTACCTTGGTAGCCTTATAACTTCCGATAACAACCACTCAAAAGATATTAAGAGGTGCCTGGTGCATGCCAAATCTAGCTTTAAAGCCTTGATGTCGATCCGGAGGAATAAGAATTTGTCGACACTGCTAAAAACAAGACTCATGAACACACTGATTATCCCCATTGCCATTTACGCTTGTGAATGATGGACCCTCAAAACGGATGACCAACGTCACCTAGCCGTTTCGAAACAAAGTCACTTCACCGTATTGCGGGAATTACTTACCTGGACAGGGTCTCTAATATTAGGCTGTTTGAAAACCTCAAGATCAAACACATCATACTTGACAAAATAAAACTGCAACAACTCAAGTGGCTAGGCCACATCCAGCGTATGGAAATTTTCCGGCTTCCGAAAATATTCTTCCATGGTCGCGTGCATGGTTCTCGCCCCAGAGGACGGCCCCCGAAAAGACAACTTCTCTACACTCAACCTGCCGCAACTTCTACGCCTGTATAAAGATAGATGCTCATACAGACGCCATATAAATAACATAGTGAAGGAAGAGGCCCCAAAACAACCTTTGAGGATGAATGGGACTAAAGTCAAGTAAATCAGTTTTTTTAAGCAAAAACTGAAATTTTTAGTACTTTTTTGGAAGGACAAAAGAGATTCAAGGACAACTAGTTTCCCTTCCCTGGCATTTTCTGCTTGGGATGAATTTATGTTTCGGTTTAAAACTTTTGAGGAGTCTTGGGGTGGTAAAGTGGATCATAAATTTAACTAAGGGGAGGAGGCAAAAGTAAATCCATAGAAACTGTGTGCATTCAGGTCACTGAAATAGCTTATCTGCAGTATGTTGAAAGGTACTCGAGCTTTGAAGTTAAAACTTACTTTCACTGTTGGGGGAAAAAAGGAGGATGGGGTGTGTATACAGTATCTCAAGAAAAAGTTATGACTTCAAATAAAAGCCTTCAAGAAGGTTAATTGGAAAGGGCGAATCCAAGTGAATTTTGAACTATGACTCGGGGGTTGGGACAGAGCTAAATCAGAGTACACTATGGGTATCCAGGCTATCAAAAACCGTATTAAACTTTCAGAGAGTGCTAAGTAGACCTCAAGGTTTAATCTGAAAAGGGAGCAAACTTTCCCCACCCCCCAAAATTCAAAGGTTATGTTGAATTTGGGTCAGGTTTGGCCCCCCTCCCTCTCAACCTCAAAGATCCTGGAATATCAGCTTTGGAAGAAAATGCATGCTATTTGACAGTTATATAGCCTACTTAATCTGTATTTATTTTTTATTCTATTTTGCAGTATCAGCCTTCAATTTGGGAAGAAAAAATCAAAACTCTTAATGGCCGATCTTCTCGATGCCTTGTACTATCTTGAAGTACCAATAAATTAAACCTCGGTTTAGAACCACCAAAGTACAACCTGAATTATTTTGAAAGATTAACATATAATCATTTGAGATATTCACTCTGTTGATGGAGGGAGGGAGATCAATGGCACAAAGGAAAATTTAGGAGTATTTAACAAAGTATTTAAGGGGTAAAATTTGCATTTATGGAGCATAATATTTATATTATATTCTTTTATTTGTCGCTAAATTTAACAAAAAGTAGGGTGAGGGTCTTCTTCCTTGTAAGTGAGTATTTACAATGTAGTTCAATAAGTCTATTCTACCCTGACTTGTCTTAAGACTCTAGAATCAATTTAATACAATATGGGAAATTTTTATGTAAGGGGGGCAGCTCCTAATTTATTGTTGGGGGATTTTCCTCTGATTCTTACAAATGGTTAATTCAATCGTGATCACGGCTATAAGCCAAAATACTCATTTCGAAAAATTCATTATCTAAGAATAATTCCTCGTTGTTTTACCTTTTGTTATTTGCATTATGAAAAAGCAGTGTAGTCTTCGTCGTTATTTGAAAAAAATACAAACGCTAGATGGCATTGTCGTTTTTTTTACACTAGCACCAGAGAAGTTAGAAGTTAGAATTTGGAACAACCATAAACGTTTTTTTAGTGCTTTACAGTCTTTTTTCGTTTGTTATTATTTCATAACTAAAGTACAATTATTTTAATTATATTTCGCAATGTCCTGAGAGTAAAGGCCAATGTGGCGGAGATGGCCATACATGCCGAAGCTAACAACATCAAATAATAGAAAACTGTGAAACCAAAAATGGAAACTATATGCCTCCAACTTTCCATGTTGGCTAAGCTTTTTCTGTTAGGGAAACAAAAGGTTAAAAAGAAAAGACGATTCTTTACATTTTATTGCTAAACATCAGTTAACTTAGGCTACATAAAAAAGGAACTAAAACTAGAAAAATCCTTTAAAAAATACATTCACACATATGTAATGTAACATATTTAATGCAATGTTTTATACATAAAACATATGTATTTACAATGTAAATTATTTATACATAAAGTTAAAACTGTAAAATCATAAATGGCTAGCTTTCCACACAGATTCAATTTGAAGCTATTAACGTTTTTGTTTTTATTTCCCTATGCTGTTATAATTATCATATCAGAGCGCCTGGCTGAAATAAATCTACTCTTGCTTAACACCCCATCCTACCCCGTTTCTCTGGTAGTTTTACTGATTTTCCTTTTCTTTAAATTCCATCACAAAGGGTTGCTCACTCTGTCGTCCCATAAACTACTTGGGCCACAGTCTTTTCTGATTCATATTTTTTCAAGAAGAACATCTAGCTAACTTGACAAAATAATAAAGAAAGAAACTAAACTGCGAAGACATGTTAATTTATTTTGTTAAGAAGGAAACAACCGAATAGCTGATGTACTTAGCAGATTTGTAGGATACAGGCTACTATGAGGAGCATAATAACGGTCACTTCACTTTGATCAATGGATCTAAAGAGTGTAAGACATAATACACAGTGGTGAAACACAATCTACAAAACTGGTTGCAGTCTTCGGATATTAACCATTTTAGAATAAGGAAATGGTCATGAATCTAAGTTCAGTCATATACATGACATGTCGTTTTTACAACTTCTTATGGGAATTAAAAAATTTACCCTGAATAATAAGCTTATCTCTAATCCTTCAAGCATTACAATTACAAACGGTGCCAGGCTAATACCACTTTCGAAAAACTTCCTTAGCTAATACCACTTTCGAAAAACTTCCTTCCTTAGGTCATCACAAAAAAGGCTTCATACACATAAAATTGAGCAAAGAAAGGGAGAGAAAGATAAATTACAAGAAAGAAGAAAAGATGGAATTCTGGGTCATCCAACCAACACATTCCAAACATATTAATATAAAAGATTTAAAATGAAAAAGAAATTAGAGATGGGACCAAGGATTCTACCTGACAGTCCTCACGAGGTCGGATTCTTAAACTGAAATGTTTCTTGGTCCTCTAAACATTACGCCTTAGTTTTGCTTACCATTGCTTTGTCCTCCTGCTTGACCTCTTTAGACTTCTGCTTGACCTCTACGCTAGAGAGGCGAGCTAACGTTCTGAATAAATTAAAACAAAGATATTATTTTTAAATTGCCCGTTACTTGAGGACAGCTTATAATCAAATTGAAGAACATTCATTCAATCTGCTTTTATTTCCTATTCCTATCTTAGAAATAATGGTAAAGCGCAATATATTATATCGTCAATACTGTATATTGTATTAACAATATTGTATACTGTATTAATAAAATAATATTGTATTAACAATAAAGAGTAAAACGCAATGAGGAAGTTCTAAAGCCAATAAATTTCAGAAAGTAGAATTTGAACATTTTGGCTCTAGATCTAATAAATGGAGCATAACTAGGGTAAAAACATTTTAGGGTAAGAATATAACTAGGGTAAGAACATTTAGGGTAAGAACAGTTTAGTCATAGTGGGTTTTGTTTGGTTGAGGTGCAAATTTAAGTTCTGAGAAATTTTTTTCGCATTGTAAAAGACTTGTATGGCTTTTATCCTGTATGGATTATTCAATGGCTGCTCAAATTCAAAGTAACAGTGTGAATTCTCTGATGACTATTTAAATGTGAACTGTTGATAAAGCTTCAATTGCAAATAATACACTTGTGAGGTTTTTTCCCAGTGTGAATTCTTCGATGCACGTTTAAATTTGAAGTGCAGGAAAAACTTTTGTCGCAAATATCACACTGAAAGGGTTTTTCCCCAGTGTGAATTCTCTGATGCCTATTTAAATTTGAAGCTTGAGAAAAGATTTTATGGCAAATATCACACTCGAAGGGTTTTTCCCCAGTGTGAATTCTCTGATGCACATTTAAACTTGAAGCTTGGGAAAAGATTTTATGGCAAATATCACACTCGAAGGGATTTTCCCCGGTTTGCCTGATGCCTATTTAAATTTGAAACGTCGAAGGGCTTTTCCCCAGTGTGAACTGCCTGATGCCTATTTAAATTTGAAGCGTTGGAAAAGCTTTTGTTGCAATTATCACATTCGAAAGTTTTTTTCCCAGTGTGAATTCTCTGATGCCTATTTAAATTTGAAGCGTCCGAAAAGCTTTTGTTGCAATTATCACACTCGAAGGGCTTTTCCCCAGTGTGAATTATTTTATGCATATTTAAAGTTGCAGCCCGAGTAAAGCTTTTATGGCAAATATCACAGTCGAAGGGCTTTTCCCCAGTGTGAATTGCCTGATGTCTATTTAAATTTGAACCGTCGGAAAAGCTTTTGTTGCAAACATAACACTTGAAGGGTCTTTCCCCGGAGTGAATTCTTTTATGTACATTTAAAGATGCAGCCCGGTAAAAGCTTTTATGGCAAATATCACACTCGAAGGGCTTTTCCCCAGTGTGAACTGCCTGATGCCTATTTAAATTTGAAGCGTTGGAAAAGCTTTTGTTGCAATTATCACATTCGAAGGGCTTTTCCCCAGTGTGAATTGCCTGATGCCTATTTAAATGTGAATTGTTGATAAAGCTTCTATTGCAAATAATACAGTTATGAGGTTTTTTCCCAGTGTGAATTCTTCGATGCACATTTAAAATTGAAGCTCGGGTAAAACACTTCTGGCAAGTATCACACCTGCAGAGATTTTCAGCACAGTGATGTCTCTTTGATTGTTCCGCTCTGGAACAAGTTATGCTATAAGAAACACACTTGAAAGGATTACTCTCAGTGATGATTTTTTTATCCTTATTTAAGTTTTCAGAAAAGCTCTTCCTGCAGGTGTCACTAATTTCGAATTTTCCGTGTTTTAAAAGCAAATGCTGATTTAAATCATCAACATTTTTACACAAGCATATTGGACAAGCTCCTTCATCGCCTAAATAATTTTCCACAAAGTTTGAGTGGTCTTCAATTACTGCGCAACAAATTACACAATGCTTACTGCCTGTTTTTTGGTGTGAATACAACATATAAAAAGATTCCTCATTTCCACATGAAGTACATCGCAAGATGGATTTGCTCCATCTAATTTGCTGTTCAACTACTTTGCTGCTCAATTTCTTTAACAATACAGCAGGAATTCCTTTTTCGAGTTCGAGCTGTTTTGCAGCATCTGAAAAGTGTACTGAAGTGCACTCTATCTTTTCGGAATATACAGAGTGTTTATGATTAGAGCTATTACTTAAATCATTTACATTTTCTGCTGCATTTGAGTAAACAGGCCCAGCATCAAATTCTTCATTTATTTTTGAAGATCGTATTTCCTGAGACTCATTATCTGAAAACGGCATGATCGCTCGATCATCTAAAATAGAAGGCAGATTAAACTTCAGATTTCGGAATAAACACGATATAGAAAAGCAACGACTTGTTAGAAATACTTTTCCAGGTTGCCAAGTTCCAAAAAGAATTCTTTTATTTAGTTTTAATCCAAAACAACAGAATTTTGAAGGAGAAAAATTATTTAGAAAGAAAGAAACGTCATTTAAGACTACGAAAGCAGAATGAAGACTGTTGCAATCAATGCAACCAAATTTTTGAAATAAAAATAATTGCAGCTTGTATTATAAACCAAGATTATGAAGGAGGCAGCTTTCGTTTCAAATCAATTACCTTTTATTTTTGTTTTGGTTAGTGCTGCAAGATGGGAAATATAAAAATAAACGTTTGGGTCTAAATAAACCCGGTATTAAAGGGTTCTTTAAACTATTGTTTTTGCACAGCTGCTTTACATGGAACCGGTGGTTAAAGAGACTTAGGAGGGGGCTCATTAGATTGGAAATCAAAAGTTCTAGTCCTTTTTAAGAACAAAAAGTGACCAAATAAGAACTCTTGACACCCTTTTCCCCCGTTACCTAGGATGAAAAAACCCCTGCAGGCTCCGTGACAGGCCATAAATAATGTAGATTGTAAATTGTTTAAACATGCGTTGTATATTGGAAAAAGTAGGCTTGTGAAATATCTGAGGGTAACAATATACCCAGAATTATTACGATGAATTATTTCTTTGTTTTAGGGTCAAGAAATACCAAAGTAGTCGGAAAAACTGATTAAAGTTTAAAAAGTGGGAGGGAGAGAGCGTCATCAAAATCACCCAGTCCCTAAATAGAATTTAAGCTGTTTTAATCATTAAATTATGACAAAATACAAAGCAAATAACACTTGACTACGTGTACACACTTGAATACAAAGCAAATGACACTTGACTACGAAAAAAAACATGGGAATGATCATTTGCAGACATGTCTCCATGATCAGAGGCCAAGTGATAATTAAGAAACCGACCACCTAATCAGCATGTTAGGGGAGGAGCATTTTTCTTCTTTTTTTCTGAACGCTTAACTTTCGAATAAAAAAAATCAGATACAAAAATATGATGAAAGAGTTAAGGGTACGGTAACTAGAACACATAACCTACTTGTTTCCATTTTTTTGCACTGCCTTCTACTGGAACAGAGATGTGACCAGTAACTGTTTCTTTGACTCTAACTGCTGCTGGCTCTTTATGTCCCATCTATCATAGCCTGCGCTAGCTGTATCTCAACCATGCCCTTCTTTTCAGTGCCTTTTCTGAGCCTGTTATGAGCTTCCTTCAGAAACTCGTCTGTGGCCTGTTCCTTGAAACCACACGCTTTTTTTTTGCTTTGAGAGATTTTTCGAGAGCCTCTATTCAGAACCTCTTTTCAAAGAGGTTTTAGCGAGCTGCTGCTCTCTCAGCCGTTCTCTTGCCTCCGAATTCTGCCACTCTTTCTCAGTTTTTTCTTTCAAGGCTTTTCCTGCTGTAGGTACAAATCATAGCTCTTTCTAGCGGAGTTAACCAGTTTCATCAAGTCTTCAGTGACAGCAACATTTGGCGCACATCATTCAAATCTACCCAACCTATCTATCACAAACAGTTTTGCATTCCAAGATCGCTCATTCATCGAAGCTCTTTCTTTGCTGAGAACTCACCCAGAAAGGGAGAAACTCCCCTCAATGCTGGCAGACCCATGTGAAATGGACAAAACATTTTTTCACGACTTCAGACAAGTTTGGATATTTTCCTCCCTGAATCACGTTGTCCCACTTGTCGTTGACCCTTCCTGACTCCAATGGAAGTCCGGATAACTGGACTACCTTAAACGCGTCAACTAACATGTCTTTTTGCGTCGCGATTGGTAACTTCCTGGCAGCCTATAATAACTGTGAGCAGAACTGGCTTTGAAACTTCATTGGGATGCAGAAAAGTTAACACTTTCAATAACTGCTTTCTGCCGACTTCATCAAGGGTCATTTTTCAGAAATAAGGTCCAAGAGCTTCAGTTAAAATATAAGCAAACTTAGTTTGCTCAAAGGAAAAGTTTTTGACCATTGTATCTTGGGACATTTTTCCATTTACATCTGCTATTCTGTCTGTGGATTTCCCAAAATAGTCAGACTCAATCGTCTTCAGAGCTCATGTAATTTCTGCAATTGTTGTTTCAACCCACACTACGTAATGGACAGTTTTGCCAGTTTGCCGCTCTTCATGGTAGATGCTGCCAGAGATGAAGCTGATTCAGGGTTAGCTTTTTGGTGACATTCGTCTTATGTTCAGCAAGTCTGGCGTTCTGCAGTAAAGCGTAGGAGTGCTTAGGGCAGACAAGCGATGTATTACAGATAGAACAGTAGAAAGAGAACAGATCTCCTGGAACAGACCTAAACCACTCTTTCATTTGGTGTCCCATTGCATCTTTTCTTCCAACCAAGACTCCCAGAATTTGCACTTTCCCATTCTAAATCAAACTGAAACTTCAAACCCTAAACTTTAAAAAGAGAAAAGAAGTTAGTAGAAAAATATATAGGCTATTACTAGAAATATATTCAAATAAAAAAGGGCACTAGGAAGTAGCCTAATAGTTCAAGAAATATACGTAAGCTCAAAATAGCGCAAAAACCTAGTTTTAACACCGCCTCCTTCGTATTTTGTACTTTGAACTATTCTCTTATTTTTTTTTTCTCTGTGTGCAACAGAGAGACACCCAGAAGTGACACCCGCCTCCTAGCCTATTGACTCCAGAGGCAAAGTGGGTCACTCCTTTTCGTTAATAGTCTGTCTGCTCTGTGCAGACAATAATACTGTAGCCTATGTAACAACAAGTTTTGTTTTTCTTAGACAAGCCAAAACAAGTTCCACGAATCTCAATAAAAAAAAAAAAAATATATACTGAAAACCGTATACTCACAGGTATTGGTAGCGTTCAGGATACAGAGCTTTAAACTAAAGCAAGAAAAGCGACTTTAGAGACCTTTATCAATTGAAGGGACCAATAGGGACTTTCACACGATTTTAGGGACTTTTAGGGAATTTGTGGCAGCCCTGTTATTGTTTAGTAGAAAAGGATTTTTGGTTCTTTTTAAGCTTGATTTGCATATTCTATTTAAGTTTTGCAGGTTGTCCGCGGATGGGGCGGGAGGATGACATAAAGAAAGATTTAAGGAAAATGGGAACGTCCTGGGAAGGTGTAAAGAGGGAGCGTTGAATAGATTGAGATTGATTGAAGGGGTTTTCCCCTGTGCGAGTTCTTTGATACTATATAGCGCGTTGATGCTAAATCACACTGTAGTTTAACAAATGTTTTTCGAGAAAATATTTTAGAATGTAAAACCCATAGTCGGTTACTATTTAAGAGCGCTTAATAAATAAAATTAATAAATCATTCATTTGCATGGGATTCATCATAAGGTAAACAACTTAATAAAAGGTGTTTTTATCATTAATAATATAATTATAAAATTCGTTTATGTATGATATATTCAAATCTATTTGAAGGGGCAAAAAAAAAGATTTCAAGCAGTGGTTCCCAACCGATTTTGGGCCATGCCCCACCTAGGCATTTCTAGAATCCTGATGCCCCCTCACGAAATTTAAA
The DNA here is from genome assembly GCA_027921565.1 of Artemia sinica. Lineage (NCBI taxonomy): Eukaryota > Metazoa > Arthropoda > Branchiopoda > Anostraca > Artemiidae > Artemia > Artemia sinica. Next base: position 9,170,133 of record CM051268.1, on the reverse strand, counting down.
TTTTGTAACCCAAAATTCTACAAGTATCGACCTGAAGGAAGTTCAAAAGGCCATTAACTTGGTATCTTTTTTCGAGTTGTCCTCTAGGTGTATTTCATAAGAATGAAAATTTCTGTCTGTATGTAACACGTTTCCTACAATGGATGACATCGTTGAATATTATCATGTATCTGTTTTTTCGAAGGGTGTACGTCCTGCCTATGACCCACTCAAAATATTCCCATGCCCCCCGGAGGGGTGTATGCCCTACGTTGGGAGTCATGGATCTAGAAGCAAATTAGGGTTGTAGTGGACAAAATAAGGTCTAGAAGAAGGCCATTAACACCCCTCCTACACCCCAGTTATCATAACCATACATTTCTGCCATAACGGGGTTTTTCGCTTGAATTTATGGTATTTGAAATGTCTTTTTCATTCTTAAAGTTCCACACTAAAAACATAAATGGACAAAAAAGCCCACTTGATTCTAAATTTATAGATATATAAAGACTGTGGATATTTGAAAACATACCCTCGCTCTTGATAGTAGAAAAATCCAGTTTGGGAAAATCAAAATCAGGTTCAAGGTTTGTAGACGTACAAAATGAAACATTTGAAGCAATATCTTCCTGTTTAGGTGATGACACAGAATCTGTACTCCCAAAAAACTGTTTGTCCTCATTTGGGAATATGTCTTCAAATTCTGAAAGAAATATACAAAATTAAATTCAGATTTAGAACCAACACTAGAAGGTAGATCTATCGCTCCTACGAAAGGTAGATCTACCGCTCCTAACGCTGAACGAAAGTTATTACTACTACTAACAGCTCGCTGCAGCACCAAGCCAACTGAGGCCAACACAGTTGTACATGATCTTCATCCATCCAAATCTATTCAAAAACTCCGTCTTTTATCACCCTCCCTAGATCTTTCTTTAAGACATCCTCTCACCCCATTGGGGGACGACCTGCTTTCGTTGGTCCTATACAGTTGCCCGACAAGGACGAACTTGGGAAATCTGTCATCCTTCATCCGCAGATTATGTCCTAGCCATTCTGTACTTATAGCCCTAGAAAGCAGGATTGAACCATATCTTTTAATACCGCTTGCTGTTTGAAACATGGTCGGTCAGTCGAGTACCCAAAACGATTCGCAGTCGATTTCTCGGGAAAATATCTAGCACAGTGGCATCACAGTGGCTTCCAATATTTTAATATTTGTGTAGACTTATCTTGCTATTCTACTTTTAACATCTTCACAGCACCCACCGTCTTTACTAATAATTAATCAAAAATTTTTTTTTACACAAAATAAGTTTTTCAAAAAAAAAGTAAAGAACTCCATTAAACCAAAAATAAACAAAAATAGAATCATATAATCTACCAAGCATACAACTACCAAAAATCAGTAACAATAAATAAATGAAAACCAAAACAAACAGAAATTAAAATAAGTCAGAATCAAAACGAGCAGAAATTAATCTGAGTAGGGTTCTAAACCCTATGCTTTCTAAAAGCCAGAATATAATTTGTACTATACCGAAAAAAATTCAAATGAATTTACTGAAAAATATGTGCATTGTCAGTTTAATATACATATGCTGATATTAATTCATTATAATCTTAATTAATTTTTGATTTCTTAAAGTTATAAAAGTGAAAACAATTAATTTTTTTCAGTAAAGTACAAATTATATTCTGGCTTTTAGAAAGCATAGGGTTTAGAACCCTATGCTATGAACCTGGGGAAATGATGGGCTTGGAGGGAGGGGAGAGATTCTCCCTCCGATTACTTTCGACTATTAAAAAGGGCAATAGCCCTCTCAATTTCCAATCGAAACAGTCCTTTTTGAAGTATTTACGACAACACTTTATATAAAAACATCATATGCCCCCAGGGCATAACTTACAACCTTAGCCCTGAGGGCAGTGAGGGGGTTGTCATACTCAAAAACATAATTTCCAGCCCTTCAACTACGTTCAACAAAATGGTTATATCAAAATGTTTATCGGAAGTGTTTGGGGAAATGATGGACGTGGGGGGGGGCATTTGTCTTCCGATCAGCTTTGACTATTAATATAGGCACTAGCCCTCTAAATTATCAATTGAATGAGTCCTTTTTGAAGTTTCTACGACAATGCTGGCAAAGACCTAATTTCCGTAGCTTTCAACTATGTTGAACAAAATGTCTATCTCAAAATTTTGATTGGATATGTTTAGGGAAATGGTGGGCGTGAGAGGGGCGTTAGTTACCCTCCAATCACTTTGCCCCCCAACTGCGCCTCCTAATCCCTGTACGTTTTAAGGTTCGACCTTGTAACTCAGCCTCTTTAACTCTCTAGAAAACGTAGTTTTTTTCAAATAATTTCTGCACGTTTTTGTACAGTTTATTACTTATTATTGCTTGACTAACTGTTAAGCAAATACAAAGTAAGATTTTTGTTTTTCGGCAAAAAAAACTTCTGGGAAGGAGCTGGAATTTTTGGAAGCTTGCAGTCGGTCTTGTCAGGTTGAGAGGACTATTTTGATCTAATATAATGTTGAAATACTTTGCTTTTAGGAATTTCAACAATTAAGGTTTTAAGCTCCCAGGCCCCATGTTATCAAAGCAGTGGAGACTTACCTGTAACCTGAAGGCCGACTGTGATATTCTTCTGGAGACGCCTGTTGAGCCGAAGGATTTAATAGATTGGATTTAAAAAAGAAACTGAGTTTCTTTTTTAAACTTTAAATTCAATATATAAAAAAAAATTCTCTGACGGGGAATCGAACTCGGGTCTTCCGCCTGACAGTCAGGAATAGCGACCACTGTACCACAGAGACATGTTACATTATTTTTATTCTGTGCGATGTATTTTTGACGCAACCAAATCCCCACAAAACTTGATATTTGGTTTTTGGAAAACAGGGAAGGAGTGATCGGATTGAGCTGAAATTTTGAGGATAAGCTCCCATGCCTCAGGAAAGCTCATCCTCTAAATTTCAGCCCGATCAAACAACTTTAAAGGGGGGCTGTGGTGGGAAAAATTAACATGGGCTCTTATAGGAAAACGAGGTTTTTCGTAAATGTAAATTCGGAGGATAATTTTTTCGGTCTGAAAATATCAAAAGGCCCTGCTGGGTCAAATTCCGGTTCGAATGAGTCCTCATTCACCCGGATCCGTTGCTAACTGTGACCTGTAGGCGTGGCTGATAAAAAAAAGAAGAGAAATGAACTTTAAGTGGCTTTGTTGAGAAATGAACTTTAAGATATTTGTTTTTTGGAAAATAGGGAAGGAGTGATCGGATTGAGCTGAAATTTTGAGGATAAGCTCCCATGCCTCAGGAAAGCTCATCCTCTAAATTTCAGCCCGATCAAACAACGTTAAAGGGGGGCTGTGGTCGGAGGGGGTGAAATTTTGCACGTTTCTTAGTTGGAGCTTGGGCTACAAAATGCGATCACCACTGTCTCTCTGCGACCGCTAGGACCGGAAATCGCTTAACATTGTGGTGGGTCGCCTCTTTATAGAGGCACAAGTGTGCCTCCTTGATATATATTGAACTTGAGTAAATATAATTGATAAAAATCAAGAAGAAGATTAGTAGTTACAGTAGACAATTGGTAAGTTGGCTACTAGTTTCTGACTTGCTTGTCCAATTTACAAGCAACATTTGACTAATCTTGACGAAAAAAAGAAACTGTGGAAACCTCTAAAAAAACCTCTTGGATGGTATGGAAAAGTTTTTTTAAACTTCTTGAGATAGCCATAAATATATGGCTATCTAAAAAGTTTGATAGGATGTGCCTTAAAAAGGGCACTAGCCCTTTCAATTTCCAATCGAATGAGCCCTTTTTGAAGTTTCTACGAGAATGCTTTCTATACAAACCTTATATGCCCCGAGGGCATAACTTACAACCCTTGTGCAGAGGGCTGTGGGGGGATTGTCATCCTCAAACACATAATTTGCGGACTTTTCAACTACGTTGAACAAAATGGCTATCTCAAAATTTTTATTGGATAGGTTTGGGGAGACGTTGGGCGTGGGAGGGGTGTTAGTTTTCCTCCAATCACTTTTGACTATTAAAAAGTGCACTAGCTCTTTCAATTTCGAATTCAATGAGCTCTTTTTAAAGTTTCTATCACAACATTTTCTACAAAAAAAACCTTATATGCCCCCAGGGCATAACTTATAACCATTGCCTTATAGGTTGTGGGGGGGGGGGGGGTCATCCTCAAAGACCTAATTTCCAGAACTTTCAACTACGTTGAACAAGGAACATTATCCCTTTCAATTTCCAATCAAATGAGCCCTTTTTGCAGTTTCTAAGAAAACGATTTCTATAAAACACGTTAAATGCCCCCAGGGCATAACTAACAACCCTTGCCCTGAGGGGTTTGGAGGGTTTGTCATCCTCAAAGACATAGTTTCCAGAGCTTTCAACTACATTGAAGAAAATACATATCTCAAAATTTTAATTGGATGTGTTTGGGGAAATAGTGGGCGCAAGAGGGGGATTAGGTGCTCTCCAATCACTTTCGACTATTAAAAAGAGTATTAGCCCTTTCAATTTCCAATCAAATGAGCTTTTTTTGAAGTTTCTATGACAACGCTTTCTATAATAAACCTTATATACCCCCAGGACATAACTTACAACCCTTAACCTGAGGGCCGTAGGGGGAGTGTCATCCTCGAAGACATAATTTCCGGACCTTTCAATTACGTTGAACAAAATGTCTCTCAAAATTTTAATTGGATGTGTTTGGGGAGGTGGTGGGTGTGACAGAGGGGTTAGTTGTCCTCCGATCACTTTCAACTATTAAAAAGGCCACTAGCCCTTTAAATTTCCAATCGAATGAGCCCTTTTTGAAGTTTTTACGAAATTAGGCCCCCAGGGCATAACTTACAACCCTGGCCCTGAGGGGTTTGGGGGGTTTGTTATCCTCATATACAAAATTTCCAGAATTTTCAACTACGTTGAACAAAATACCTATCTCAAAATTTTGATTGGAAATGTTTGGGGAAATGGTGGGCGTGAGAGGGGGGTTAGTTGCTCTCCAATAACTTTCGACTATTAAAAAGGGCACTAGCCCTTTCAATTTCCAATCAAATGAGCCCTTTTTAAAGTTTTTACGACACCGCTTTCTATAAAAACCTTATATGCGCCCAGGGCAAAACTTACAACCCTTGTCCTGAAAACTGTGGGGGGGATTTTAATTTCCAATTGAATGAGCCCTTTTGAAGTTACTACGACAACGCCTTCTATAAAACCTTATATACCCCCAGGGCATAACTTACAACCCTCGCCCTGAGGGCTGTGTGTGTGTGTGGGGGGGGGGTTATCCTCAAAGACATAGTTTCCTGAGCTTTCAACTACGTTGAACAAAATGGCTATCTCAAAATTTTGATTGGATGTGTTTGGGGAAATGGTGGGCTTGAGAGGTGGTTAGTCGCCCTCAATCCCTTTCGACTATTAAAAGGACACTATCCCTTTCAATTTCCAATCAAATGAGCCCTTTTTGAAGTTTCTAAGAAAACACTTTCCATAAAAAACGCTAAACGCCCCTAGGGCTTAACTTACAACCCTTGAACTGAGGGGTTTGTCATCCTCAAAGACATAGTTTCCAGAACTTTCATCTATATTGTAGAAAATACCAATCTAAAGATTTTAATTGGATGTGTTTGGGGAAATAGTGGGCGTGAGAGGGGGATTAGTTGCTCTCCAGTCACTTTCGACTATCAAAAAGGGTACTAGCCCTTTCAATTTCCAATCAAATGAGCTTTTTTTGAAGTTTCTAAGACAACGCTTTATGTAAAAAATCTTATATGCCCCCCAGGGCATAGCTTACAACTCTTGCCCTGAGGGGGGTATCATCCTCAAAGACCTAATTTCCAGAACGTTTAACTCCGTTGAACAAAATGGATATCTCAAAATTTTGATTTCATGTGTATGGGAAATGGTGGGCGTAAGAGGGGGGTTAGTTGCCCTCCAATTACTATCAACTATTAAAAAGAGCACTAGCCCTTTCAATTTCCAATCGAGTGAGCCCTTTTTGAAGTTTTTACGAAAACGCTTTCTATAAAAACCTTATTTATGCCCGCAGGGCATAACTTACAACCCTTGCCCGTAGGGGTTTGGGGGGTTTGTCATCCTCAAACACAAAATTTCCAGTATTTTCAACTACGTTGAACAAAATGGATATTTCAAAATTTTGATTGGATGTGTTTGGGGAAATGGTGGGCATGAGAGGGGGGTTAGTTGCTCTCCAATCACTGTCGACTATTAAAAAGGGTAATAGCCTTTTCAATTTCCAATCAAATGACCTTTTGTTGAAGTTTCTACGACAACACTTTCTATAAAAACCTTATATGCACCCAGGGCATAGCTTACAACCCTTGCCCTGAGGGCTATGAGGGAGTTATCATCCTCAAAGACCTAATTTCCGAAAATTTCAAATACGTTGAACAAAATGGATATTTCAAAATTTTGATTGCATGTGTTTGGGGGAATGGTGGGCGTCAGAGGGGGGTTAGTTGCCCTCCAATCACTTTCAACTATTCAAAAGAGCACTAGCCCTTTGAATTTCCAATCGAATGAGCCCTTTTTGAAGTTTTTACGACACTGCTTTCTATAAAAACCTTATATGCGCCCAGGCCATAACTTACAACCCTTGCCCTGAAGACTGTGGGGGAAGATTTCATTTTCCAATTGAATGAGCCCTTTTTGAAGTTTCTACGACAATGCTTTCTATAAAAACCTTATATGCCCCCAGGGCATAACTTACAACCCTTACCCAGAGGGCTGTGGGGGTTGTCATCCTCAAAGACCTAGTTTCCAGAACTTTCAACTATGTTGAACAAAATGGCTATCTCAAAATTTTGATTGGACGTGTTTGGGGAAAAGGTGGGTGTGAGAAGGGTGTTAGTTGCCTTCCAATCACTTTCGACTATCAAAAAGGGCACTAGCCATTTGAATTTCCAATCGAATGAGCCCTTTTTGAAGTTTTTACGACAACGCTTTCTATAAGAACCTTATATGCCCCCAAGGAATAACTTACAATCCTTGCCCTGAGGGCTGTGGGGGGAGTGTCCTCCTCAAAAACATAATTTCTATCTGGAAATCAACCACGCTGAAAAAAATGGCTTTCTCAAATTTTGATTGGATGTGTTTGGGAAAATGGTGGGCGTGGAAGGGGTGTTAGTTGCCTTCCAATCACTTTCGACTATCAAAAAGGGCACTAGCCATTCCAATTTCCAAACAAATGAGCCCTTTTTGAAGTTTCTACGACAACTCCTTCTATACGATGTGCCCTGGCAAAAACTAAAAATAAATAAATAATACACTGTGCCAACATCGTTCTTTACTTAGTCAGCGCGATCGCACTGCGATTGATACTGCCTAGGTAAGTGAAGCTACCCACTTGATCATGCTTATCGTTACCCAACATCCTTTTTACACCTTCACTTATTCCTAGTCTTAGTGACTTAGCTTTCTTAACATTCTTAGCTTTCTCTATTCTTGCACCCTGTACTCTCAAAACCTCTAAAAATTATTTCATTTTGTTAACGTTTTCATCTAGGATGCTTAAATCACCAGCATCGTCTAAATCTAGGAGAGTTTTACTTCCCCAATTGATTTCGTATTCTCTCATTACCTTTGCTGTTCTCCTTGGGACAAAGTTCATAAAAACGATCCATATAAATTGGGATAGGATGCAACCCTGGTTAACTCCTGATTTAATAAGAAACGTGCTACTAACCTCATTTCCTACCTTAACCACAGCAATTTTTTTCTCGTACATAGCACTAATCACTTTAATGCATTAATCTGGCATACCTTTACTAAAGCTCTTCCATCAACTAAATCAAACGCCTGCTCATAATCTATCAAACTGAGGACTATAGGGGTTCGATCACTCAGTTACTTCTCAATAAGTAATTTAAGGGTTCTAAAAACCCCCTTCCTAAAACCACACCGTTCTTTTCTTAAAACTTTATCTAAAGCATCTCTAAGTCTCAAACGTATCATCATACTGAGCAATTTGCTTCCTATAGAAACCAAGCTAATGCCTCTATAATTACCACACTCACTCTTACCACCTTTCTTATAGGGGGTTCCATTAGTTTTTCGAAAATCGTAAGGTACTTCCCCTTTTTCAAAAATCATATTCATATTTTCAGTAACTTATCTCTGACTTCATAATCATTATCAGAGGCAACGCTATAGTGTTGCCTATAGTAAAAGCTATACGGCTCCAATGTTTTATTATTATTTTTTCCAGAGGCACTTCATATGGAAGGGGTCGTTGTATAAACCTCAAAGGGGACTCATTCGATTGGAAAACAATAGTTCTAGTACCCTTTTTAAGGGTCAAAAGTGATTGGAAGGCAGCTAACAAATTCAAATTCATTAAATTCAAAAACAAGACATAACTCTCGTGGGCAAAGCCCAAATATGATGTCTCTTAGTCATAATCAGCAAAATAAAGTTGTCTGATAAAACTTTGTCAGGATAAATACACTAAAGGATAAAAACACTTGAGATTGAGAATAAAATTGTCTGATAAAACATCGTAAGGATAAAATAAACTAAACAATAAAACACTAGAGATCATTATAATATTTCACAAAGCTTGGCACAAAGCTTTTACTGTAGCGCATGGTGTTCTAGTGGACTGGGGTTAGTCAGAACCTTCTCAGCCACTTCCCTGGGGGGATGAGATCTTATAGGGACAAAAGGTGGGGGAAGGAATGATCGGTAGATGGGATGTTGAAGGAGGGAGGAGCCAAATCTTTGGCATAATTTTTCTCGGCGGGAAGAAAGGGATTCAAGTTTAAATTCCTTGAGGCAAAAGGAATAAGGTAGAGGGGAACCGCAATATATGATTTGCAGTGATCTCTTCTGAACTCGTTCTATTTTATCAGTTTCATCCTGGGTAAGGGCAAAGTGCCAAACCGAACAAGCATATTCAACTAAGGGGCGGATGAAAGTGTAAAATATTAGTTTCAGCTTGTCCTTAGGAACTCGAAAATTTTTCAGTGTTTTTAGCATTTGGATTGCGCCGTTAGCTTTTTTTACAATTGTCTTTGTATTCTCTCGCCATGAGAGGTCACAAGAAATCACCATACCAAGTAAAGTTATTTTATGGCTTATTAGCTCGGAAGCAATAGGAGGTTCGAAAGACGGTTGAGTATTCTGAAGAAAAGAAAATGTCGTGACCGAGCATTTGTCTTTATTCACGACCATGTTTAGTTCAGCCGCCTCTGAGGTAACTTGGTCGATGAAACCAGCAGCATTGCTCTTCGAATCCTTAGATACGATTTCCGTTAAGGACAAGTCGTCAACGTATTTCCATCTGTCCTCCAGCTCAGTATCAGTTTCATTTATCATGAGGAGGAAGCCCAGCGGCCCGATCACAGTTCCTTGTGGAATTCCACAAAAAACTGGCAGAGAAGTGGAAAATTAGTCTTTATTCTTCACAGTTTGCTCTCTATTTGTTAAGAAGCTCTTGATGATTTTAATAATAAAGCTGGGTATATTTTTTTCCGCCATTTTTTCTGAAAGGATTTTGTGATCAACAAGGTCAAATGCTTTTCTGAAATCAATTGCAATTAAATTTATCCATTTTGCAGGTTCATCCAGGTGTATTAAAATAAAATCAATTAAATTAACGAGGTAATGAACTGTCGAACACTTAGGGATGTAACCAAATTGCTTTCGATCAGTTACTTTCAAAAGATATTTTTTCAGCCATGCGGCAACAAAGCTTTCGTATATTCTGCTAAAAACTGACGTAACTGTGATCGGCCGGACAACAGAGAAATCATTAGCTGCTCCTTTCTTTGGAATGGGGGTAATAAACCCTTTCTTCCATTTCTTTGGAAAATATCCTGTTTTTGTTGTATTATTGAAAATTATCTGAAGGGGAAATGATAATTCTTTAGCAAATGCTTTAATGAGAGCAACTGGAAAGTCAAAAGGGGCAACGGAGGTTCTTTTTAACGAAGAGAGTTAACGGATTATAATTGCCGATGAAATATCAGCAATTAAATTATCATCTGAAGGAGTAGTTAAGTTTACTGGAGGATCCTCGGGTGGTAGAGGGGGGTATGACTGCACAATTGAAGCAAAATGGGCATTTAAATCATTCGCAGTTTTCTCTAGAGGCTCCTCCTTCATGAAGTCAACTGGTGAGAACTTTTGCCAGTCAGACTTTTTACTTTACTGAAAAACTGCGACGACTTGGACTCCAAAAGATGGTCAACTTCATTTTCATAGTAATTTGCTTGTGCCTTTTTGATTTTCCATTTTATTTGGTTTGCCAACTGTTTTGCTTGGTTCACTTGACCTTTTCGTATTAGGTGCAATTTATGTTTTATCAGTTGTTTTATTTTTGAATTTACGTATGGTTTATCACTAGAACAGAATTTAGTCTTACGTTCGGGAAAGCACTCGAGAAATTTTGAATTTACCTTATTATGGAATTCTTCTACTTGGGAATGACAGCTGAAGAGACCGCGACCCAGTTTTCTCCCGTTATCCAGTCACAGAATTGCAGCAGACCATGGTCAGTGATCGGCCTTGAAGTAACTTCGGTTACTGAATATTTAATTTTTACTTTTTCCAAGGGGTTCCACTGTAACATATAATGATAACTTCCACCACGTGGGGCTAGTTTACTTGGATTCTGGTAATATTCCGAAAGATTTGTCAGGATTACATCCAGAGAAGTATTCCCCTTAGTTGTTGGGAAATTGACTAGAGTTTTAAGGTTAAGTGACCTGGCCAGCGATTTGCCATCGAGTTCGTTAGCATCTCCTAGCATAACTACTCCAAAATATGGGTGAGTTCTCTGGACGTAATCTGTCGATTCCTGCAGCTTCTCCCAAAAAGCTTTTCTTGCTGCAGCTGGTTGACCAGGTGAATAATAGAAAACGCGCACTGCTACAGCAGAGAGCGGCCTAGGGAGTCGCTTAGGTTGGGCTTTGACCCAAATAATTTCATCATTATCTTCAAGAATAGGTATATTTAAAAGCTGAGGTTTAAAATATTCGTGCACAAGTGTCATCATTCCTCCTCCTTTTTTCCCAAGAGGATGGTCATCAGGCCGAAGTTTAATAAAAGAAGAAAAGTTAGGAACCCTCAATAAATTAAGATCTTGCCGGTGGACCTCGGAAACACAGACTTCTACGCCCACCATTTCCCCAAACACATCCAATCAAAATTTTGATATAGCCATTTTGTTCTACATAGTTGATTTCCAAATAGAAATGATGTTTTAGAGGAGGACACTTCCCTCGCAGCCCTCAGGGCACGGGTTGTAAGTTATCCCTTGGGAGCATATAAGGTTTTTATAGAAAGCTTTGTCGTAGAAACTTCAAAAAGGACTAATTCGATTAGAAATTCAAAGGGCTAGTGAACTTTTTAATAGTCGAAAGTGATTGGAGGGCAACTAATCCCCCTCTCACACCCCCCTTTTCCCCAAACATATCCAATCAAAATTGTGATATAAACATTTTGTTCAACGTAGTTGACAATTTTGGAAATTAGGTCTTTGAGGATGAAAACCACCCCACAGCCCTCAGGGCAAGGGTTATAATTTATGCCCTGGGGGCGTATAAGGTTTTTTTTTATAGAAAGCGTTGTCGTGGATACTTCAAAAGGGCTCATTCGATTGGAAATTTAAATGGCTAGTGCCCTTATTAATAGTCGAAAGTAATTGGAAGGCAACTAACTCCCCTTCCATGCCCATTATTTTCCTCAAACACCTCCAATCAAAATTCTGAGATAGCCATTTTGTTCAACGTAGTTGAAAGTTCTGGAAATTATATCTTTGAGCAGGACACTCCTCCCACAGGCTTCAGGGCAAGGGTTATAAGTTATGCCCTGGGGGCATATATGGTTCTTATGGAAGGAATGCTTGTACAAACTTCAGAGAAGGCTCATTTGATTGGAAATTGGAAGTTCTAGTTCACTTTTTAAGCGTCAAAAGATATCGGAGGGTAACCAGCCCCTCCTCCCCTCCCCACGTGCTTTTATCCCAAATGCATCCGATAAAAATTGTGAGATAGCTATTTTGTTAAAAATAGTTCAAAGATCATATAACAAAAACTCCGGTGTCAAAACAACCCCCCAGGGCCCGGAACAGGCATTGTAAGTTATGCCCTAGGGCCATATATGGTTCTTATGGAAGGGATGCTCGTATAAACTTCAAAGAGGGCTCATTTGATTGGAAATTGAAAGTTCTAGTTCACTGTTCCAGAGTCAAAAGAGATTGGAGGGAAAATAGCCCCTCCCCTTCAAGCCCTTTTTTCCTCAAACCCATCCAATAAGAACTGAGAGATAGCTATTTTTTCAAAATAGTTCAAAGACCATATAACAAAAACTCCGGGGTCGACACAGCCCCCCAGGGCCCGAGGGCGGACGTTGTAAGTTATTCCCTGGGGGAATATATGGTTTTCATGGAAGGGATGCTGGTCAAAACATCAGAAAGGGCTCATTTGATTGAAAATTAAAAGTTCTAGTTCAGTTTTGAGAGGCAAAAGAGATTAGAGGACAACTAGCCCCCCCCCCCTCCCAAGCCCCTTTTTCCCCAAATGCATCTGATAAAATTTTGAGATAGCCCATTAAGTTAAAAATTCTTCAAAAGTCAGATAACAAAAACTCAGGTATCGACAAAACCCCCCAGGGCCCCGGGGCAGGCATTGTAAGTTATGCCTTGGGGCATAAATGGTTCTTATGAAAGGGATGCTCGTATAAACTTCAGAGAGGGCTCATTTGATTGGAAATTGAAAGTTCGAGCTCACTTTTTAATAGTCGAAAGAGATCCAAGGGCAACTAGCTCTCCCCACGCCTTCTTTTCCCAAACCTATCTGACGAAAATTTTGAGATAGACATTTTGTTAAAAATAGTTCAAAGGTCGGATAAGAAAAACTCAGGTGTCAACACAACCCCCCAGGGCCCAGGAGAAGGCGTTCTAAGTTATGCCCTGGGGCATAAATGGTTCTTATGAAAGGGATGCTCGTATAAATTTCAGAGGGCTCATTTGATTGGAAATTGAAATTTCTAGTTCCCTTTTTAAAAGTCAAGAGATTTAAGGGCAACTAGCCCCCCCCACGCCCTTTTTCCCCAAACCCATCCGTTACAAATTTTGAGATAGCCAGTTTTTTGAAAATTGTTCAAAAATTAGATAACAAAACTGGTGTCAATACAAACCCCCAGGGCCATGGGGGTAGGCGTTGTAAGTGTTGTTCTTGGGGTGTATATAGTTCTTATCAAAGGGATGCTTGTATAAACTTCAGAGGGCTCATTTGATTAGAAACTGAAAGTTCTAGTTCACTCTTTAAGAGTCAAAAGATATCCGAGAGCAACTAGCCCCCCCCCCCATACACCCTTTTTTCCCCAAAACCATCGGATAAAATTTTTAAAATAGCCATGTCATAAAATAGTTCGAAGGTCAGATAAGAAAAACTCCTGTGCTGATGCAGCCCCCCAGGGCCCAGAAACAGGCATTGTAAGTAATGCTCTGGGGGTATATATAGTTCTTATGAAGGGATGCTCGTATAAACTTTGGAGAGGGCTCATTTGATTGGAAATTAAAAGTTCTTGTTCACTTTTTAAGAGTCAAGAGGGATCGGAGGACAAATAGCCCCCCCCCTCCACGCCCTAAATGCATCAGATAAAAATTTTGTTAAAAATACTTCAAAGTTCAGATAACAAAAACTCCGGTGTTGACACAGCCCCCCAGGGCCCGAGGGTAGGCGTTGTAAGTTATGCCTTGGGGGCATATACGGCTGTTATGGAAGGGATGCTCGTATAAACTTCATAGAGGGCTCATTTGATTGGAAATTTAAAGTTGTAATTAACTTTTTAAGAGTCAAAAGTGATCGGAGGGCATCTAGCCTTCCCCCAGGCTCTATTTTTTTCCCCAGAGGCACTTCATATAGAAGGGGTCGTCGTATAAACTTCAAAGGGGGCTCATTCGGGGGCTCAAAGGGGGCCCAAGCCCTTTTCCCCTAAATACATCTGATAAAAAATTTGAGGTAGCCATTTTATTAAAAGTAGTTCAAAGATCATATAACAAAAACTCCTTTACGTATGACCATTTCGTTAAAAATAGTTCAAAGGTCAGATAAGAAAAACTCCTGTGTCGACGCAACCCCCAGGGCCTGGGGGCAAGCGTTGTAAGTTATGCCCTGGGGGCATATATGGTTCTTAAGGAAGGGATGATTGCATAAACTTCAAAGAGGGCTCATTTGATTGGAAACTGAAAGTGCTAGTTCACTTTCAAGAGTCAAAAGAGATTGGGGGGCAACTAGTCCCCCCTCCCCGCCCTTTTTTCCTTAAACCCATCCAATAAGAACTTTGTGATAACTATTTTTTTTAATAGTTCAAAGACCATATAAAGAAAACCCTGGGGTCAACACAGCCCCCCAGGGACCGAGGGCAGGCGTTGTAAATTATGCCCTGGGGGAATATATGGTTCTTATGGGGGGGGGGTGCTTGTAAAAATTCAGAGAGGGCTCACTTGATTGGAAATCGAAAGTTCTAGTTCAGTTTCTAAAAATAGTCCAAAGTTCAGATAAAAAAAACTCCTGTGTTGGCACAGCCCCCCATGGCCCGAGGGCAGGCGTTGTAAGTTATGCCCTGAAGCATATATGGTTCTTACGAAAGGGATGCTCGTATAAACTTCAGAGAGGGCTCATTTGATTGGAAATTGAAAGTTCGAGCTCACTTTTTAATTGTCAAAAGAGATCCGAGGGCAACTAGCCCCCCCCCCAAGCTTTCTTTTTCCAAGCCGATCTGATGAAAATTTCGAGATAGACATTTTGTTAAAAATAGTTTAAAGGTTGGATAAGAAAAACTCCAGTGTCAATACAACCCCCCAGGGCCCAGGGGAAGGCATTCTAAGTTATACCCAAAATTCTAGTTCACTTTTTAAGAGTCAAGAGATTTAAGGGCAACTAGCCCCCCCCCATGCCTTCTTTTTCCAAACCCACCTTATGAAAATTTTGAGATAAACATTTTGTTAAAAATGGTTCAAAGGTTGGATAAGAAAACTCCGGTGTCAATACAACCCCCCAAGGCCCAGGGGAAGGCATTCTACGTTATGCCTAAAATTCTAGTTCACTTTTTAAGAGTCAAGAGATTTAAGGGCAACTAGCCCCCCCCCCCAACGCTCTTTTTTCCCCAAACCCGTCCTCTACAAATTTTGAGATGGCCAGTTGTTTTATAATTGTTCAAAAATTAGATAACAAAAACTCCGGTATATTATTATAGGAGATTTTAACTGTAATTTAAGTGACGCCTCGTTATTGCGTACTTCTATTTTGTCTGATATATTTGACGATTGGCTTAGGATATTGCCTAAAGATCTTGATTACACTTACACATACCATTCAAGTCACGTGTCGAACCTTGACCATGCAGTTTCTTCTATAAATCTCCAAGTGTCACCTGTTCACGTCGTTGCTGATTTCCAACTATCAGACCACCTTCCAATATCTGCATCTGTTTATTGTCCCTCTGCTCAGTCTACTCCTACCACACAACCATATCAGCCCCACGCGCAATTTTACAGGGATTGGGAAAACATCCAAGATGAGTTTTTTGATGCAGTTACTAATTCTGTCCTACGTAAAATTCATGTTCCGTTCCAGCTGCTCATGGAAAATCCGCAAGTTGATGCAAATGAAATACGGGTGTTGCTAGATATCTATCTAGCACAAACTTGCCATGCTCTGCGATGAGCACAAAAAGCCGCAATACCTCTTAAACGTATACGTCGGGGTGTCAGAAAGCACTGGTCCAGTAATCCGAGCCTAGTTGAAGCTTGGAGAAAATCCAAATTTTGGTACCATTTGTGGCTCCAGTGTGACCGTTCTCGCTCTGGCTGGGTTTCTGACATTCGTCTTTCTACCAAAAGAAAGTTTGCAAGAGAACTATCTATCCACATGAACGAGATAGTTGAAGAGAGATCCCAGCAACCTTCTCTGTCCCAACCTTCCTTCTGGAGAAATGTATCAAGAGATCCTCCTAGGGCCCGCCTATCTGCTCAAGTTATTCCTGATTCCGAATGGAATTCATACTTCTCTGCTGAATTCTCCCCACCAGATGCCGCCCTACAGTCCGAATATGAAGATAAGCTTGATAAATTTCTGTCTAGTGGTCCAACCGACAATTTTGTTGTTTCAGTTGATTCTGTACTGCGAGCAATCCAACGCCTAAAGCGTAAGAAACCTTCTGGCGTCGATAAAATAAGCGCTCTTTACATTCTGCATGGAAGCGAGCTGCTGGTAAACCATATTGCTCTTTTGATGCAGATGATTAATTAAAAAAACTTTTTCCACAAAATAAGTTTTTCAAAGAAAAGTAAAGAGCTCCATTAAACAAAAAACGAGAAAAAATAAAATCAAATAATCTACCAAGCTCGAAACTACCACAAATCAGCATCGATAAATAAATGAAAACCAAAACGAACAGAAATAACAACAAACAACCGAGTCAAACTCAAAACGAGCAGAAATTAACATAAGTTGGGCGCAAAACCCCTATGCCTTCCCAAGGCCAGAACAAAATTTGCACTTTACTGAAAAAAATATAAATATTTTTACTTTTATAATTTTAATAAATCCAATACTTTTAACACTTTGATTACTAAATATCAGTATATGTATGTTAAACTGACAATGCACATTCATTTGTATTTTTTCAGTAAAGTGCAAATTTTGTTCTGGCCTTGGGAAGGCATAGGGGTTTTGCGCCCAACTTATGTTAATTTCTGCTCGTTTTGAGTTTGACTCGGTTATTTATTGTAATTTCTGTTCGTTTTGAGTGAACAAAATGGCTATCTCAAAATTCTGATTGGATGTGTTTGGGGGAATGATGGGCGTGGGGGCTAGTTGCCCTCCAATCACTTTCAACTATTAAAAAGGGTACTAGCCCTTTGAATTCCCAATCGAATGAGCCTGTTTTGAAGCTTCTACGACAATGCCCTCTATAAAAACCTTATGTGCCCACAGGGCATAACTTAAAACCTTTGCCCTGAGGGTTAATAATTTCTTAGACCACACTGCTTTTCCATTTACAAAAAAATTAAACAAGAAAAACGGGTTTTAATTTCTATAAAGCAGCGAATACAACACATTAATATTTCGGCCTCACATCCGGGAGCCTTTCTCAACGAAAAAAAAAAATTCTTACATAAACATAAAAAACATACTAAACAAAACAAAAGAAAAAATATAAATAAATAGGAAAAGAAAACTCACATATTAAATAAACAAACTCCATTCACTGCCGTATACAATCGAATGCTTATATTGACACACCTTAAGTTTGTTTATTTAATATGTGAGTTTTCTTTACCTATTTATTTATATTTTTTCTTTTGTTTTGTTTAGTATGCCCTGAGGGTTGTGGGGGAGTGTCCTCCTCAAAAAGATATTTTCTATCTAGAAATCAACTACGCTGAACAAAATAGCTATCTAAAAATTTTGATTGGATGTGTTTGGGGGAATGATGGGCGTGGGGTGGGGGGGGGGGCTAGTTGCCCTCCAATCCCTTTCGACTTTCAAAAAAGGCACTAGCCCTTTGAATTCCCAATCGAATGAGCCTGTTTTGAAGTTTCTACGACAACGCCTTCTATGAAAACCTTATATGCCCCCAGGGCATAACTTAATACCCTTGCCCTGAGGGTTGTGGGGGAGTGTCCTCCTCAAAAAGATATTTTATATCTGGAAATCAGCTACGCTGACAAAATGCCTATCTAAAAATTTTGATTGAATGTGTTCGGGAGAAGGATGGGCGTTGGGGGGGAGGGGGGCTAGTTGCCCTCCAATCACTTTCGACTATTAAAAAGGGCACTAGCCCTTTGAATTTCCAATCGAATGAGCCTGTTTTGAAGTTTCTACGACAACGCCTTCTATAAAAGCCTTATATGCCCCCAGGGCATAACTTAAAACCCTTGCCCTGAGGGTTGTGGGGGAGTGTCCTCCTCAAAAACCTATTATCTATCTGGAAATCAACTACGTTTAACAAAATGGCTATCTCACAATTTTGATTGTATGTGTTTGTGGGAAAGATGGGCGTGGGGGGGGCTAGTTGCCCTCCAATCCCTTTGGACTATTAAAAAGGGCACTAGCTCTTTGAATTTCCAATCGAATGAGCCTGTTTTGAAGTTTCTACGACAACACCTTCTATAAAAACCTTATATGCCCCCAGGGCATAACTTAAAACCCTTGCCCTGAGGGTTGTGGGGGAGTGTCCTCCTCAAAAACACATTTTCTATCTGGAAATCAACTACGCTGAACAAAATGGCTATCTCAAAATTTCGATGGGGATGTGTGAGGGGGGGGCTAGTTGCCCTCCAATCACTTTCGACTATTAAAAATGGCACTAGAACTTTCGATTTCTAATCGAATGAGCCCCTTTTGAAGTCTCTACGACGACCCCTTCTATATGAAGTGCCCTGCTTTAAAGAAAAAAAATAATAAACTGTACATTGTCAGAATTGATCTTATATGCCCCCAGGGCATAACTTAAAACCCTTGCCCTGAAGGTTGTGGGGGCGTGTCCTCCTCAAAAAGATATTTTCTATCTGAAAATCAACTACGTTGAACAAAATAGCTATCTCAAAATTTTGATTGGACGTGTTTGGGGGAATGACGGGCGGGGGGGGGGGGCTAGTTGCCCTCCTATCACTTTCGACTATTAAAAAGGGCACTAGCCACTCCAATGTCCAACTGAACGAGCCCTTTTCGAAGCTTCTACGACAACTCCTTCGATACGAAGTGCCGGGGTATGGAGAAAAAAAAACAACACATTGTGCCCACATCCTTCTTTACTTAGGCAGCGCTAGCATGCTGCCTATGATTGTTACCCAAGGAGTTGTACCGTCTTCTTTCTCAATCAGAGATCTCACTCCAATTCCAAAGAAAGGTAAAATCGCTACCCAGTGTTCGTCCTTCCGACCTATAACAGTGGCTACTACCTTTTATAAGCTTTTTGAACTTCTGTTCATTGACCATCTGAACGCGAAATGCTATGTTCCACCTTACCAATTTGGATTCCAGCCATGTCTCGGTTGTGCCCACGCTTTGTCGGTTGTCGCGAACGCATTGATCGATGCTGATGCATTGGGTGAAACTCTTGTGTTGGCTGGGCATGATGTTCGTAAAGCGTTCGACTCTCTCATTCATGTCCCTATGTTACTCCATGCATTAAAACGTGGAGTGAGCCCCTCATATATCAGAGCCCTTCGAGAGATGTGTTATCATTTTAACATTTGCCTAATACTTCACCCATTAGCTAAAGTTGACGGCTCTCAAGTCTACGCACCAACCCCTAATATTTTTGTCAATGTTGAAAAAGGTACCCATCAAGGTGCTGTTTCTTCCCCTTCACTCTTGAATAATGGAGTTCTTGATGCACAGTCAGCTGTTCCCACATCATTCATCTATGCCGGTCTTGATTTATCTCACGTATGTTATGCAGACGACATTCCAAATTTGAGCCGCACTATCCAGCGCATAAGCGAGATTTTCGCAACGCTACAATCTGAGTATGCAAAACTAGGTCTTCAGTTCAATGCTGAAAAGTCCGAAGTTGTATTCTTCAACTGGAAGCAAGCGTCGCCTAGGGATATTCCTTCGGAAATAGTAGGATTAAGCCAGTAGGTCATATTACCTACCTCGGTCTTCCCATTGGTTCGTCAGTAATGCACACGCGACAACTATTAATTGCTCACATTGAGCGTAGAGTTGGGTTATCATATGCTTCTTTTGTAACTAATAAGTTACGGTTCAACCGCCATCTTCTCTCGAAACTTTTTAACTCTGTCGCTCTACCACATTATCTGTAAATATCGCCGTTTTGGAAAATTCTCACAAATTCTGACAAGTCAAAAATTCGTTCAGTTTTCTTCCGATTCGCAAAGTATCTTTTACGTTTTCCCCCCTTGGACACGCAATTCTTACCTAATTAGAAAATTCCGCATTGCTGACCCCATTATAGCTGTGGAAAAGCAAATTCGTGCTTATAATTCCCGTTTAATGAAGTTGAACCATCCCTGGTCGTCAGTACTGGCTCAGTAGTTAAGTTGTATTTGTTGTGTTTTTTTTTGTTTGTTTTTTTAAGTGTTTGTTTTCGCGCTTAGTGTAATTGTTTCAGTTTTTAAACTGACTGATGAGTTAGTCTTTTTTCGTATGAGTTCAATTTAAGTGATGCTTGTTATTCTCAAATTTGGTGTAAATTTTTCTTTGATAATATATTGCATATATTACTAATAATTTAATTGTTTATTAATTATCGGTTCTTTTAAGCATATTGCGTTAAGTAAAGTTGTAAAAGGATCCGTGATTGAATAATTTCCTTGTTTCTGTTATTTATGTATATCGGAGTAAATGAATCATTTGTTGAGAGTGATCTGAGTTCAAGACCAGCGGGCGAAAGTGTTGTTTAATTGTTTTTACGGTTTCTTGTCATATTTACACTAGTTGATATGATTATCGACTGTATATGTTTTTTAATTCACTGATGATTATTTGGGTTATTTTTTTTACCAGTTGCGGCTTGATGTTCATATTGTTAATGTTTGTTCAGTATTTAGGAGCCTAAAAAAAAGAAACATGTCGCGTACCTACAGAGCAGTGTATAGTTGAGTTTTTCTTTCTCGTTTTGTGTAATTTGTTCTAAGAGCTGATTTAGATCTTATCTCCAGCGTTCGTCACTAAAAACCACATGTATAACTCCTAAGTTTATGTGTATTGCTTTTTTTGCTTATTGCTCCGTCTTTTCCTTTTTTGTATGACGGGTTTTCCAATAAATAATAATAATAATAATAATAATAAACATACAATAGATATTAATGTAAATGAATAAATAAATCTTAAAACGAGTGAACCTTAAATTAAATATACAAATCAAGCTTGAAATAAACGAAAATCACTACAAACAAGATTTTGGGTATTGCCTCCTTCTCTCACTGTCAAACAGTTTGTGGTAACAAACTGTAAGTAAGCAACCCGGCTCAATAAGCAAAACTCTAAAAAAACAGAATTTTGATGTCAATAGATACATCAAAAGAATCAGATTTTAATGCTGATTTCAAATATACAAGTTTCATCAAGTTTAGTCTTACCTATCAAAAGTTACGCGCCTGAGTCAATTTGCCTGATTTTCGAAAAAAGGGGTAAACACCCCCTAAAAGTTATAGAACCTAAATGAAAATCACACCATCAGATTCAGCGTATCAGAGAACAGCGTATTAAGTAGGAGGATCTTTCCATCAAGGAAGTTTTCATGGGGGAAGGGATATTGCTATGAAGGGGGCGCCGGATTCCCCAGCATTTTTTAAAAAACGATCAGAAATTAAGTAAAAAACAACAAGTTTTTCAACTGAAAGTAAGGAGCAACATCAAAACTTAACTTGTTTTTTTATTTAATAAAAGTCTAAAACCTACTGCGTCATTGGTGCTTTACTGAAAACTATATGCGTCTTGAACAGTTTTGGAAAGTATAAACAACATCAAATTGAATATTTGAAGTATAATGATATTAATTGTTGAAAGATCCATCAGTTCAAGAATGTATTTCACTGTAATTTTATTTTTATTTTCAATGCTGTAAGAACCGGAAAAGAAAATATTTGTAATATAATTCGTTTTCAGTTAAGCACCAATGACCCAGTAGGCTTTGGTTTTTATTTACAGTTAAGGAAGTAGGCAGTATCCAAACTCTTGTTTGTAGTAAAACTATATTCGTCTTGAACAACTTTAGAAAGAACTAATAAATTAAACTGAATATTTGATGTATAATGATATTAATTGCTGAAAGCTCACCAGTTCAAAATTTCACTATAATCTTAATGGTTATTTTCATTATTAAGTACAAGAAAATGTTTGTGACAAAATTGGTTTTCAATAAAGCGCCAATGATGCAGTAGGTTTTAGACTTTTAAAATGAGAGAAGGAGGCGATACCCAAACTCTTGTTTGTAGTGATTTTTGTTTGTTTCAAGCTTGATTTGCATACTCAATTTAAGTTCCACTTGTTTTAAGATTTATTTATTCATTTACATTAATATCTATTGTATGTTTGTTTCCATTGATTGTGTATTTAATTTCTGTTCGTTTTAAGTTTCATTAATACTTCAATAACAAATTTTTTTTTTTCGTTTTAAGCTGGATTTTCATATTCAATCTAAGCATTACTTGCTTTAAGATCTATTTATTCATTTATATTATTACTTGCTGTATGTTTTTTGCTATGATTGTTTATTTAATTTATGTTTGTTTTGGGTTTCATTTATTCTTTAATAGTAATTTCTGGTCGTTTTGAGTTTGAATTTTCACAGGTATTTGTATCTGCTGAGCTTAAGTTTAAAATGGCCTTTACTTTTCTTTGAAAAACTTATTTTTTGGATTTTTTTTTTAATTAGTCTTTAAAAAACTCTTTTACCATACTGTCATCACCAGGGGCCTTATTATTTTTTAACCCTTATGGTACTGTCATTAATTCTCCCTTACAAATTCAATCTTCCTTCTCATCCAAAGTGTCACAATTCTTTTCAATATATTTTCCTGTAACTCTTTCAGGGTTTATAATGTTTTGTCCATTTTCTCTATAACTTGTTCTTATCATTAATTGTAGCCCCGTTCCCATCTTTAAGTGGGACAGTTCAAGATTGACCATCGCCTCTCAATTTATGGATATACCAGTACAATATCTTACTATTATGCTATCCAGCTGCATCTTCCAGATCTTCACCAATTGTACCTATGGCTTCCACTTAACACTTTCTTAATTCATATTTTAATAATGTCTTTACTTTTTTCATATTCCTCTTATTTTCATATGATCTATCAGTCAAATAACTCTTGTACAATCCCCTCCTCCCCACTATTAAACATTAAACGTTTCCAATAATATTCCTAGCTGCGTTCCTAATTTTCTTCCACAAGACACCATCAGCAACTTCACAAATTTTTTTCCCAAAACTGTTCCATCCCTGTTTGACAATGCCAAATTTAAACTGTCCAATTTAGTCTTCAACTGTCCCTAGAATGTTTTCTCAAATTCTTGCCCTGGAGTCTACCAGCATGATAGCTTTCCGGAAGGTAGTTACACCTTCCTTCCTGAATTAACACTAAAAATTACTAGTAGGTGATCTTTATTTTTAACATCAACTACCACTTGCATACACCCTGGCATCTTGTATCAATCCTCCAAGTCTTCAGTTTGCAATAACATAACCAATAAGGTTAGCTGTCTTACAGTCAACTAAACACGGTTGTTAACTTATGGTCCATTTTATGATCAAATACTGCATTGGTTATGACTAGATTGTTATACTAACAAAATACAACTAGAACTTCTTTTGTAATAAGAAATTTTGCCCCCTCTGTATGGGATATAATACCAGTTGCAATACAATATACAAGTCATCTGGCATCCTTCAAGGCTCCAGCAAACAGATTTTTCCTTGCAAAAGAATAGTAATTATGTGTAGGTAGGATGGTTGTTGAATATCTGTGACTTGAGTGTTATTGCAATGTAGAATAATAAAAAAACGGTGTTTTAGAATATTTAGAATAGAAGACTCCCACCTGCATCCAATAAGTTCTTTGGGGTCTTCTTAGCAGGTGCTGCAAAAACGTTCTGTATGCATTTGTCAAATAAAATTATCTTATCTTGTCTTTTTCTGATACCAAATTTACCTAGGCCTGGGAAACCATCTATCCCCAATTCTACACACATGGACATTAAAATCTCCTAATGAAAATATCATATTTCTACCTCAGACCCTTTCTATTTGTTCCTATAGCTGCAAGTAAAATTCAGCTGAGTCACTACTACCTCCATCACTTGTTTCTATAGGGTTGGTTCTATCAGTTGATACTACTATGGTTGATACTCTTCCCTTTTTAGCCTTAAAATGAGCCACTAGCATCCAATTATTAATACCTTTCCAACCTAAACAAGACTTGGCAGCTTCCTTATTTATCATGAGGCCTATTCCCTGCCTATGCATCCCATCCTTCTTACCTGAGTAAATAAATTCTATATCACCTAATTTGATGTTTCCTACCCCTGGGATATGAGCTTCTAAAACTCCAAGTAAGTTCAATTCAAAGGGTCTAAATTCACAGTCAAGATGTCAATACAATAATTTTTTTTTCTAACATTGTACAATTGCAAGTTGCAAATTTCATATTCTTCAAATTATTGGAATCAATATAGCTTGAAGCAAAGCAATGGTCCCAGAACCAGTACAAGATGGAAATTAATGCATATTCTGAAGTCACAAAGTGCAAAGCTGGCTTAGAACTGGACAGCAAGGAGTCCCTGGGACTTCCAGTTGAATGGAAGCTGTGTACAATCCTGAACCCATCCTCGCCACAACATCGTTTTCACACTTGAAGATACTCGTCTATAAACAGGGGTTGGAATCCTGTACAGACAATCTCAAGCCTATTACCTCCAACACATTATATATTCATGCCTATTGATGAGGGAGCATCTCCCCTCATATGAGGAAATAATTTCTGTTTATATTAAGTGTAAATGTTGCCTCTTACTTTCAGTTGAAAACACTTATTGTTCTATTTTATTTCTGATTGTTTTTAAAATATTACTGGGAAATCTGCATCCCATTCCATGAAAAATTTCCTCCACAAGAATTGCTCCATGGAAAGTTCTTCACATATAAAATCCCTCCTGGGTAGTTGCATCCTCAAAGAAAATTCACCCCAGAAAACTTCTTGCAGACAATTCCACCACAAAAATTCTCCTTAGCATACTTTTTGGAAAAAATGCTTGTTTTTCATTTAACATCTAATTGTGTTCCAAATCATGCCTGAAATCCATCTTTGTGGAAATTTCTCCTGAAAATTATCCCCCAAATGGAAAGTTTCGTCCCATAGAAAATTCTTCCATAAAAATTCCTCCTGGAGGAAATTCCCTGTGCATAATTTCTCCCATGGAAATCCCCCTCACTGAAAAAGGTCTGTTTACTTCCCAATAATATATAGTATATGCAAACAACAAAAATTTCATAGCTTATGCTCCTTTTCCCAGATGCTCTGAGGGGTCACATTATTCTTGGAAGAATGGTTATTTGACTTACCAACTATGCTGAACAAAATGATTATTTCAAATTTTGATCAATGTCTTTGGGGAAAAAAGGGGCATGGGAGGGGGTTAGTCACCCTTCATTCTTTTGGTCACTTAGAAAAGGCACTAGAACTTTTAATTTTTGTTGAGCCCTATCATGTTCTTCCATGACCAATGGTTTGATACAATTGTGATGGCAAAACACATATAAAACACAAACAAACAAGGGATTTTTATTAAAATTTCTTGACTTTTGAGATGTTTCCCCCTTTTTGGAAACCATGTAAATTTTCACAGGCAAGTAGCTTTTGATAGGTAACATTAAAATTAATGAATTTTATATATTTGGAATCCTCATAAAACGCCAATCTTCTTGATATATATATTGTTATCAAAACGTCTTGAACAAAAGCTACCTTTCAACCTAACCCATTCCAATATACCTTTTTTTTTTTTTTTTTTTTCATTAGTAACTTTCTAATCAGTGGAAGCAAATAAATTACCAAATTTGAAATAAGTCAAATTTATCAAGGAGGCACACTTGTGCCTCTATAAAGAGGCGACCCACCACAATGTTAAGCGATTTCCGGTCCTAGCGGTCGCAGAGAGACAGCGGTAATCGCATTTTGTAGCCCAAGCTCAAACTAAGAAACGTGCAAAATTTCACCCCCCTCCGACTTTATCTTCATGGGTAAAAGTGGGCCGGAAGTTTCGACCCTCCAACAACAGCCCCCCTTTAACGTTGTCCGATCGGGCTGAAATTTAGAGGATAAGCTTTCCTGGGGCCTGGGAGCTTATCCTCGAAATTTCAGCTCAATCTGATCACTCCTTCCCTGTTTTCCAAAAACCAAATATAGCCACTTAAAGTTCATTTCTCTTTTTTTTTCTTATCCACGCCTACAGGCCACAGTTGGCAACTGATCCGGGTGAATGAGGACTCATTCGAAGCAGAATTAGACCTGTTAGGGCCTTTTGATATTTTTAGACCGAAAAAATTATCCCCCGAATTTACATTTACGAAAAACCTCGTTTTCCTATAATAGCCCATGTTAATTTTTCCCACCACAACCCCCCTTTAACGTTGTCTGATCGGGCTGAAATTTAGAGGATAAGCTTTCCTGGGGCCTGGGAGCTTATCCTCGAAATTTCAGCTCAATCTGATCACTCCTTCCCTGTTTTCCAAAAACCAAATATCAAGTTTTGCTTGCGTCAAAAATAGATTCCCCTTACTAAAAAACAATTACAATTATGTCTCTTTAGTGCAGCAGTCGAGACTCCAGACTGTCAGGCGGAAAACCCGGGTTCGATTCACCGTTAGAGAAAATTTTTTATATACTGAATTTAAATTTTAAAAAAGAAACTCAGTTTCTTTTTTAAATCAAGGAGGCACACTTGTGCCTCTATAAAGAGGCGACCCACCACAATGTTAAGCGATTTCCGGTCCTAGCGGTCGCAGAGAGACAGCGGTAATCGCATTTTGTAGCCCAAGCTCAAACTAAGAAACGTGCAAAATTCACCCCCCTCCGACTTTATCTTCATGGGTAAAAGTGGGCCGGAAGTTTCGACCCTCCGACCACAGCCCCCCTTTAACCTTGTCCGATTGGGTTGAAATTTAGAGGTTAAGCTTTCCTGGGGCCCGGGAGCTTATCCTCGAAATTTCAGCTCAATCCGATCACTCCTTCCCTGTTTTCCAAAAACCAAATATAGCCACTTAAAGTTCAAAATTTTTTTTTTTCTTAGCCACGCCTACAGGCCACAGTTGGCAACTGATCCGGGTGAATGAGGACTCATTCGAAGCAGAATTCGACCTGTTAGGGCCTTTTGATATTTTCAGACCGAAAAAATTATCCCCCGAATTTACATTTACGAAAAACCTCGTTTTCCTATAAGAACCCGCTATAAGCGGGCTCTTATCGTTTTCCTATAAGAGCCCGCGAAAACGCGGGCTCGTTTTCCTATAAGAGCCCGCAAGCTGTCAAATCAGCTAACAGTTAGTCAAGCAATAATAAGTAATAAACTGTACAAAAACGTGCAGAAATTATTTGAAAAAAAACTACGTTTTCTAAAGAGTTAAAGAGGCTGAGTTACAAGGTCGAACCTTAAAACGTACAGGGATTAGGAGGCACAGTTGGGGGGCTGCCGCACCCCAAACCCCCCGCTTTCGCAGCCTTTAAATAAAAAAAAATTTTAAACTGAAAGTAAGGAGCGACATTAAAACTTAAAACGAACAGAAATTATTCCGTATATGAAAGGGGCTGTGCCCTCCTCAACGCCTCGCTCTTTACGCTAAAGTTTGACTTTCTCACAACTCTTTTTTTAAAACAATAAAAACTTTAGCGTAAAGAGCGAGGCGTTGAGGAGGGCACAGCCCCTTTCATATACGGAATAATTTCTGTTCGTTTTAAGTTTTAATGTCGCTCCTTACTTTCAGTTTAAATTTTTTTTTTTATTTAAAGGCTGCGAAAGCGGGGGGTTTGGGGGCGGCAGCCCCCCAACTGTGCCTCCTAATCCCTGTACGTTTTAAGATTCGACCTTGTAACTCAGCCTCTTTAACTCTTTAGAAAACGTAGTTTTTTTCAAATAATATGGAAATAGTTTGATTCTTTAACCAAGGTTGTGCTCGATTTGGATTATGTGATCCCAGGAACAGTAAGAAAACATAGTTTTCAATTCTTCTCATATAATTTGTGCTGAAGAATAGATTTATTTAACTGGAGTTGCCTTATAACATTATTACTAATTTATGCTCTTTGTTTGGAAGCAAAACAGCGTCATCTATAATAATTCTCAATAGCGGATTCTAGAGTGCATTCATATTATGATATATATACAGAGTCTTTGAATAGTGAAATTTACCTACAATTAAAGTGAAGATCTGTTGCTTGAGTAAAGAAACGTCTTCAGGACACTGTTCTCTATTGTCACTCCAAAAAAATTGGTCTGGAATGCTGTACTGAAGTATGTGCTAAGATCAATGCTCAGTGGTGTACCAAAAGATGAGATAGCTAAGACGTGCACCGACTTCTTTGGGAAAGAATCGATCAAGGAGGCTAAAATCCTCATCTACTCTACTGTTCATCCAAACGTACGCCCCTCCATAAAACATATTGAAAGTGAAAACGTTCTCCACATAATGAAAATCTTAAAAGAATATGATCTGAAAAGTGCGGAGCTACCGACTTTTGTTATTGCCGAGCCCCAAGAAGTCCCCTCTTGCGGTAGCCAAATCAGCTCATTTGTTACCAGAAACATTAACGAGATGAATACGAAGTTAGATTCACTGATTGCCCGAAATAAGGACTCAACAACGCATAGCCTGCCAACACAAGCACCAACAAGTGCCACCTATGCTGTCATTCTTAAGAAGCCGGCAAACCCGCCACCTTCCGCTGCTGGGAGAAAAGTTTTTATTGACAATCTATGTAACAACGATTCAAGCATAACAGATCATGTTGGTGAGCTGAAGCAAACCCAAACTGAATGGCGTATAAACCTGAAAGACAAACAAGCGGCCGAAAAACTGAGTGTTGCTATTCTAAACGGTGATAATGCGACTTTGGACCCCAAAATCAAAACTCCTACCTTTTCTGGTATAGCTAGACTTGTACCCACAGAAATTGATGCTGATGCTCTATTAGCCATGGTCCCGAATTGTGTTGAAGCAGAGCAAATCCGAGCAACCAGGTCCTTCAAACTGCAGTTTTCCCTTAAAAGTGATCTGCAACATGCAATGCGGAACCCGCCCTAGATAGGATACGAAAGAATTCATATTGATGAGTTTATTAATGTCCCGCGCCGGTGCTTCAACTGTCAAAACTACGGACACCTAGCGTCAAAATGTGAAAACTCTAAACGTTGTGCTAGATGCGGCGAAGAAGGGCATGCATCAAAAAAGGAGCATCCTTGCGAAAATCCTATTCGGTGCGCACTTTGCAAATCTGATAAGCACCCCTGTTATAGCATCCGTTGTCCCGAAGTCCTGAAAGCAATGAAGAAACCGCAATGACAAGAGCCACCATTTCATCTCTTAAAGTAATATCTTGGAATATGAACGGAAATCTGCGTGATAAGGTGCCAATTATTAAACAATTTGCCAAGGATCATGACATAGTTTGCATACAAGAACACTTCTTAAGCAAGGATAGCTTGGATTGTATCAAGTTCTCTGACAAGCATCGGTTCTTTATTAGAGAAGCGAAATCAAGCGGTAGAGGAAGGCCATCTGGAGGCATCGCTATTGTAATTAAAGATCACATCTTCTCCAAACTGGTCGAGCAGCAAGACAGTTTTATCGCAGTGGACGTCTATGGTCTTGTTCTGATCTGTGTTTACCTTCCTACTAATTACAAGAATGATCGATCAGAGAGAAAATTCAACCTATCCTGCGAGAAACTTGCTAAATGTGTGTTGAGAATAAAGCAGTCGGGTCATGACTATTTAATTATTGGCGACTTCAACTGCGACCTTACTGACACTGACAGTCCTAGAACACAAATAGCTTTAGGAGTCTTACCAGATGGCTTCAAGGTTGTGGATAAAGATAAAAATTTCAGTTATTGTCATAACAGTGGCTCTGTATCTAATCTCGACCATGTTGTTACATCATTCAATGTCCAGGACGAATCTGTGTCGGTACTAATGGGTGGTACACTTAGCGATCACTTACCTATATCCTTGAGTTTCGCTTGCCCGTTCTCTGAAGTAAAAAAAAGCGCAGCTCCAAAGCTCAAAGTTGTGCGAGATTGGAAGCTCGATGATGCTGCGATCCAACAGTATCAACAAGTGTGTAATAGCATTCTTGAAAAGATCCAAGTCCCTTTTCCGCTACTGATGTCCAACAGTGACATCCCGGCCGAAGAGCAGAAACTTCTGTTGAACATTTACTCTGCCTCAATATTCATGCCCTTCGGTGTGCCGAATCAGCAGCCGTACCCTCTC
The DNA here is from genome assembly GCA_027921565.1 of Artemia sinica. Taxonomy (NCBI): domain Eukaryota; kingdom Metazoa; phylum Arthropoda; class Branchiopoda; order Anostraca; family Artemiidae; genus Artemia; species Artemia sinica. The sequence goes on along the minus strand of CM051268.1, from coordinate 9,140,123 downwards.
GTAAAGTTCGAGTAAACACTGAAATTAGAGGATGGTCCGCTAACCTAAATTTAACAGAAGCATGCCAGACTGCGAAGTTCTGGTTTCGCCTATGGTGTGACAGCGGTAAGCCAAGATCTGGGCAAGTCTGGAAAGTGAAGAATCATACTAAACGTGCCTTTGCCAAAGCCTTGTCTAAGCACCATAGAGACATAATTGACAAATACAGCAAGAAAAGCAAGTCCGATCCCAAACTCCTTTGGTGTTTTTTAGTGAAGCCCAAAGAATCGACCTCTGAGGTCCCCCTTGTAACAAAAGAGGCCTGGAATACTTACTTCACCAATCAGTTCAAAAGTCCCAACCAAGCTCTACAAAATTCTTACCAGAGTGAGCTAGATGAAATGCTAAAACTGCCAAAAGAGAACATGGTAGTTAATAGAAGTGTAATACGTGAATGCCTGAAAAAGCTAAAAAAGAAATTTTTGAGAGGCTTCAATAAAATTTGTGGCCAGCATTTACTCTATGGTAGTGAACAACTTCTTGAACATGTATCATTATTATTCCAAATTATTGCTACCAGAGGTATTGTCCCAGATACCTTTTGCATTGGTGTAATAACACCCATTCTCAAACCAGGGAAGCCTCCCTCCCAGTGCTCTTCATATAGGCCCATTACTGTGTCAACTACACTAAGTAAACTATTTGAGCTTCTTATTCGTGACGAAATTAGAAGCAAGTGCTCGGTTCCCCCACACCAGTTTGGGTTCCAGCAATCGCTTGGATGTGATCATGCCCTTTACTTGCTGGTGTCTATACTGACTGATGCTGAGAATGACAACGATTCTTTAGTTTTAGCAGCCCATGATCTTGCCCGTGCTTTCGATTCGTCTATCCACGAACATATTTTACTCGCTACAGCAGAGAGAGGCATAGAAAATTCGGTCATCGAACCCCTTGATTCAATGTATAGTAATCTTTGTGTTAGGATAAAGTGTCCTGGTTGGGATTGTGATATGCTTTTAGAACTTGATATACCAGTGAAAAAGGGTATTAGGCAAGGGGCAGTAAATTCACCAGATTTATTCAATAATTCCGTAATCAAAGTGCAACATGAAGCACCAACAACGTGTATTGTATGCGGGATTGACGTGTCGCTCATAGGTTATGCTGACGACATTTTAAACATTAGTAGAACCCTGAATGGAATAAAGAGTTGTTTTAGTGCATTAAAGGTAGACTATGCTCGTGTCGGCCATATATTTAATCCATTGAAAACTGAATTGTTATTTTTCAATTATAAAGTGTTGACTGAGAACATATGTGTTATGCTAGATGATATGGAAATCAAACCTGTTCCATCACTTACTTACCTAGGAGTCCCGGTCGGTACGTCACTCAAGGCCACATGCGTACTCATTATCGCTGATACCCTAAGAAAAGTTCATTCTGCATATGGAAAGCTTGTCCCGAGCAAGGCGAGATTTAGTTGTGATATTTTAGCCCGATTGTATAATGCATTTGCTTTACCAAGTTTTCTCTACATCTCTCCGTTTTGGAGTTGCTTCACACAGACAGAGAAGAAACAGTTGCGCACGATTTATTTTAAATATGCTAAGTATCTGCTTGGACTACCACCATGGTCCAAAAACCGGTATTTGATCAGTAGATTTGGATTGATAGACCCTGCCTTGGCAGTTCCTGCCAGAGTAGCAAGTTTTCATAAAAAGTTCATGACTCTAGGTCATCCTTGGGTAACTCTTCAGGGACAGACTTGAGTTGAATGTGTTATTTGATTGTCAATGTTGAGGGCCCATTTCATTGTATATATTCGTGTTAAACCGTACTTGTTGTTTGTCTTTTTTTTCTTTTTTCACTTTTTTATACTCTGCTGCCCATTGTATCTCTTACAGTTTTGGCAGGTAATAAATCTATATTATTATATTATTATTATTATATTATTCTCCTTTACAATCCTTGGCTTACCTTAGATTGGTCCTTGTTGGAGTTAGCACATAATTTATATACTTTCTTCCAATCTTAGATTGCAAAAATCCCCAATTACCCCACAATATAGGAGGTAACAAATTGTTGCTATGTGTTGACCCTTAACCTCCCCCCTGCCCCCAGCTAATCTCTTCAGTCTACCATCAATGTTTGGACCTGAGTCCACTAACAGATGAAACCCTTTTTGTCTTTCTTGTTTCAGGTGAAATCAGAAACTTTTAACTCCTTTACTAAGCCTATATTGTCTAAAAAAAAAAATAATAATAACAATAGCACTTGTCAGTATTTTGCTAAGTTACCTTTCTTAACCATAGTTTCATCACAAGGGTCCATTGGTTCAGAGTCAAGTTGAATTTTCAGGTAGCTCTCATGAGATAAATTACTTTTCCAAGTTATCTGCCATCAAATTTCCAGGTTACCTGACCTAGAAAACAAGGGGCATAAGAAAAATGTGTCAGTTTTATTATTGGAAACAGAGAAAATGAGTCATTTAACAACCAACTACCTTGACTAGTAAAGTTCAAATGACCAAAAATCAGTGATTATCAATATTTTTACAAGAAATTACAAAAAGTTCCTCTATTCTTGATTAATTCAAATGTATTTATTAAAAATAAACTTTTTTACTAAACAAATATATTTGCTAAAAACAAATAGAATTACTAAAAAACTGAAGCGGTAGCACACATAGTAGTAGTGGTGGTATTTAGGATGCAGAACACAAGTATACTGACAAAAAAAAAAAATTATCAAGGCCAACAGAAACAAAACCCTTAATAGCAGGAAACCTCATTAGGTTTCAAAATCAACACTTGTGCACAAACTAACTTGCTACTTTACTCACTTTCTAGACCCCTAACCCCAAAATTCTTCTGATAGAACTACATCATATTACACAGGCAACTTAAAAATACAAAACCATAAATTCTGTGTTGTTAAAACAGAAAAACATCAAATGCTCTGTGGAACTTGAGACAATCTCACATTGAATCTGAGATGAATTAGGTATGGTGCCCTGCATATGGCCATACTTTTGGCAGTAGAAACACTGAATAATAAGACTTTTGTATTCTTGAACTTCCCCTTTCCTTCTGTATAGTCTAATAGATAAGGGCAAAAGGTTGTTCTCAAAAGTAAGCTAATACAAAATTGATAAGCTATTTTGCATTTTTTTTTCTTCCCTAGTGAATCTTGTCAGTAGTCTTACAAATTTCACTTGAAAATTTAGTTCTGATCTAGTAGGCCTAACTCTTTGGATCTCATTTGATATCCCTCTTAATGCTCCTTGACATCTGGGTTTATATTCCTCAACATGGACTTCTGTTTCACCTACTTTCTTGATTGTTAATTCTTTTTCAACAGCAATTTTAGTGGATATGAATATTGCAACTCTTTTTTTTATATCTTTACTCAGGTTTAATTCTAGTTTCAGAGCTTTAAGGCTTAAAGTGATTTCTCTTTCTAGGCTTTTGTTTCATATTTGCTAGACAAAATAACCCTATTGTTGAATCTTATCAAAATTCTGGATTCCTGTATTTTCTGGCTAATATTAGAAAGAGCTATGTAGCAACTTCTTGCTACTCTTATTTCCCACAAAAAGCAGCAGGAAATAGCTCTTTTGACTCATTTTACTGGGCCACAAGATAATGATAGAATTGGAAAGTTTATAATACACTCCACTTCATTAAGATTGGTATTACACAAATCCATGGTTTTATCTGAGTAAAGAGGTGGGAATTTTGGCCTACTGTGATCAAAAATACTATTAATTTTGAGGCAGAATTCTAGACAAGCTTACTATTTGCTATCTTGGAAAGGGATTAGGTTAGGAAACTGAAGCTTTCAGTAGTGAATCCAGGGCCAAAAACATACTTTGGGAATGTATTGCCAAGCTATTACATTAACCCTCTTCTGATTTCTAAGTCTTAGAAATTTGCCAACTTGACAGGTAGGCAAACATTATATATAGGCTTGACATTATAGGATTGAGCAAAGTTATGAAGCTTAAAGCAATTTTCTTGTACTTCTTTTAAGCAGAAGATCTATTTTGCAAGGTTTCACTTCTATAAAAAAAGATTTTAAAGGTCACCAAAGGTCAGTGCCCTCTCAAGGGAGAAGGAGTGGAGGTAGGTACTTAAAAATACCTACCAAGGACATGTTTTAATCTGTAGATTCATACCTGATAGCTTCATTTTCCTAACCTAACTACTTTCCAATATAGCAAAAAGTAGCTTGTCTAGAATTTTACTTAATTTTGATGACTAGGGACTGTAGCAAAATATCTGTTTTTAAAGTGTGGTCAGATGTAAAGTTATGACTGACTTTAGGCTACCTATTATATAGACTTGGATAGAGTTGTGACATATGGTGACTCTCCAGCCTGACTGAATTCTAGTATCTGTCATAAAACCAGGCCCTGATACTGTAAAGCTTAGGATACAGCTACTATGACCTAGGCTAAAGAATTAATAACTATAATGTTTAAACATTGCAAACACTATTACTTTTAATTTTATAGCATGTTTACTTCACAAGAGTGGTACTTCTAGACTATTACTGAAAGTTTAGCAAGAAAGCCAATTGTTCACCTTAGCTAACCTAATTGCTGGGCAGGATACCACCAGATGGCTAATTTGAAAGTGTATATATATACAAATCTTTAAATTAGCCAACTTGCCAACCAATATTTTAAGCCTAGGAGTCCAGTTGGACATAAGGAAACATATTAGGAAACAATTCTTACTCCATAATATGCAGAATAATCCTAGGGTAAAGGCACCAATGATTTGACAGTGCAATTTCAGAACCACTGTCAAAATTTTCCTTCAAAACAGGATAGCTCTGCTTAGCCGTGACTTAGAGCGCCATCTCTTGGAGCCGTCGCTATATTTCGACGGTGCGAAATGGGGACACTATATCCAGTACACCCAGATAAGAAAAGAACATTCAATTTGGTCAGTTTCCTGTTTTTGACACAAAAGGAGCTCCCGACAATTTTTCAGGTATGTAATGTTCAAACTGTCATGACTTGGTTATTTATTGCAAGAAAAAGTTGGGATAAGCGCCAATGTGTCGAAATACATCTGATCTTCTCTGAAATGTAGCCACATTAGCTTTTTCTTGATAAAATTAAATGGAAATGGGGACGGAAATTGCATTGTCGAAACTAGGTTCCAAGTGTCGAAAATTCTTGTTTGATGTAGTGGAATACCAGGCAGACTAAAAATGTTCCTTCAGCCGCATTCAAGTGTAAATATTGGCTTCTATCAAGGGATTTATTTCTTTGGCAAATATCTTGTAGTAACCTTGTCAAAATTTTGGACAGACAGCAACAGGCCCTGTTGAAATATAGGTGACTTTGTCAAAACTTCACTGAACATGTAAAACAGATGAGAAACAATAGGTGTCAAAATTCCAGGATCCACTGATGAAACCATAGGCACCATAGCTGTCAAATTTACGGGTGCTTTCTGTGCAACCAGAGATTTTGATGATTATTATTTCTGATAATATTTCAGATGAAAGAACATTTAAACAAAAGTTTTTTTTTAAACTTTGAAGTTTTACTTACAGACACTGGATTTTTCCATCATCTGAGGAACTGCCACTTGGCCTCATACCATGCAGGGGCGTAAATTGCTATGGGGCAGGGGGGGGGGGGGACAGTTGCCCCCCCCTGACCTGATTTTGCCCCCCCCCCCAGATTTTTTTAAATTATACCCTTATTTATCCTTCATTCAAATAAAAAATACAAATTTTATCAAATACAAAATCTTATACAAAATGACACGTAGGCCTATGTTTTGGACAAAACTAAGAATCTGCATATGAAAATAAAATCCACTAAATCAAATAAACTTCTTGAAATCCACTCCCATTTTCCTAGATTCTATCCCTTCTGAAATGCTAGTGAAACAATTTTGTTAAACTAAATTTGTTATACTAAATACTATTTGTATTTAATAATGTATATTAAAATTTTTTGTACCAATTTTGTTATACCAAATACTACATACTTGAAACAATTTTGTTAGTTTTATTACTTCTACTTTTTGCATAGTCTTTTATACTTTTATACATTAAATGAAGTTGAAGAAAAACAAAGAAACAAGAATATACATGTCAAATACACCAGGTTCTGTCCACAAGCATTCCCCAAGTATTTAGATGCATGTCAAATTGGGTTCCGACTTGCATTGAAAACAGGTAACTTTTTTGTTGTGTCAAATTTGTAGGTGAAAATGCTCTAATTTCAGAAAATTGGAGTTTTGTACCCTTTCCAGACAAAACTTCAAACTTCTCATCAAACAGTTAGATTCCTAGATGTTTTTCCTACATACTGAAACCCTTTTCAAACCAAAAGTCTTTAAATTAAGACTTCTAGAGTAGAAAAACTGGTTTTTTACAAAAACTGTCAAATCCTCGGTTTGACACCCAATACGGGTGTCAAATTGGGTTCCGACTTGCGTTGAAAACAGGTAACTTTTTTGTTGTGTTGATTTTGTAGGTGAAAATGCTCTAATTTCAGAAAATTGGAGTTTTGTACCCTTTCCAGACAAAACTTCAAACTTCTCATCAAACAGTTAGATTCCTAGATGTTTTTCCTACATACTGAAACCCTTTTCAAACCAAAAGTCTTTAAATTAAGACTTCTAGAGTAGAAAAACTGTTTTTTTTTTTTTTACAAAAACTGTCAAATCATCAGTACCTTTACCCTAGTTAACACATTTTGCAGGGGGAGAGCCATAATCTTCATTTCTTTCCTTGTTTTTCCAGTTTTTCTAAGGAATTCATGAATTTCTTAGGACCTATATAGTCACAGAATATATGCCCCCACCCCCTAATGTGCAATATACCTAAAATTACATCCTCAATCTAAATATAACATTCATTTGCATCACAAATGAACTTTACTCTATATTAGCCATATGGTGGATGTCCATTTCCTCCAGCAAATTCTTAATTTCTTATTATTTTCTATTAACATGTGATATGAAAAATAGGCTAAGGCCAATTAAATGGTACTGATGATGATTAATTTGTAGCAAATGATTATATATAGCCTAAATAAATTTGATAAGCAAATACTTATCAAATTGATGCTTGTTTTCATAAATTTGTTTTTAAAAAATTGTACAACAGTGAAAGAAGTGAATATGCAGGTTCTCCTATGCAAAATGTGTTAACTAGGCCTATGATAATTCTGCATAGCCTATTATTAAGTAAGAATTGTTTTCTTAACATGTTTCCTTATGTGAAGAGGCTTAGGTCAATATCTACCAAATCATATTATTGAGTTAGGAATAAAGTGAATACACCATTTGATGCCTTTTTTTATGCTGATTACAAATATAATAAGCATTTCTATTGGAAATGAATTTCAGCCCCCCCCCCTATAATGGCTATAGGCTACCTAACCTAACCTAACCCTGAATTGGCATATATAGGGGGGGGGGGCTGAAATTCATTTCCGATAGAAATGCTTATTATATTTGTAATCAGCATAAAAAAAGGCATCAAATGGTGTATTCACTTTAGTCCTAACTCAATAATATGATTTGGTAGATATTGACCAAGGCTTACGTAAAATTTTCAAAACAAGGTATAGCCTACCTATTAACTGGGCTGTCAACGCTGATGTTGTTTTTTGGGTTTAATAAATAGGCTATCTCTCTCAACTTTAATGTGGGTCTGGGTCTTTATAACTGGCAGAATATAGGCTATACAACACACAGGCTGATGCTTGGTAACAAGAATTGATCTTTAACCCTCTCCTCTTCCCTGGAAACTCTTTTGCTCTGACGCAGACAGATTTATTTTTAAATAGATATTGGTAAAAAGAACGTGGGATATTCTCGATTTTTATTTTTGAATATATTTGTGATTTGGCGATTCCGACTTCAAATTACTAGTAAAATGGTGTCAGGCACAAAAGCGAAAATACGCCCAACACCCCCATTTAGCACTGAAAATAAATTTCCAAAGAAAACTAATTGTGGTTTTGAAGAGGAGGCTTTGAATATATTGGGATGGAGGGGGAGTGTGCGTAGCTTTATTTGCCTCAGGTTGGGTGGTGTTACTGTGAGTTTTTAGTAGTAGAAGTAGTAAGAGCCAATGGTATTAGTCAAGAATTTGGGCCATTGGCAAGGAAACATATTAAGAAAATAATTCTTTTTTTTTACTATATCAAAAAATTATTTTTAAGAAATTTTGAAGGCACTTGTACTTACACTTGGCTCTTGGACAATCGCTACCCTCGAAACCTGCTAACTTGTGTCAGATAGAGGCTGGATCTATGAAAACGTGAGGAAGCCTAATAAAGCTGTGCTCCGCCTGGAACTTTTCTTTTATGGCGATTTGTATACTAATAGACTTTTTGAAAGTATCAGAGGTAGTACTACTAAAGTAAAGAGCCATATGTTTGCGATTTTTTTTTATTTTTTCTTTTCTTCTTGGTCACATCGTAGCGCCCTTTTAAGGTTTTGAAGTGATGGGAGGAGAATCGACAACCGTCCCATACTTTTTTTGCTACTTGACCCCTCAGAAACCCACCAAGATTCCAGGTCAAAATCTCGGAACAACCATTTTGTTCAAAATAGTCGAAAGTTACAGTAAATATATCTCTGGGGGTGACATGACCTCCATCAGGCACTCGGAAAAGGGCCGTAAATAATGCAATTTATTAAATTTTCACAAATAGATTTTATAGTGGAAAAGAAAGTTCTTTAATTTTTAGTATATCAGACTCGAGACTTATAGGAATTGATCTTTATGTCAAATGGACCTAATATTTTGGCGTGCGAGAGGTTAAGGGACATTAGCTAAAGCCAAACTTTTCTATCGATGCCAAGGCTGAACTTTTTTTTCCTAGGGGTGATCGCATCGATCCAGTAGTCCTAGAATATCGTGAAAGAGCTCATTCGAACGGAAATTAATAGTTCTAGTGCCCTTTTTAAATGATCAAGAAAATTGGAGGGCAACTTGGCCCCCTCCCACGCTCATTTTTTTCCCAAAGTCACCCAATCAAAATTTTGAGATAGCCATTTTGTCCAGCATAGTCGAAAATTTAATTAATATGTCTTTGAGGATGACTTAATCCCCCACAGTTCCCGGGGTATGGGCTGGAATTTATAAATTTTGCCCATTGTTTACGTATAGTATTGGTTATTGGGAAGTAGACAGGCGTTTTCAGGAGGAATTTTTTCTAGTTTTGACTAGGGGTTACAGGGGAGGATCTTTCCATGGAGCATATTTTCTTGGGGAAGGTAAAATTCCACGAAGTTTAATTTAAAAATGTAAGCTGTTCTAGAGATATTATTGTGTCGCCCTTTTGACAATTTACATGCTCGCAGTTGGTTTTCATTTAGTTCAACATCCACCAAAATATTCCATGAAAGCTTCATCTTAATACCATTAGATTGTGTAATAGCAAAAAAACGTAGTAGCATTAGTAACAGTGTGCACATATCACATTTGGTTTTCTTCAACACCCCTTTCAACGCCCGCTCATAGTTTTAAATTAATACCATAAACCTTTCCTTAACCATTACTGATACGTCCTCTGTACAACCTGAATGCGCATAGTGTATTTCAATTTCGCTCAAAACAGTTTCAATTTTCCCAAAAGTTTTCGCCAGAACACACTAAGCCCTAATAGCATTAGCAATAGTACCAGTAGTAATATTAGTAGCAGAAGTAGAAGTAGCAGTAGAAAATAATGGTAGTGCTAGTACTAGCTTTAGCAGCAGTAGTAGTTGTAGCAGTAGTAATAATAGCAGTAGCAGCAGTATTGTTGAAGTAATAGCATAAGAATGAAAATATTTTCTTTCTATTAGTTCAACATCTACCAAAACATTCTAGTTTTTGAGGGAAGATTGAAAGGATCATCAATTGCAACAACACTAATACGGACAGTTAAAGCAAAGGCCATTGCTTAATTGTCTGAAGTAATCAAAATCCAAAAATATGTCAAAAATAAAATGAAGAGCAAAGACACAGGCAGTTAGAAGGTATGCGAAAACAACAATTAGAGCATGTAGTTAAAGCAGAAGTTAAACCTATCTGAACCAAATTCTGAAAAATTTGCGATGGGTTTGAACACTTTTATTTTGAAAATTTGTTCCTTATTATATTATCTAAAATGTTAATTTCCTTACAAATATTTGTGAAAAATCTATGTGATTCTTTTGATGTACAGAGATCGCGATGCTGTTGAAGAGATTTGTGGAAAACATTTATATCCATTTGATTACTTACTGAGGTATGGAAGCTGTCCCATGAAATATCTTCTGGAGCCTAAACAAGACTGTTTGAATTGTAAACCTTCAAAGAATGCAACTCCTAAACTTCAAAACTTATCATTAAGCGTCACGGCACAGTCTAATGTGTAATCTTTGTTTGGTGTTCCACTTTCATGGTGTAATAAATTAATGCTAATACGCCTTGAAAGGGAACCTTTACAAGTTACGAATATGATAAGAAACTGGCCTGTTAGCCACATCTTTCTTAATGATGTATTATCGGGTCATGTTTGCGAGTGTTTTCTATCGAAAAAACGAAAGAGCTATGCGATTTGTATATTTAAATCTTTTATACAATTTATCATAGGCAGCGCAATCGCGCTGCCCAAGTAAAAAACGATGTTGGCGCAATGTATTATTTATTATTTTTTCCTTTAGACCAGGGCACTTCGTATCAAAGAAGTTGTCGTAGAAACTTGGAATAGGGCTCATTCGATTGGAAATCGGAATGGCTAGTGCCATTTTTAATAGTCGAAAATGATTGGAAGGCAATTAACAACCCTTCCACGCCCACCATTTCCCCAAACACATCCAATAAAAATTTTGAGATAGCCATTTTGTTCAGCATAGTTGATTTTCAGATAGAAATAATGTTTTTGAGGAGGACACTCCCCCACATCCCTCATGGCAAGGGTTGTAAGTTATGCCCTGGGGGCATATAAGGTTGTTATAGAAAGCTATGTCGTAGAAACTTCAAAAGGGATCATTCGATTGAAAATTCAAAGGCCTAGTGCCCTTTTCAATAGTCGAGAGCGATTGGAGGGCAACTAACCCCCCTCTCACGCCCACCTTTTCCCCAAACACAACCAATCAAAATTTTGAGATAGCTATTATGTTAGACGTAGTTGAAAGTCCTGGAAATTAGGTGTTTGAGGATGACAGCCCCCCCCCCACAGTCTTTATGGCAAGGGTTGCAAGTTATGCCCTAGGAGCATGTAAGGTTTTTATAGACAGAATTGTCGTAAAAACTTCAAAAAGGGCTCATTTGATTGGAAATTGAAATGGATAGTGCCCTTTTTAATAGTCGAATGTGATTGGAAGGTAACTAACACCCCTTCCACGCCCGCCATTTATCCAAACATATCCAATCAAAATTTTGAGATAGCCATTTTGTTCAAAGTAGTTGAAAGGTCCGGAAATTATATATTTGAGGATGACATTCCCCCCACAGCACTCAGGGTAAGGGTTGTAAGTTATGCCCTGGGGGCATATAAGGTTTTTATTGAAAGCTCTGTAGTAGAAACTTGAAAAAGGGCTCATTCGATTGCAAATTCAAAGGGCTAGTGCCCTTTTTAATAGTCGAAGGTGATTCGAGGGCAACTAACCCCCCTCTCACGTCGACCTTTTCCCCAAACACATCCAATCAAAATTTTTAGATAGCAATTTTGTTCAACGTAGTTAAAAGTTTTAGAAATTAGGTCTTTGAGGATGATAACCCCCCTCAGAGCCCTCGGGGCAAGGGCTGTAAGTTATGCCCTGGGGGCATATAAGGTTTTTATAGAAACTATTGTCGAAGAAACTTCAAAAAGGGGTTTTTCGATCGGAAATTGAAAGGGCTAGTGCCCTTTTTAATAGTCGGAAGTGATCGGAGGGTAACTAACCCCCCTCTCACACCCACTATTTCCCTAAAAACTTCCAATCAAAATTTCGAGACAGAGTTCAACGCAGTTGAAAGTTCTGGAAATTAGGTCTTTGAGGATGACAACAACCCCCACCCCAGCCCTCGGGGCAAGGGTTGTATATGTCCTGGGGGCATATAAGGTTTTATTTGAAAGGGTTTTCGTAGAAACTTCAAAAGGGCGCATTCAATTGGAAATTGAAAGGGCTAGTGCCTTGTTTAATAATGTTTAATAGTTTAAAGTCATTGGAGAGCAACTAACGCCCCTCTCACGCCCACCATTTCCCCAAACCTATCCAATCAAAATTTTGAGATAGCCATTTTGTTTAACGTAGTTGAAAGTTCTGGTAATTAGGTCTTTGAGGATGACAACCCCCTTACAGCCCTCAGGGCAAGGGTTATAATTTATGTCCTGGGGGCATTTAAGGTGTTTATAAGAAGCTATGTGGTAGAAACTCAAAAAGGGCTCATTCGATTGGAAATTGAAAGGGCTAATGCCCTTTTTAATAGTCGAAAGTGATTGGAGGGCAACTAATCCCCCTCCCACGCCCACCCTCCCATTTACCCATTATGTTTAAAAACTAAATGTTGCCATAAGATTAAATCAAAATGCACTGGGTTAATGCTAATTCCCAATAAGGCATCTCAGCAGTATCCCAAGAACGACTGAGGGTATTATGTTTAAACTTTCGGGGCTACTTCTGCTCTTAAAATTTAACGAAATCAAAATAGCGTAAGTTTATCCAAGCTATCAAAGAAAGTAAACAGATTTTTTGCGAATGGTATCAAGTTTTCCATTTCAGGTCAACTAGAGGAGGTATGAAGCTAAATTAAAAACTACTATTTGTGTTCAGATTTTTAAAAGGGTGCATGTTGTTAAAAATTGCTGAAAATTTTTTCTCAGCATACAAATAGCAGCCAAACTATAAAGTCTTAAAAAAAAGAAAAGATTTAAAGTATTATTTTCTTTTTCCCTGAAAAAGGCTATGTAAATATAAAATGAAAAGAAATTAATCAGAACAGCTTTTTCCACAAAATAAGTTTTTCAAAGAAAAGTAAAGAACTTCATTAAACCAAAACTGTCAAAAATAAAATCAACTAATCTACCAAGCGTGAAACTACCACAAATCAGCATCGATAAATAAATGAAACCCAAAACGAACGGAAATTGCAATAAATAACCGAGTCAAGCTCAAAACAAGCAGAAATTAACATGAGTAGGGCTCAAAACCCCTATCCCTTCCCAAGGTCAGAACATTATTTGCACTTTACTGAAAAAACACAAATGAATGTGCATTGTCAGTTTAATATGCATACACAGATATTTAGCAATCAAAATGTTAATATTATTTGATTTATTAAAGTTATAAAAGTAAAAACATTTATATTTTTTCAATAAAGTGCAAATTATTTTCTGGCCTTGGGAAGGCTTCGGGGTTTTGAGCCCTACTCATGTTAATTTCTGCTCGTTTTGAGTTTGACTCGGTTGTTTATTATAATTTCTGCTTGTTTATAATTTCAGGTGTGCTTTTTAAGGGTACTGACTGTATGGTACTGACTGTATGGGACTGTGTGGTACTGAGCGATCGTTCTATGATTCGTGAACTCCTGTTGAAGGTTAGAGCTATAACATCTGAAATTGACAGAGAAATAATTTGAGACCGTAGGCTCAGTGAGTGTACATACAGCAGTAGTCCATAGTGCACCAGTTGTGCTGTTGATATCTTTAAGAATAACCTGAAAGTTAGTAATGAGAGTGATTGTAAATTCCAGCTCCATCTTGGCTGTTTGGGAATTGAATTATATACTTCTCACAGGTCTGGGATAACCAACTTATTAAGGCACACTACACCTAAACTTGAAAGTCTTGAAATAATTCACGAGATCCCGACTGAGAGTCACTTAACAGTGATATATTGGAAATTATCACGTTCCAATAGAAAATATTGGAACTTCCCAATTACCAGAACCTATTTGCTTTTAGCTTTCGCAGTTATTCCTGTTCTGATATTTCTTCAATGTCATTTTCTGAGGCTCTAGGAAATCTTCGACTATTGAGGTATTAAAACTTGTCCGATAATACTATCACATGTTTAGAATCTGTACTAAGTAAACTAAAGAATCCCTTATTAAGCTTGCGTCTTTTTAACTGCAAATTTTATTCTAAACATCTTACTTACTTAATGAATTCACTTCATTCTAAATCTATTTTAGAGCTCGATATAGGTTTTAACCCTTTCAATGATAAAGTTGAATTACGAACCTTTTTATCCACTTTTCATTTACAGCTTGTTGTTCTTAATGCTGACTTTATAGACTTCAATCATCATCTAGTAGAAATGGATCTTGGTGTAATGTTACAAACATTTGGTGTTTTGCGCTATATTTCTCTTCGCGATTATCCCTTTAGTCTTGAAGAGCTCATGATTGTTGTTAAAGTGCTTTGCAGCTCCCCAAATATGAGGACTCTTTGTTTGGACTTTAATAATGACGATGTACACTGCTTCAGCAGTGAAACTATTAGCGATATTGAAAAGATTATTAAACAGCATAATGGTCAGTTTTCTATTGCTTGCGATCACGACATATTTTACATGTTTTCCAGTTGAGTGAACATTTTGGAACTAGCTGTTACCTCATGTACGCTAATTATTGATACACCAATTGCCCATATTGATACACTGATACACCATATTGATACACCAAGTGCCCATAGTAAATGATTTTGATTTTGTCTGCTTTTTGAGAGAGACAGAGGTAAAAACAAATTTTCGACTGATGATTTGTGCGAGTTAGAAAATTTTGTCTAATCTGGTTTAGTATGCTCTCTAAGTCTGAATTTTTTATAAATTTTATTTTGAATTATTGTAATGGGCCCCTGAATATTGCCATTTTGCTCATGATATAGTAGTTAGTTTTAGCATAAAAAAATGTGTAGCTGAAATAAAAAAAAAACTACCATTGCTAGATAGCTAAAATCCATTCCTTCTACAGAACTAAATTTTCAAAATTTGCTTTTAATTGTTCTTCAGATTAAAAAAAAAAAATCCTGTAAACATGAAAAAAATGTCCCCTTTTTTAGTAAGTGTCTTTCTTAAGAATAATACCCTAATACCCCTTTTAGCAATACCCTTCATAGTAAGTTCAGGTCATTCTAAAATTAAAAGGAAGTAACATCGTTGTGACTGGTGATTGGAGGAGACTAATGAAATCCAAAGCTTAAGTTTCTTGTACCTTTAGTGCAAATTACACCTACAGACTTACAACAGCATAAAATGTTACAAAGGAATAGAAGCTTTCATAGCCCATACTTAAAAGAATCACAAGGGGGAAATTATTCCCCAATGTTGTCTTTCTTTATATATGGTTGAACGAAAAAGTTTTCAGGATGTTGAAAGAAATTATTCTAACGGGTTAGATCAAAGATTAAGAACACCTTCAAAATATGGTATGTTAATTTAAGACTGAAATTAACCTTAAATACTTCTAGTTTGTACAGATTTTTGTTTTTGTACTATTACTAAATGATTAGTTCTTCAGAAGTTGTACACAATATCCCAAATACTGTTTACTAGGCTACCGTCGTTTACACTGTTCAGAGAGATATTTTGATGTGTTCAATAAATGTTGATCATTATTAAATCTGTTTTTTCTTATGGTTCTATTTTTAGCCATTACTCTGCTATGGTTAGACTTTAGATTTTCCTTATGTTTCTTCAAAGACATTTTTGGACAAATCTTGTTCTTTGAGGATTATCTCCCGCCTTCCCTTTACGCCTTTGTGCAGGTAGGCATATGAATATGTTTATTTTTTATATATTTATGAATAAATATATTTTCACAAATTAATCATCCGCAATAAGAAGAGTGAGATTTTTCACTTAGCGTCCCTCTTACACACTTCTGTCCAAACATATTCTTCTAAATACAGTGATATATCCCCCGCCAATGTTGATCTTAAGAACTTCTGTTAAAGAGTCGGAAAATATGGCCTTGGAAAATGTATTCTTAGAGAATTAGACCCTCCTATCCCCCATCTGATTTCCAAAGCCTTAGAAGCTACACAGAAGACTCCAAATCCTTCTCACTAGCGTTTTCTACATTCTCAAAAAGATACTTTGATGCGTAGATAAAATTTTGGATTTAAAGAAAAATAAATTTTCGATCGCAAACCTTCATAGCTTTTCTCCAGGGTGAAAGTGTTGTTTAATTTATTTATTTGTTTGTGAATGTGGATTGATAAACTTATAAAGGATAAAAAACCTTCCAGAATTAAAGGATAAATTCCCTCCAGAGCCATTGATAGCGTGTAGGACGCTGACAATTGTCGATGGTTTAAAGTCCAGGGTCTTTTGTACAGGGACAGTTATTAGGCCTTTCGCCATCGAATCCTGTTCGTAGACCCTGTATTTCCAGCCAGAGATTGATCCACTACCATAGGTGAAACGTGTTTAATCTTTCACTAATTTGTTGAAATAATTTCACCCACTAATCATTGCTATCTAGCAGGTCGATTTTACATATTCTGAAGTTGAAAGAGTGTCTCTACACCCCTGTACTGTGGTAGCTCAATAAAATTTGATCATTATCAAATTTGTTTTTGTTTATGCTTCAATTTTGGGCTATTGGGTATTTAGGATAAAATCAAATTAAAAAAAAACAAGTTTTTTCTAACTGAAAGTGAGGAGCGACATTAAAAACTTAAACGAACAGAAATTATTCCGTATATTCCGTAATTATTCCGTTAACCATTTAGTTAAGAATCAAACTGAATAATTTTTTTTTTTTTTTTTTTTTTTTTTTTTTTTTTTTTTTTTTTTTTGTGGAGTTGATGTCCCCTGAATGGTTAGTTTGTTTATGGTGGTTTTCTCTGCGCTATGACTCCCAGGCCTCAGGTATGATTATCATTTTTTATTGGTGAAACTTGTATAGTTCACTAAGGAGTAGCATTCATGAAGATAGGTTAAATTTTATTGCTTTCGCACCATTTTATTACAGTCTGTTTCGACGACAGGAATTCGCTTACAGTATTTTTTTTTTTTTTTTTTTTTTTTTTTTTTTTTTTTTTTTTGAGTCTATTTAATATAATTAATTAATTTAGTTTATTTATTCTAATTTTTTCTATAGTTTCTATTTTATTTATATTTTCTTTTCTTCTCCTTCATATGTGAGTAATTGATCATTTTAAATTTTCTTTTGTTTTTTATCCTTGAGTATGTAATTCATATGTCTTCCCTCTTTGTACAGGCCAATGAGCCTTTGAGGGATTTATAACATCTAATATTGTATGTGTATTTAATGAAGAATAAAACTTATCTTATCTTATCTTATCTTATCTTATCTTATCTTATGAAAGGGGCTGTCTCCTCCTCAATGCCTCGCTCTTTACGCTAAAGTTTTTTACTGTTCTAAAAAATAAAGTTGTGAGACAGAGTCAAACTTTAGCGTAAAGATGGGAGGATACATGGGAGGATCTTTCCGTGGAGGAAGTTTTCATGGGGGAAGGGACATTGCTATGAAGGGGGCGCCGGATTTCCCAGCATTATTTCCCAGCGTTTTTTTTAATTTAATTTCTGAACGTTTCTGAATTAATGCAGGTTTTGATTTTGGCTCTCCGTAAATGAGTAATTAAAACCAAATTTGTATATTAATGTTGCTTTTTTTTTGTTAAATGGCTTTCTCGACAGTTGTTTAATTTTGTTTATGAACGTTTTTATTAGTAATAAATATGTAACTTACGAATTAACTAACGTAACTAAATTCAATATTTGTATATTTTTACTACATATATTAGGAGGTTCGCCCCCTAGTCAATACCTTGCTCTTTATGCCAAAATTCAAATTTTATCCAATTCTTTAAGAATGACCCCTTAATAACAAAGGCCGTTAAATAGAATTAATAGCTCTTATGAAAGTACTAAAAAAAATTTAGCGTAAAGAGGGAGGTATTGACTAGGGGGTGAACCAAATCATACACGTGATAATTTATGTTCGTTTTAAGTTTTGGTGTTGCTCCTTACTTTCAGTTGAAAAACCTTTTTTTTATTTAATTTCTGGTCGTTTTTTAAATAATGCTTGGAGCTCCGATGCCCCCTTCATAGCAATGTCTCCTCCCCTATGAAAAATTCGTCCATGGAATGATCCTCACTCGTAACCCCCAGACCATCCCCCCTCACTACCAGAAAAAATCACCAGTGAAAACGTCTGTATACTTCCCAATAGCCAAATACTATATGTAAACATTGGACAAAGTTCAAAACTTGCAGCCCTTCCCCTTAGGACTGTGGGAGATTAATCATCCGCAAATACATAACTATTATATATTTTCGACCATGCTGAACAAAATGGATATCTCAAAATTTTAATCGGGTGGCTTTGGGAAAAAATGAGCGTGGGAGGGGGCCTAGTTACCCTCCATTTTTTCGGTCACTTAAAAAGGGCACTAGAACTTTTAATTTCCGTTCGAATGAGCCCTCCCGCGATATTCTAGGACCACTGGGTTGATATGATTACCCCTGGGGAAAAAAAACAAAAAAAAACAAACAAATATTCACGCATCCGTGATCATTCTTCTGACAAAAAATACAAAATTCCACATTTTTGCAGATAGGAGCTTGAAACCTCTACCGTAGAGTTCTCTGATACGCTGAATCTGATGGTGTGATTTTCATTAGGTTCTATTACTTTTGGGGGTTTCCCCCTTTTTTCGAAAATCAGACAAATTTTCTAAGGCGCGTAACTTTTGATGGGTACGACTAAACTTGATGAAACTTAAATATTTGAAATCAGCATAAAAATCTGATTTTTTTATGTATCTTTTGGTATCAAAATTCCTTTTTTTATAGTTTTGGTTACTATTGAGCCGGGTCGCTCCTTACTTACAGTTCGTTATCACAAACTGTTTGATTTACTTAGGAATGTATTTCTGGTACATGCTATGGTGCCATAATTATTTAATTATGTTTTTATATTTGTTCATGGTTAGATTTCTGTCGTATCCGTTGGTTACTGATGCTTCCCGCTAATCTCTTAAGACAAATGGCGCATAGACATCTTCAGTCAAGTTAACACATCAGTGGTGGATCCAGGGGGGGGATCGATGGGGTAATTTTTTTTACTGCTGGGGGTAATTTTTTTACCCCCCCCCCCTAGACGGACTGTAATTTTTTTTTTACTGCACTTACGGAAGTATGAATTAATGCATGTTCTAACTACTGTAATTAGACTCGAAAACCTTTTTATATTACGTTCTATCAACTGTAGGCAATCGAGGCGTGCGTCCTGAAAATCAGATCATTTGCCCCTCTTCTTTCTGGGTGGGTTGATTGCGTCCTGAAAATCAGATCATTTGCCCCTCTTCTTCTGGGTTGGGATAGCATACAATGTATGCTATCCCAATCTTTGAATTTTTCTTCTTTTCTCGTGATAAATTCGTAGGCTTCTTCTTGGGACAATTCACTCGTGGATGAATGAGATGTTGCCTTACGATTTAAATTCTCTACTGGCAAAAATTATGTTACCATTATAGTAAACGGTGTTATTGTCAACACTGCTTATAAAATATTCAAAATATGGATGAATATTTAAACCTGTAGATCATCGGTACTGTTTTACTTAATGGTGCACACCGCTATAGACTCTATCAAGGAAACTAGTCAAACGGGAGAGACAGATACACGGTTATAATGGTCTATGAAAAAAATTTGGGCTATATATTTGCACATTAGGGGGGTGGGGGTAAAGCATAGCATGTATTAAATACGTAACCTAACCTAACCTAGGTACCTTCCCCTCCCCTAAATCCCCCAAAAAAAAGTTTAACTATTGTTAATTCAATGAGAAACCACGCTTTGTGATCAATTTAGTTAGCAGTTACCCGCTTTACGGGTCTCCATGCTAAATTGCTATAGAGTCCAGAGCGGTGTGTACCATTAAGTAAAACAGTACCAGATCATCTAATTAAGTAAAAATATGTGACATAATCATAGTAGGGTGTGTCCAATTCAATTAAGCCAGCATAAATTGACCTACTATATATGGGAGGGGGGGTTAAATCCATCAACAGTTTAAAAGCATGTATGAAGAAATCTTTTTTTGAATATTGGGTTAAAGTTTTTACATCTGTCAGTGGGTTTTAATTCAGTCCTATTTTAATTTTCAAATTAAGGAGATTCACTTCTTTTCTTTCCAGTATTTTACGATTCAATAGTTTGTGCTCAGGGGTTTCTTCTGTGTTCTCACAATACCTGCAAAATGGGTTACTGGCAATTTCTCCATTTGGCTGCTTAATTTTATGTGAAAAGGAATGGTGGTTGAAGCTGTGTTTCTATGAAATGTTTGGCACCAGAAAAATATGTTTCGAAAAAGCACTGAGCAACGTCTTTATCCACACGACGAGCAATTTTGCAGTTTGGTTGATTATCTGTCGATACGGCAGGAATTCCAAATGTCTCCATGGGCAACTTCTCCATTTGTCATAATGTCCACAAAAAAGATAATAAATCTAAGTTTTTATTTTGACTGGTCCCCTTCCAAGGGGGGGGGGCAGGTGGATCTGGTTTTGATATTCAGTCAAGGAAAATGGCAAAAATATTGATAACAGGCAAATCAATACAACAAATAAATCAACTAAGATACTTGACCAAAAAAAAGGACAATAATTGTAATCTTCTTCGAAATGGTAGTAAAAAGGATAATAATCTATTTTTTTTATTATGAAGTCGT
Organism: Artemia sinica; assembly: GCA_027921565.1. Classification (NCBI taxonomy): domain Eukaryota; kingdom Metazoa; phylum Arthropoda; class Branchiopoda; order Anostraca; family Artemiidae; genus Artemia; species Artemia sinica. Next base: position 9,119,498 of record CM051268.1, on the reverse strand, counting down.
TTTTGTAGCAGTTGTAGCAGTTCACAGCTTTTCCTCCACTGCCGTTTCCTCCTCGAGTATTTCACACCTCATATCATAGCAACAGTTTATCCAGTGAATTTTAGCTAGTTCTCGCCAGACACCTCCCTTCCGAGACGCAACGCAACCGGACCTGAATGTTCTGAAATGTTAAAACAAACATTTCGTTCCAATGTAAAGTGAAATTTGAATGTGCGTCTGTCACGAGGACTTTCGTCGTTTAAGCGACATTAATGTCGGGAAAACGCGGACAAAAGACGCTTGACAGCTTTGTCATTTCAAAGTCTCGCAGAACGGATAGTGTAACTGTAACTGCAAGTAGCTCTTCAATTAGTGTGGCGAACATGGACAAATTCCGGACACTTTGCATTCTTCTGTTAACCCCGTAAGCGTTTAGAGAGATCCTCCAACAACACCCCTACGGAGACCTGACCGTATTTGATACTTCCCAGTACCATCGTGACGCAATAGAAGCTGGAAAGTCGTTTCTAAGAGCCTACCATTCTCCGCACGAATCTGTAAATAACCGCGTTAACGAACAGCGAATGAAGCAAGTAACAGAAAACAGAGAGAGGCTTAAGCAGATTCTGGAATCAATCATATTTCTAGGAAGGCAGAATATTCCGCTGAGGGGCCATCGGGATGATGGCAGCTTAAACTTGGATGACATGCCGCTTTCCAACGAAGGAAACTTCCGAGAACTACTACGTTATCATGTTGAAAGTGGCCACATTAAATTAAAGGAACAACTGAAAACATATGGAAAAAGTGCTACCTTTTCTAGCAAAACAACTCAAAACCAGTTGATTGAGTTTTGTGCGAAAGAAGTCATAGGTGTCATTCTAGAGAGAGTAAAGTCAGCAAGGTATTACAGCATTATTTTCTATGAAACAACAGATGTGTCACATTCATCGCTACTTAGTTTAGCTCTCTGCTATGCCTTCAATAACCATAGACGCGAGGAAATCATAAGTTTTGTTAACGTCCATCATGCCACCTTTAAAAATCCTTCTGCAGAAAAAGAGCCGACTGTCAACGGAAAAGTGATTGGCTAGCTAGTTCTAAACCTCTTGGAAGAAATGGGTTTGAATTTACTTGACTGTGTTGGAATCAGGATGGATGGGTGTGCAATAATGGTATCAACTGTGGTGCTGTAGTGGAAATTCAGAAAAAAGCTAAAAAAGCGTCTCGTTGTCCCTGCTTTAACCACGCCCTCAATTTTTCCTTGTCAAGAAGCTCAGCTATTTCGAAAATCAGAAATGCCATAGGCATTATAAAAGAAGTTGTTGAATTATTTAATGCATTTGCGAAGAGAAATTACGTCTGTAATAAGGTTCTGAAAGCTAAGCTCACGGGAATATGTGAGACAATGTGGATTGAGTGGCACGAGTCACTTATGCAGTTTGTGTCTGAACTTACAAAAGTCTTTTGAATCCAGTCTTTGGAACACATCAGTCACTGGAGTGAATCAGCAACCACTCCGAAGGCAAAGACGCTTGTGACAGCGTTACAGGAATTCGTGGTTCCCTTCAGTGTCTACGCAGAATTTTCGCTGTGACCTTGCCTCTTAGTCGGCTATGCCAGAAGAAGACTTTGGAATTGAGTGCTGCCGATGGCCACGTTTCCGATATTTTAGATGCTCTGGAAAAGTGACGGGAAACATGTGACGAAGAGTTTGCATTAGTATTCGAGCAAGTAACAGAATTGTCAGATGAAATCCAAATGTCTGTTGAAGTTCCAAGGATTACACAAAGACAGGCTCATCGAAATAATCCTCCTCATACTACGCCTGAAGAATATTATCGACGTGCTGGTTTTCTACCTATGCTTGACTCAGTCATAAGTGACTTAAAGAGCCAATTCTCAAGAGACACGCTGAACTCTTTCCGGTTAACCGTACTGCTGCCATCAAATATTGTAAATTGAACTGATGATTTGCTGCAACTTTCCATGAAAGGGATCTCTAACATATGCGATCAACTTCTTGGCTTATCCGTGCTGTCTGTCAGCGCAACGCTTGTTTTGGCAGAAGCACATGTGTGGAGAAGTAGATGGTTTCGGGTTAAAAGAGAAGGAGGTATTTTTCCTTGTTCAGTGGAAGAAACTGCCAAGGAATGTGACAGAGACCTATATCCTCATCCCAGATCATTTCTTGCCATTTTCATATCTCTTTAAGTGAGCGTGACATCTGCCGAGCGTAGCTTCTCAACTTTACGCAAACTGAAAACCTGGCTCAGAGCACAGATGGGGCAAACTAGACTCATTGGTTCAGCCCTCCTTAATGTGCACCGTGACATCGATACCACAATTGACAGGGTAATCGACAGGTTTGCGAACAGTGGAGCCAGGAAGCTTGAATTTTTCTTGTAAACAGTTGTCAGTTGATCAAGTATAGTTTTTGTAAGCATTTTTGTAATTATGAAAACCCCATTTTCGTTAAATAAGAGACCAACAGGGACACTTAAAACTTGAACAAAATCAACCTTTTTTGGATGACAAAAAGGACACTACCCCACTCTTATTGGTAAGAATCCCCCCCCCCCTTAGAACGAAAGGCTGGATCCGCCCCTGATATACATGCCCTCCCGCAATTAACGCTACCGGCAAGGACGCCCAAAAGGTAGGGTACCACCAAGAACGTATCCTGGATTGTTTTTGGGGGGATGGGGTTACAAAAAAAACTTTCAAATCACATCAAAAATTTGTTAATATTCATTTTTATTACGTTTTAATTATTTTGACAAGCATCTTGGGGGGGGGGGAGAGATAAAACCCATAACCCTCCCTGGATATGGCCTTGGGTACATCCTGATCACCCTAGATGTGTTGTCATAATAGGACAAAGGACTATGTCATAATAGGACTCTGAATCAGTATTGATTCAGAGTTCAAAGCGATCACACCTGTCTAAAAAGGGATATTTTTCGAACATAATCAAATTAGTAAGTTTCGCAATCTAATCTCAGTGAAGTAAAAGAAAATTTATTTCATAAAGAAATTGGACCGTCTCCGGCTTTTGTTTACCTGCTACCTGTTAAATGATATTTGATAGCGTTTTGCCTTATGAACTACAGGTAAACTATGAGTGAAAAATTTGTTTATTCGCCGCTGTTGAACTTTCTTTTCCGTTCGCTGAATAATGGCAATAAGCTATCGCAAATAATTGACTCCGCAGTTAAGTTCTATGACAAGGAAAGGATAAATGAAGCCCGAGTTTTGCTACATGAAATCACTTGCGCTAACGAGCGGTTGTCTATGAAAGTCAAAGATGAAGATAACGTTAAAGAACTATGTCGTACAATGGTATAGGCGGTGAAAGATCAGAAATGTAAGCTTCCAAAGTTTGTGATAGTAGACCCAAAAGAAGTTCCTACAACTGCAGACGAAATCAGTGCAGTCGTAATTACCCGTGTCAATGAGATGTGCAGAAAGGTAGACGGATCTATAGAATCACAAAGCCATCAAAAATTCAGTCAACTATTTACCAAGACTTCAAAAACCTCCGTCCCCCCTCCCCAACAGTTATCCTACGCTGTAGTAGTAATAAAAAACTTTCCACGTGAATTAAAAACTCCCGAATCCCGCAAGGAGTTTATTACCCAATTATGCGAAAATGACTGTGATGATGTTGTTGAGCTGAAACTTTTTAAAACTGAAACTAAGCTACTTGTTAAGAACAAAAAGGCCGCCACGCGCATCGCCGAAAAAATAGCCAAGTCAGGTCCAAACTTAGAAGCCCGTGCAAAGTCCCCATCATACATCGGTATGGTTACGCAAGTGCCTCGGGATGCTACAGAGGAGGAATTGAAGGCCCTCTTCATGGGCGTAATTGAGTTCAAACGTTGTGGTACTGCAAAGGCATTTAAAAACTCTATTTCGAAACCGCAGCTGACCTCAAACTTGCCGTTGACAACCCGCCAATGGTTGGAATAGAACGATTAAATGTGAAAAACTTCAATTTTTGTCTCTCAAGAGTTACAAGTGCCATAAAAATGGGCATAAAGCCGCTTCGTGTACAAATAAAGCTGTCTGTGGCCGATACGCGAGTCCTGAACACGTTTCATCAAAGGACAGCCCCTGTACAAAGCCGATACGTTGTGTAGCTTGTGATTCGTCGTCTCACACTTGCTATCACGTAAGATGCCCTGAAAACCAAAAAGTGATTACAGAGAAGCCTAACCATGGAAATTAGCGTCATTTCCTAGAATATGCATGGCGATGCTTTTAATAAGCACCCTGTAATTGAAGAATTCTTGAGCTCCTTGAATTCTCTGATTCCCACGTGTTATTTTTTTAGCCAGCCAAACGTCTTCTAAGCCACGGCAGACCCTCTGGGGGCATTGCTTTCCTAGCTCAAAAAGCACTACCACAGCCAGTCATATCGCTATTCAAATTGCGAATCTGACCGTTATTAAAACTTACCTTCCGACAGATTACAAGTCCAAAAATTCTGAAAGATGCTTTGCTCTCACCGCCAAACGTCTTGCAAAATGTGTTACCCGCAATTCTATGCCCGAAAATCTCATGATTGGTGATTTTAATTGTGACTTATGTGACTTGACCTCAATACGATCAAATCTTATCCTGCAGCTTGCCAGTGAACTAGAGGTTTTAATGAAAAATTGTGACGCAACTTCGCTTCATCATTTTGGGGCCACTACCAACATCGATCACGTTTTAGCATCAGGAAATCTGTCCCAAAACCAAGTGAAAGTCCTGTCTTCAACATACACTTCTGACCATTTTCCGATAGCTGTCAACGTAAAAATTTCTGCTGCTGCCCCAACAGCCAAGATTCCAGTCTGGTTTGTCAAAGAAGAGTAGGAAAAGACAGACGCATCATCTTTCCAATCGGTCTGTGATGCAATCCTTCGCAAGATTAAGATCCCTTTCATTCTTTTACAAAAATCTGCAGTTATTTCTCGTGACGATGCTCGTGTGCTTATGGGCATTTATTGTGCTCTTATTTGCCATGCCACTAAATGCGGCATAAAAGCTGCTGTGCCAACAGTGAAAATCAGGCGTGTAACGCAAATTCAAGATTGGTCCCAGAACTCCGAACTGAAATCTAAGTTTTGGTTCCAAGTCTGGCTTGATTGTGACAGACCACGAACAGGCTGGGTTAACTGTGTCCGGAAACACTCAAACCATGTATTTGCCAAAGGTCTAAACAAGTACAGGAGTGATTGCATAACAAATTTTTCTGAAAGCGTGAGCCAAAATCCTAGTGCCCTGTGGAAACATGCCCTGCGACCCAAACGTTAAGCTACGGCTGATTCTGTTCCTGGTGAAGATCTCTGGCAGGACCATTACCGCCGAGAGTTTGCACCTCCCTCCTCTAATCTTAGTGCAGAACATGCTGAAAAGCTTAACTGTAGTTTACAATGCCTTATAAATAGTGATTTTATTGTGACACGAAGTATGGTTATCTCTGCTATAATGAAGTTGAAAAAGAAATTCAGTGAGGGTACTGATGATATCTGCAGGGCTGCTCTTGATTTTAGTAGTGACCTTCTGATTGACCACCTGAGCTTACTATACCAAATGATATTCTCCTGTGGAATAGTGCCAAAATCTTTTTGTGAAGGCGAACTGATCCCTGTGTTAATGCGAGGTAAACCTCCCCACCTTTGCAGTTCGTATAGACCCATTACTGTGTCGAATGTTTTTGTAAGTTATTTGAGTTGCTAACATGCGATGAAATTCGGTCAAAATGTTACGTTCCTTCGGAGCAACTTGGCTTTCAGAAGGGACTAGGGTTTGGTCATACCCTGTCAGCTCTATGTGCTATACTTTTGGATGCTGATGCAGCTAGTGAATCTCTAGCTCTTGGTAGTTACGATGTGCACCGTGCATTTGATTTGCTCGTCCACGAATATATTTTATATTCGGCATATAAGAGGGGGTCAACCCTTCGGTGTTAGGAGCGTATCGGGATTTATATGGTAATTTCGTGGTCCGTATTTATATTCCTGGTATGAGTGATATTTATGTTGTCTTACCGGCTTATAAGGGAGTGAGACAGGGATCTATTGTTTCGCCTGATTTTTTCAATAATGCAATAATAGAGCCACAATCGCAAATTGAATGTTCATGCACAGTTCCCGGTTTGAATCTAAGCCTATTTTGTTATTCTGATGATGTGTTTATGCTTTGTCGGACCATTGCGCGCCTCGAGGAGAATTTTAAAATGTTAAATAATAAGTACCGGAAAATTGATCTTAGTTTCGATGCAGCTAAGTCTGGGATTGTTCTTTTTAATTGGAATGATTCAACTGATGTATCAATTAGACTTAGTGATATTACCGTTAAGCCAGTGTCTTCGTTAACTTATTTAGGCCTTCCTGTCGTGACTTCCGTGCGAGCTACCCGCTCGCTCATAGTTGGCCACCTGCAAAAGCGTATTTCTGCGTTTTTTGGTAATATTGTGGCAAAAAAACTCCGTTTTAATCACATGAATTTAGCTAGATTGTATAACGCAACTGCGCTGCCGCATATTCTGTATATTGCACTTTTCTGGAGAATGCTTCAGAAATCAGACATTAAGCAAATTCGGTCGTACTACTTTCGTTATGCAAAGTATCTGTTGAGACTACCCTTGTGGACGCGTAACTCGTATATTAGCCTTCATCATAAAGTTACAGAACCATTTCAGGCCGTTATAAAACAGATTGACAATTTTAATGCAAGGCTGTCGCACGAGTGGTCGACATAAAGTGATAATTGTCACCCGAATGTAGGTGCTTGAGATCAATTTTAGAATTTGTTCTAAAAAGAAAGCACAATATAACAGCCTTAACAAAAAATTTCATATGAATCACTTACGCTTGATTGTTATCTTAAGGTGGGGGGTAAAAATTCAAAAAGATGGTTTAAAAGGTGAAGTATTTAAAAAACACAGAATGTCTATACATTGAGTATTATTAAAACAACTTTTTTTCAAGTCCAGTTTGCAAGTGCCTAACTAGGGCCGCTTGGATCGAATATAGATAGAGATTCTTTTTGGAACTAAGGTTTTGATCCAGGAATAATTTTTTTTTTCGACAAAAACATAACTCTCGAATTCAATTTGTCCTACCTTTACTAAATGTGTTCATTCATGGTTCCACTATATCCCAGTACAGTCCCCTCACTGGAAGTGTGCCGAAAAAGTTATATTATTTCCCTCTTGCCCCCCTTGTTGTCCCTAGAGCTTTAAAAAGCATTCAGAAGTAGATATACCCAACACCGATGTTTTTCTCAACTTGGAATTAATTGGGCTGGCCAACCACTATACATGCCATACAGATACAATTAACAATTCACGGTGAGTGTTGTACTAGGTGTTGTTGCCAGACCCTGGTTTCTAATACTTCCAATACTGCTAAAAACTCACTGCGGCATGTGGCTGTAGTGTCGACTTTCAAGTAGTGCTTAAGTAATGCTTTTAAGTATTTGTTCTGTATTTTTGTTGTTGTTTTTTTCTTGCTTTTTTTCTCTTTTCTTTTTTTTTGTGTATTATGATGTACTCCGTCTTCTTGCTTTTTTTTTTAGTGACGGGTTAGAAAATGAATAAATAAATAAATAAATAAAGGCTGCCAAGAGCCTCGGCCAGACCCAAACCAATATAATTCTCCTGGTCCATCTAACAAAACTCCCGAGAGGCCTGGAGTCCACAGATTTTTAATCTCTCCACCCTCACCTGCTTCTCAGAACACAGTGGGCCTATATAGAATATATTTCTCCGGAAAAAGCAGTATTCAAGAATACTGATTTTTTTCAATAAATAATTATTTTTATGCAGGTTCTGGTTTATTTTTTACCCCTATATATTTTTTTTCGGATCAAGGGTCGTCGAAGCATCTATATGGTATATTTATAACTGCTAGGTTTCTCCGCTATAGTTTTCATGGCTTCGCCAAAAGGAAAGATTATTTTATTTTTCATGGGGAAATCCACCATTATTGCCAGCCAAAGGTGGTTGTTTTCTGGCTCTCGTACTCCAATGATTTTCTTTTATTAGAGATATTTAAGAAGTAGCGTTTGCTTTAGATTAAAACTGGTTTGTGTGGCCATTAGTGTGGCAATATTAATAAAATAAAGTAAAGTCCATTGTTATTATATAAGGACTCATTGAAGCACCAAGTCACCTAAGAAAAACAGAGCTGCGCAAGCTTTTTGTCGACCCCACTCTGTTTTATCCCCTCCTACAAATTTCGCATTTAATTAAAGAGACTGTAATATCCCCCTCCCCCTCCCAGATACTAGCTCCTTCTTGATGAGTCATTTTACAAAGAAACATCAGAAAGAAACGCTTAGTTTATAAAAAATGATCACTATTTTATATTTCAAAAGATAATATGGCCAAGTCACTTCAATATTAGTGTAAGAAATAACATTTAAAATTCTTTAAAACAATTCATACGGTAGAATTAATCGTAGTTTTTCATTAAATTCTTCTCCTTAGGTGAAATTAATACAGTAGCGCCATAGAAATAAGGCAAAACCCATTAAGGAAAATGTAAATCTGCTAATAAATCCAAGCATTTTTGGATAATTTAGTGCCATCTATAAATAAGAAAACTATTTCCGCCAGGTGCATATTTGACAAAATTTTCGCCTTCATTGTTCCTCATGATGTACGTTATCGAAAGTTCAGACATTTACCTATTTTTGTGTGTTGAACAGTGTCAAGGTATAGAGTTTGACTGAAATCAAAGGAGATCAAGAAAAAGTATCGGAATTAATCAGACGGGAAAGGTAAATCCATCTAAGAAAATAAACATCGTTACTAATTTTTTTTTTGTTACTTATAAAAGGATTTTCTGCAGGGGAAACACGGACGTTTTCATCCGAAATTCCGACATTTAGTTAACATTTCCTAGGTTATAAAAATTTGCAATTGTTGAAATTATTTAGTTCTTTCTCTCGTTTATCGTAAAACTTGAATTGTTTTTTTTTTCCAAGTCAATCAAATTTCTCCATCCTTTTCGATGTTTTCACGCGCCTATAGCTAGAAACTAAATAAAACAAAAACTATTGGTTCATGTAATTTCCTCATCTGGTTTTGGACAGTTTCCAATAATAAGGAATAAGAAATAAGACTAAAACAAACTAAACTATAAAACGATCAGAATAAAAATATAAAATCAGTAAGATTCAACTCATAACCCGGTGTAAAGAGGGTGGAGGGTGATATAATTATGCTTCTGTAAGACACACCATTTATTCCAAAGTGTACGTACATAGAAAATCTAATACGAAGCTGAGAAAAACTAATCTTAAATTATTTCTAATCAGAGAAGAATATATTTCTACATATTGATACATTTTAGAATGTCCATACTAATTATATTGTATCACAAATGTATAATATTGTATAAGCATTGTATAGCAACATATAGAATATATACATATATATGATATATACATATATATATATATATATATATATATATATATATATATATATATATATATATATATATATATATATATATATATATATATATATATATATATATATATATATATATATATATATATTATATATATATATATATATATATATATATATATATATATATATATATATATATATATATATATATATATATATATATATTATATATATATATATATATATATATATATATATATATATATATATATATATATATATATATATATATATATATATATATATATATATTGTATATATCATATATTGCATTATATATTGTCTATATGTTGTTATGACAATGCCGTACGTGGGATTTTTTTCCATCCTGGGGGAGGATGGAATTTTTTGGCGGGAACATGAGATACGGAGACATTTTTTGACGGGAACATAATCTTAAAAAAATAATTCAGAGCGAGAAGGGGGCGAATGGTGATAAAAATTTCTTTTTATTGGAATAAAAATTACCCAGATATTAAAAACAAGTTAGGATTGAGGGGGGGTAGATATTGTACTTTTTTTTTAACAAACTGCTGTTTTAAAAGAGCATAATTTTATTTCTTTTTTCAGCCCCTGATATTATGCAGAACTAATTTTAATATTAAAGGTTCAAATTTCAACTCTTTTTATACTTGAGTAAAGAACAATTAAATACATATTTTGATAAATATATATTTTGGGAGGAATATATACATCCAGTTATCTTCATAGCAAATACAATGCAAGACAATCTAACTAATCAATTGGGGCTGGCTCTATAGGGTGACCCATAAATCTTGTTTTAATAAAAAAAAAAAATCATATGATAGCTATTGAATTCCCAATTCATCCCTTGATTGCTTGAATTGACAGTTTGTGTGTTGAAGTAATGATTTTGATTGAGCCTAAATTAGTCAACCAACTTATTAACTTCGAAGAAATATAAAGAAACACATCACGGCCGCATTTAGGATTTTTTCTTTTTTTTTTTTTTGGGGGGGGGGGGCTGTTAACAAAACTATTTTTTTGGGGGAGGGGGGGGGTGGGGGGTACAAAAATTTTGAACAAAGACATCAAAAATTTGTTTATATTCATTTTTGGTACGTTTTTACGAGTCGGACAAACATTTGGTGGGGGGATTCAAACCCCCTACCCCCCTAGATACGGCCTTGAAACGCATACCTTGCAATCATGACAAAAGCAAAACTTTCTATTTTAAAGACATTTTAAAGTAGTTCTTTTCATCACATCCAAACAACAATTTTACGTACTTGTTTCAAAGCTTAAAATAACTAGACATCCAATAAACAGTTTGACAATGACAGTTTTACACCATAGAACCCCAAAAAACACATTGTTTTTCTGTAGACTTTTTCTTACACTGCTGAACAATTCAAATCTATTGAAATTCATTCATAAATAAAGATAAGTAAAACGATTCTTGGCACCATTTTCGAATGATAAAATTGGCCTTTATTCCGAGTTTTAATCTTTTTTCAGTTATGTCCAATAAAGACAATTTGAAACCCCCAGCTGAGTTTATTCAAGCATGCATCTTAGATCCAAGATTCCCACGACTAGTCGAAGAAATAGAAGAATTCTTGTTGAACCAAAGCCGAGCTGGACTGAAGGATAATCACATAAGGAAAGGTAAGGGTAAAAAAAAGTTCAATTAATAGGTAATATCTAAAAATTATACCTAAAAATCTAAAAAAGTAGCGAATAATAGATAAAAATAATAGTCAATGTAAAATAAATATTACAAATATAATATAAATTATATAAAATTTATATAAACATAATATAAAATAATATCTAAAAAATAGCTAATAGCTAAAAAATAGTGGCTAAAATAGGTTAGGTAAGGGTGAGGTTTCACATAAAAAAAGGTAAGGGAAATTGATGACAAAAACAAGATGTAGCAGAATAGCTTGTTTTTGTAAAATCTCGCTCACTTTCTCTTGCAAATTAGTTTTTGTTTCGACTTTCCTTTTAGCTTCACAATCAACCTAAAAAATTAAGATTTTGTTTAATCCTAAATTTGCGGCACCAGGTGTTATTAAATATTTGATTTAATAATATAAACCACTATAATATAATATAATAATAAACTCTTTCTAGAAATATTTGACAAGTCTTTCACAGAGGTTTTAGATGACTATTGGAGCCTTCTTTTGAAAGAGCGAACATAGAAACATTTAGGGATTACGTATCCGGGAAGATCATTCCAAAGCAAAGTACGACAGCGAACGAAGCTGTTCTTTAAATACTCAGTTCTAAGCATGCCAACCTCAAGATGACTGACACAGAGACGACACACACATAGAGACAACACACACACAGAGACGACACACACACAGAGACAAACACTTAGAGACGACACACACACAGAGACGACACACACAGAGAGACGACAAACACACAGAGACGACATACACACAGAGACGACAAACAAAGACGACAGGAAAGATTTAGTTCAATATCTACAAACATTTATAGACAACATCTGTCGACAGTATGCAGCTCCCTCATTTATTATTGCCGGAGACTTTAATCAAACAAATAAGCAGTGGATGTCGAATATGCTAGACCTAAAACAAGTAGTGGCAGTTCAGACCCACCAAAGTGGGAGCATACTCGGCCTAGTTTTCAAGGACCTTCCCAATCAATACCTGCCACCGCGCTCTTTAGGCCCATTATAGAACTCAGACCACTTTGTGATTTTCTGGGAGTCCAAAGCCAACTTCCCAAAAGTGAAGAAAACAAAAGTAACGACCCGGCCATTGACTAAAGAAAGTATCTGTTCCTTTGGACGCTGGATTGGAACCTTTAACTTCAGTGAGATCTGCACAATCCAGACATCGACCTCAAAGTTGAGACTCTGAACTCTGTTTTTCTGCAGAAATATCACGAACACTTCCCGTCCGAAACTATTGTAGTCAGTGACAGTGATAAGCCTTGGGTAAACCAAGAAATCAAAGCACTAATCATGACCCGATTCCAACTCCACTCGAACGGTGAAGTAACAGCGGCAAAATAGTTGCGTAATCACATTGTGAAAGTAAACAGAGTACTGCTGACTACTAACCCTCGTAAGTGGCACTCCAAAGTTAAACGACTGTCTGGAAAACTTAATAGTAGTAACTTGAAGATACAGAAAGATGATGGTTCTCTAGTGTCCTCAACTGAAGTAAATTCCTTTTTCGGTGCTATTTGTTCGACTTACCCTTCATTCACTGACGAAGACATTGAAAATCTCTCGTCTGGCTTTCCTGATGAACAAACCGTAGAAATACCAGAATACGCGGTCTGCAAAGAGCTTGAAAAACTAAAAAAGAACTGTGCTTAATATCCAGGTGAGCTGCCCCTCAAGCTGCTCATTGAGTATGCACCTTTTCTAGCTAAACCTTTGAGTCTATTATCAACCAATGCTTCAGAGAGCAAAAGTTCCCTCAGGTCGGGAAGAAAGCCTACGTCCGTGTTATTCCTAAGCAAAATACCCCAAACCTTGTGACGAGCTCCGGTCCATATGAATAACCCTCAGTCTAGCCAAAGTGACCGAGTTATTTATTTACCGTGAACTTTTGTCGCAAATAAGCCCTTGCCTCGACCCTTACCATTACGGGTGTCTGAAAGGCAGTAGCATGACTCACTATTTAGTGCGACTTTACCACTTCATAGTAGAATGGCTAGACAAAGGGGGTACCGTAGTTGATCACCTTTTGGCCGATTATTATAAGGCATTCGGCCTTATCCGTCACATCACGGCTTTACAGAATTCTAAGACGAATGGGCGCTAGAAAGACTATTCTGCTATTAATAGTAGACTTCCTGAGACATCGACCATTGCGTCTATGCGCTTTCCCAGGGAGACCTTGATTTGGAGTGGGCGGAGCGAAAATGTCGTGCCCCTCAAGGCACCAAACTTGCTGCTCCCTTAATTTTAGCCGTCATTAACTACATTTTATTTGACAACACTGACGGACGATTCAAATTTGTGGACGATTTGTCAGCCTTGCTGAAATACCACATTGAGAAATCTCAAGTAATCCCTCAGTTCGATAGTGAACTAAAAAGATAAATTCAATGATCAGTGCAGTACAAACGGGCTCCAGGTTAATGCGAAGAAGACAAAAGTGATGCGCTTCAATCCTCTAAAAAGACATGTTGCTTGCCCCGACCCCTGGTACCCTACCACGTCGACTTCAGTTGTCCTTGGTGTGACATTCAGTGACGATTGTTCGTTTGGGGCATTTGTCACGAATCTTGTAAGGGCAACTACGCGCTGCGATCCTTAACCTCACTGCGTCGATTGGGGTTTTCTATTAAGCAATTGCTGCTCGCGTACACGTGTTACGTGCGCGCTCTGCTTGAATACGCGTGCCCAGTTTGGGGGCCTCAAGTGCATAACATCGACCACCTTAATGATGAACTTGAGACAGTGCAAAAACGAGCCTTAAAAATAACTCTAGGAATCAAATATGTTACTTATGATTCAGCCCTCGAAGCTCTACAAATCCCAACACTTATAGAACAAAGGTATCAGCTGTTAAGAAAGTTTGGACACTTCGTTCTTTCGAGTGATAAACACCGATCCTTACTACCCCCCGCCACCACAGTCAACAGAAACAAACGCCACATGAATAAGCTGGAACCAGAACGCTGCAGGACAAATCGTTTCAGCAATTCATTCGTTCCTTTTTTTAGTAGCGTTATTAATCGTACTTAGTGCATATATATATATATATATATATACCTCCCCCTTGCAAAAGATAAATGTGTCATAAGCAAGCAACAATTTTGCTGTTAGTCTATAAATAAAATAGAAAAACATTGGCGCACACTTTAAACAGGGGTGTAATTTTGTAAGAATCCTAGGGGGGGGGGGGCCAAAGTTGGAGGCAGTTTTTCAAAATCCTATGAAGATAGCCAAGTGAAACTTTGACTTACGAATATAGATGGTTGTAGCGCTGAATAGCTGCTTCGCCTCCATGCCTAGTTTAGTTTATTAGTGGTAGTGTTCCTAGTTTCTTGCCCTGGCAATGTAAATAATCAAAGACTTGACCCTTTTGACTTTGTTTAGTGCAGTATTCATGCCAGTTATAATCGAAAAATTGACGATTTACGAACTTTATTCACTTCGATATCTAGTAGTGCCATCTACATTCGTAGCGCCATCTGTAATCTTCACTCTATGGTAGTAGTTAACTGTAGACCCCCGTTGAAATTCCATCTATTCTACGACCCTGGTATACCGACCCGGTGCCTCATCTTGTCCATGCATCCCCTCCAATGCTTGAACCGAAGTGGTTTCAGTGAAGGTGAAAATGCCAAACTTCTTACTCTGCAACGGCCGGTCACTGAACAACAAAATGGACGAGCTTGAGGTCCTCATGAAACAAAATTGCTGCCCCATAGCAGCAGTGACCGAATTTTGGGACGTTTCTGATGAGACGAGTCGTATTAAAGGCTATACGAGCCTTTTCAATACAAGGCGGGATCGTGGTCTAGAGCGCCGTGGTGGGAGATGTCGGTTTGTATTTTCGAAAAGACATTCCGTGCAAACTGTTAAGCGAACCAACTGGCTCCTGTCACGAAATGATTTGGGCCTAGTACAAACCCCCATTTCCGTCAAGAAAGTTCTCGTGCCTCATGATCGCGGTAGTGTACTATCCCGAGAGTGCAAAAACCAGGAAAGATTTAGTTCAATATCTAGAAACATTTATAGACAAACATCCGTCGACAGTATGCAGCTCCCTCATTTATTACTGCCGGAGATTTTAATCAAACAAATAAGTAGTGGATGTCGAATATGCTAGACCTAAAACAAGTAGGTGACAGTTCCGACCCACCAAAAGTGGGAGCATACTCGACCTAATTTCAAGGACCTTTCCAATCAATACCTGACACCCGCCTTCTTTAGGCCCATTACAGAACTCAGACCCCTTTGTGATTTTCTGGGAGTCCAAAGCCAACTTCCCAAAAGTGAAGAAAACGAAAGTACGACCCGGCCATCGACTAAAGAAAGTACCTGTCCTTTGGACGCTGGATTGGAAACCCTTGACTTCAGTGAGATCTGCACAATACCAGACATCAACCTCAAAGTTGAGACTCTGAACCTCTGTTTTTCTGCAGAAATATCACGAACACTTCCCGTCCGAAACTATTGTAGTCAGTGACAGTGATAAGCCTTGGGTAAACCAAGAAATCAAAGCGCTAATCATGACCTGATGCCAACTCCACTCGAACGGTGAAGTAACAGCGGCAAAATAGTTGCGTAATCACATTGTGAAAGTAAACAGAGTACTGCTGACTACTAACCCTCGTAAGTGGCACTCCAAAGTTAAACGACTGTCTGGAAAACTTAATAGTAGTAACTTGAAGATACAGAAAGATAATGGTTCTCTAGTGTCCCCAACTGAAATGAATTCCTTTTTTGCTGCAATATGTTCGACTTACCCTTCATTCACTGACGAAGACATTGAAAATCTCTCGTCTGGCTTTCCTGATGAACAAACCGTAGAAATACCAGAATACGCGGTCTGCAAAGAGCTTGAAAAAACTAAAAAGGAACTGTGCTTAATATCCAGGTGAACTACCCTCAAGCTGCTCATTGAGTATGCACCTTTTCTAGCTAAACCTGTGAGTCTATTATCAACCAATGCTTCAGAGAGCAAAAGTTCCCTCAGGCCGGGAAGAAAGCCTACGTCCGTGTTATTTCTAAGACAAAATACCCCAAACCTTGTGACGAGCTCCGGTCCATATCAATAACCCCCAGTCTAGCCAAAGTGACCGAGTCATTCATTTACCGAAAATTTTTGTCGCAAATAAGCCCTTGCCTCGACCCTTACCAGTACGGGTGTCTGAAAGGCAGTAGCATGACTCACTATTTAGTGTGACTTTACCACTTAATAGTAGAATGGCTAGACATTCGTTGATGATTGTTCGTTTGGGCCTCTTGTCACGAATCTTCTGAGTAAGGGCAACTAAGCGCTGCGATCCTTAACCTCACTGCGTCGATTGGGGTTTTCTATTAAGCAATTGCTGCTCGCGTACACGTTTTACGTGCGCGCTCTGCTTGAATACGCGTTCCCAGTTTGGGGCCTCAAGTGCATAACATCGACCACCTTAATGATGAACTTGAGACAGTGCAAAAACGAGCCTTAAAAATAACTCTAGGAATCAAATATGTTACTTATGATTCAGCCCTCGAAGCTCTACAAATCCCAACACTTACAGAACGAAGGTATCAGCTGATGTGAAAATTTGGGCACTTCGTTCTTTCGAGTGATACACACCGATCCTTACTACCCCCCGCCACCACAGTCAACAGAAACAAACGCCACATGAATAAGCTGGAACCAGAACGCTGCAGGACAAATCGTTTCAGGAATTCATTCGTTCCTTTTTTACTACTGTTTGTGTGGATTGATTTATGTAAGCATATCTTGGTTTTGAAAAATTTTTGAAGACGCTAAATTTTAGCTGGGGGAGGGGAGGAAAACTGGGTTCCGGGGGCAGTTACAATCCTGCCGCATTGCAAATTACACCCCCTGATTTTAAGAGTAGATTACCCCAGCTGCTCTATTTTTGGCAGAATGAGGTTATGCTTTTCAGGAATAGAGATGAAGCTGTAGGATCACTGTTGTTTTCAATGATTAGTAACTGCAACAGATAACATTCTCTTTCAGCATTAAAGTGCACAAAAGTGATCTAAGCCACATGATGGGCTGACATCTTCTAATTTTTTTTTTTTAGTTCTCGGCATTCCGGAAAACGTTCTTCTTAGGAGCTGGGATGAAGCTATGGGGTTGTCATTTTTTTAATGATTAGTAACTGCTGTGAATAATATTCTCTTTCGATATAAGCAATTTAAGGCATGTAGAGAGGCATCTTCTAAAACAACTTTTCTAGCCCACAGCATCCCCAAAAAAAACGTTCTTTTTAGGGGTAAAAATGAAGCTATGGGATACCATAACCAACAATGATTATTAGCTGCAGTGGATAGCGTTTTCGAGATTAAAGTGAGCTAAGCCACATGTAGGTGATATCTTCTGAAATGATTTTTCTTGCCCGCAGCATCCTGAAAGAAAATCTCTCTAGGGGCGGGCCTGAAGCTATTGGCTACCGTTGTCTTCAATGATTAGTAATTACAGTGAAAACGTTCTCTTTTGAGATCAAACTTTACTTTGTCTAGAATATCAATTTTACCTTGTTTAGGATACCATCTATTCCTATTTCTACCAGCTTGGTCATTAAAAGTAACTACTATCTAGGGGTCGGCACCGTTTCTGTTTTTGGCCAAAACAGAAACGGTAAAAAATGGCAATGAAAAAACGGAAACAGAAACGAAAACGGTGAAAAAAAAACGGAAATCCGTTTCTGTTTTTCCGTTTTTTTACCGAAAAACAGAAACGACCTGTTTTTACTTAAAAAAACGGCCGTTTTAACAGATATTTCTGTTTTTTTTCAGTTTCTTTAGATTTACGAGAGTAAAGTGAATATTTATTAATATAGATTAATAAAAATGACCAAATATACAAAAAGACCAAATATATGAAAAGACCACATAGATTAAAATTTATCACTTAAAAACATTCGGAGTTCAAGTGACTTTGCAGTCATTCGTGAGCACTGCTTTCGCGTAAAGTACCCAGTAATACTAAATGCACTCTCACTGGGTACTGAAGTTGCAGGGACTGATAGATGAATACATGCAATTTCACTTAACTCCGGGTAAGTGTAAAAGTAATCAGACCAAAATTCTAGTGGATCAGAATTATTTTGTCCTGATCTTCGTCTCTCGCTCAAAATCACAGGAACTCTCTCCTCATATGCCCTGATAATATTTGCTGCCACGCGGTCAATGCTCATACTGTTGGCATTTTGCCTCGTAGAGTTCATCCGTAACCGAGTCGTGTCGAGAAACTTAGAAAACAAGCTGTGTTCTTGATCAAGAGTCTCTGGTGACCCTTTTCAGTTAGTCCCTGCCTTAGTAGGAGTGACGTCAATAGGGAAAGATTTGGAGTTCAATTGGATTGGATCGAGTTCTTCTGTGCTTCTCTGCTCGGAGATGAATTGCTGGAGAAGCGAGGAGATGGACTGACGAGCTGACTCTGTCTACACGTGTCATTTTTTCATAAATTGCAGGGTCCAAAAAGCCAGCTCTTGTGAAGAGCATCATATCAAACTTAGGACTGGCTGAAAAGTATCTCCTGAGCTGAACAACTAGAAATTCCTTCAGCCCATTGATTGACTCAGCCATAATAATAGTATCTGGAGTCTGACAAAACAACAGTAATCTCTTAATCATCAGCACGACTTTGCTTGCCGAAACATAATTGTATCCACTAGCTATCACTGTTGCCTGTTTGAACGGGTGAAGAACCTCAATGACAGCTTCCATGATGGACCACTCATTGCTGTGAAGTTCGAGCTCTCTAATCTTAGCGTCACGTAGGTTTTGGTTGAAGAAGTCGCGCAGTGGCTCTTTTCGGGCACAATACATTTCTATCATGGTAAGTGTGCTGTTCCATCGAACATTCATGTCTTTTGTGATGGATGGACTAAGATTATATGTCTTGCAGATAGCTTCAAAAAGATCGTGGGATTTGGAAGATACTTTCAGGATTCTAACCAGCTTTCTTATTTTTACCAGTGCTGGTCCCAGCGTCAATACTTCACTAGAGACGCCTCTTTGTCTAGGTATTGAGCTCTCACAATCGCTGTCAAGGTCTGGATCATTTAATTCTGAGCTACTATCATCATCATTACTGCAGTCGGTATACCCAATTTCTTCAATGTCATCATCTCCTACAATCACGTCAGGAAAGTCATCTTGTTCAGCAGTATCAACGTTGTCATCAGATTCTGAACTGGATCCTGAATCATTTAGGTGGGGAACACTCACTAAATCTGCCTGGTTTCTGCATTCCCACAGCTTAAGGGCATTAGTCACCACATTATGCAGGTTGTGTGCAAAGCATGAGCTTCGCATAATTTCACCGTCTCTGAGAGCCTTTACTATATTAGCTCCCGAATCAGTAATTATAAAGTAGACTTCCCGTAGAATTCTGAACTTCTGGAGGCTACTACGGATTGCACGAAGAATGTTGGCGCTAGTGTGAGCAACTTTTAGTCTCTTAAACTCAAGGATTCTATGCACCAAAGTTAGCTTGCCATCAGTGCTTTTCATCACATAATGAGCTGTAATACCTAGAAAGCCAGACCCCGTTCTTGAAGACCAGCAGTCTTGTGTCAAATTCACTTTCCGGACTTTCTGGAGTTCAGCTTTGAGCTGCTTGACCTTCCTTTTCTTTGCTGTAACTAGATGTCTTGCAACAGTACGAGCTGATGGGCCAGTAAGACCTCCTGTAAGTTTAGAGATTAGAGCCTTTACTCCTGGTTTTTCAAATATTGAAATAGGAAGCTTGTCAATGCAAACCGTTTTTCCACACAACTTGTTCAGCTTCAGCTGCTGCTGCTTTGTTGACTTCAAAAAATTTCTTATATCCCTTTTCTTTCCAGTGCCTTCAAATCGAGTTGGGTTAGTTTCACATGAGGTGCTCGGCATGCTGAGCTGAGACAAGGCTGTAGAATGTGACTCCTTTGAGCAGTACTTGGTTTAGGTTGTTCAGCAATTTTGTGTTTAGCCATAAGGTGATTTTAAACGATGTTGCAGACCCCTTTGTTGACTTCACATCTTTTTTGCAGTAATTGCAGGTAATTACAGCTGCTCCCTTATTCCTGGTCCCATGTTGCTCCCAGAACTTGACTTTCTTTGATGGAGGGACCTCTCCAAGTTCTGAGTCAGAACTTGATGAAAAATTTGATGCCAGATTTGATGCCATTTATGACAGCATGTGTATCGGTACCTGCAAAGCATACCATTACTAAGTGCATGGAGCAGTGCAGGTCTAGTTACTCCTGTGATTGCAAATTAGAGTATGAAAGAAGAACAATTCAAGGAAAAAAAGATACTTCTCTGTAGGACAGAGCATAATTTTATTCCATAAACAAGTATCTTTTTTCTGTATTTGGGAATACTCCTCATATGGTATATTAAGGGAAATAAAAGTATAATATTAATAATAGCAGGAAATGGTAAAGCGTAGGCCCAGGACTCTCTGATATAGCTAGAAGATTTTATAATGCAGATAATAGATTGACTAATTAGACCATTGGAAATAAGCTGCTCCAAATATTTACTAAAGTATATGACATTTGCAGGGTAAAGAATATCGAGGCTATTCACATTTCCTTCCTGGGTGCTGCAAGTGAACATGCCTAAAATCAACATGTCAGGTGGAAATTTTATACCCTCATGCTGAAGGGTAGATCATCAACATCTTCAGCCTACTCCTTTGTTTAACAGTCCCTTGATTATAAATTTCAATCAACTAATTCAATTATGTTGATGAGAGAAACCAGGGGTAAAGGTGCAGATTAGTTCCTCCTGATAAAACAACTTATTTCTTTCTGTATATTATTCAGTCAATTGGGCTGTAAAGTTGCACATATACTGTCCAGTAGGAACAGGATAAAAACAAATCTCTTACTGTGGCTGGGTTCCAACCTTTTACTTTTCGTAAGCCTAGTAAGCCCTGCAGCACTAGCAGAGGCAAAATCAGCAAGATTCGTTGAGTAGCTCCTATATCTGACCATTGGATATCAAACATTTTCCGTAGTTCCGCTTCTGCTAGTGCTACAGGGCTTACTAGGGTAATGAAAATTAAATGGTTGGAACTCACCCTGTATATCCTGGTTCTGTTGGTAGGGCCTCTGTGCCCTACACTACAGGGGGAACTAATCTGGGTGAAGGTGCAGTTTAGCAACCCCTGATAAAAACAACTTATTACTTACTGTATATTATTCAGTCAATTGGGGTGTAAATTTGCACAGATAGGGTTCAGTAGAAGCTGGATGTAAACAAATCACTTTTTAGTGTATATCCTGGTTCTATTTACAGGGCCTCTGCACCCTACGCTACTGGGGTAGCTAATCTGCACCTTTACCCAACCAGGTAACCATCTACTTACCAAGACTAACCAAAGGTGTAAATCCAAGTAGACTGCTTTAGATTAATTTTTACTATGGCGAATGTTTTCTTCAATAGCAAATCTTTTCTTCGGAAGACGTAAAGACAGCGCTTTTCGATAGATGACAAGTATCGCTAATCCAATAAAAGTCGCTAGGCTGTGCTATGGTGCTATTCGTAATCAAAACACGGAAAATGAAGAAAAACGGGTTTAAAAAAAACAGAAACGGCAAAAAACGGCCAGAAAAAAAAACGAAACAGAAACAGGAACGGCACTAAAAAAAGGCTACCTTTTTTCTGTTTTTTCCGTTTTCCCAAAAAAAAACAGAACAGAAAACGGTAGAAAAAAACAGAAACAGAAACAGAAACAGAAACGGCGCCGACCCCTACTACTATCCCCCTCTGTTGGTTCTACAGGGGTATATGCTAAGCCCGACCGATATTATTAGGCCGTTATGAGGGTCAGTGCTATTATCAGATATCGGGAAAGAAATATCGGTTATCGGCCGACAACTTTTATTAATGTTCAACTTGTTCAGAAGATGGCACCAGATTTCCTCAAGTAATTTTACTTATTCAGCCATTGGGGGTAGATAGACCAGCTAAGTCTGACCATGGTGAAGAGAGCAGCAGAGGTGAGTGAAATGAAATCAAAGTATATTTGTTGTCAATACACACCTGGTGCAGCAGTGTTCTAAATGTATGGTGACTTCAAGAACGTACATCTTCCACCAAAACAACTAAAAAGAATACAATAAACCATGCATTTCTGTTTAATGAATGTTTACTAGCGTGAATAAATGATCCAAGATTCAATGGGTTTAAACCATGATATCCAGTCAGGATCCCAGCTAAGGGGCAGAGGGGGTATTGTAAGATGGGGAGAGAGGGAATTTCCAAGGCATCGCTGCCGCATATCAACACCTTGGAAAATTTACCTTGAAAATTTAGCTTGTGTGTCCACATTTGTTGGCATACTGGACAGTTCTGTCGACACATTCCTTAAATCCCTCCTCCAAACTTATAACTCTAGCTGCACCCCTGTATTCAGTTTGCCTAGCATGGATTCGTTAGTAAAAGACCATATCATATGAATGTAAAGTGTAGTTTTCACATTTGTATGTGAATGATTAAAATTCAAAGTCCCACTATTAAAATTTGGATGTGAATAATCAATTTAAATAAATGTCTTACACTTATTTAAATCAGATTTTCATGTATTTGGATTTATGTAATTAAACTGGATTCTTTGATAAAGTTCCTTCTTATTTTTCACTACTGCCATTTCTGCCCACATATCTGGCATTTCTTTTATGTGCTCAGAAGCTGCTGATCAGAAAAGGTAAAGAGAATCAAACAATTCTTGTAAATGACCTAATTTTTGGAATCCCAAGTAAATTATTGAGGCTGTTTCTTTGGTGTGTAATAGACCAGGCACAAATATGTGAGTATGAATATAGGCGGAGAATCAGGGATTTGAAGTTTAGGTAAGGTTTTCTGTCAGAGGGGAATTTATCGGCAAATTATATCGGTGTCAAATCGTTGCGATACCCGTTATACCGGTATCGAATCCCGAAAATCCACAACGGTCGGGCCCTAGTATACACTACAATGACTGATACCTTGCACTTTTTAGTCGTAAAATGAGTAGCTGGTATTTTATTATCTTCCCAACATAAAAAAACTTAGCAGCTTCCTTACTCATCATGAGTCTTACTCCTTGTCCATGCACCCCCTTCTTCCTGCCTGAGTAAATGAATTTTGTGTCATCTAGTTTCGTGTTTCCAATCCCTGGGATATTTCGCCTAGTTTCATGTTCCAGTTTCTGGAACTCCTAACAAATCTAGTTCAAAAAGTAGATTCATCAGTCAAAATGTCAATACGATAGTTATTTTTTTAACGTTGTAACATCAAAGTTACCATTTTCACATTATCGAAATTATTGTTACCTCAGGAAAAGTAATGGGCCCTAAACCAGTGCAGGAAAGGGACTAACAAACATTCTCAAGTCTACATAAAGCGCTTAAACTCGGAAAAAAACCGGAGAACAAGAAGTCCCTGGGTTCTCCAGTATGAATGAAGGCTTTGTGCAATCCTGGACCCATCACCAAGTAAACTCAAGCTATTACCTCAGAATCATTATATATTCATGCCTACAAATATTATACCACTATTGGGAGGCAGCCTATAACAGAAAACTTAGCTAGGAAAGGATTTTTCCGCCCAAAAGACCCCACAAAAACAAAAAAAAAAAAAACAGAAGAATTACCAATCAATCAGAATCCAGTGGAGATGCTATTTATCTACTAGGCTATAAGTCCCTCGAGGGGCACCTTTCCTCTTGGTCACCGCCCAGCGCCATTTCCAGTGTGGGTTCTAGTTAAGCTAATTTGTGAAAAGACCACACTGAATTATTAGGCAGCGCAAGCAGGATCTTCCTTTCAGATATAGGGACGGAGGAAAGAACTTATAACGGAATGGGGCCCCAAACCATCTCACAACACCTGAACCGCACCAACCTTTTATACCCAACCCATCCTTGTCATGGTGTCTTCTAAAAATTATTTTTCTTGCCCGTAACACCAAAAAAAAAAAAAACGCTTTCTGGGGTAGGCATGTGGCTTTGGGATCACCAGTGTCTTCAATGGCTGTTGGCTGCTGTGGATGATGTTCTCTTTCGAAGTGAATAAAAATGGGTGAAACAACTTGATAAGGTAAAATCCTCTATAGCTAATTTTTCTAACCCGTAGCACCCTATAAGCTGTCCTGTTTCGACATTAAGCCGTATATGAAGTAGATTGATGATGAGACAGGATGATGGTAGTAGGATGATGAAATAGAATTGTCAAAATAGTTTCACCTTCATAGACTAAATGTCACTGAATCCAATTATTATGAGAAATTAATTTTCTTAATTTAGTTAGAGAAATTGATAAATCATCAGAATTGTATGATGATAAAAACGCAACTCTTAAAAAAAAATATTTCTCGATTTGCTTTGAGCAAACTTATGATGAATAACAGGACAGGAGTGTTTAGATAGACATACTTTGGTGAAAATTAAATTTATAATGAGAATGGGATTGTTTAGCAGCATCTTCAATTTCCCTCACTTTAAATCAGGAAATAAGTTTAAATGCGTTTTATTTTATTAAATATTGGCTATGTTTCCCACATTAACTTGGCCCGGTACTCCCAGAATACAAATACTGTATCTTTGTAAACAATTGTTTTTTCAGCAATTAGTCTCTTCATTTATCTGCATCATGATTTATTATTATTTATTATTTACATATTATTTATTTGCCCAATTTGTAACAATATCCATACCCAATGTGTTATGATTATGTTTCCAAAGAAAGTATTACTATGTGCCTTATTTTTAATTTGGTGAAATTTACTAAAAATGAACGAGGGAGAAGGGATTTATGCTATTATCAAGCTTTTTAATTCGAATTTGGAACCATCTGACCTTTATTTCATTTGAGCGAAATTAGTTTCATCTGAATTGATCAAAGTTTCACCCATCGCAATATAATTATCGCAATACATTTCATTTGTCTTCTAAATCCAAGAACAAGCATTTACAAAATATTCTGCCCAAGTCAGACAGCAGCCCATGACATTGACAAGACTGAATTCTATTTGTTTTGTAGATTCGAACCGTAATTCTGGAGCGCCAGAGAGAGAACCAGCAACGCAACCAACAATCAAAAAGTAGCCGACGCACACAAGTTTACTTGACATCATCCGTCTTTATAACTTCTTTTTTACAAACAAACATTTTGTAATAAAGATGCAAGTTTCAAGAAAATAAGATTCCAGGCTGTATGAAAATAGTGCATTATGAAACTGCTGAATATGCTGCCTTGCTGAAAAAGCCGTCTGTAATCCTGTATTTACATCTGGGATGTAAATGGGGGGGGGGACCATCTGGGATGCTACAAAAAATTCCTATGATTTACAAGATAGCGGTGTCAAATCACTAAAATCCAGGGAGTATACCTCCAATATCTAGGAGGAGGAAGAAGCTGTCATTTTTTCAATACAAATATCAAAAATAGGCATTTTTCAATAAAATTACCCAAAAACGGTATTTTTCAAAGTCTAAAGGGGTGGGGGAGAGACTCTTTACATCCATCCCCCGTTGACGCCAATGATAGAAGACCCATAATCTAAATACTGGAGTGTCCTTTTCGTATAATAAGGATCTCATATTAATTGCACAAGTATTTTAACGATAAAACTTTCCTTGCATAAAGCCTTCCCCTCCTGAAAATGTTGCCCAACCTTTTAAATACCATACGCCAATAATCGAATTCCCCATATCAAATAGAACGAAGGTATCAGCTGATGTGAAAATTTGGGCACTTCGTTCTTTCGAGTGATAAACACCGATCCTTACTACCCCCCGCCACCACAGTCAACAGAAACAAACGCCACATGAATAAGCTGGAACCAGAACGCTGCAGGACAAATCGTTTCAGCAATTCATTCGTTCCTTTTTTACTACTGTTTGTGTGGATTGATTTATGTAAGCATATCTTGGTTTTGGAAAAATTTTTGAAGACGCTAAATTTTAGCTGGGGGAGGGGAGGAAAACTGGGTTCCGGGGGCAGTTACAATCCTGCCGCATTGCAAATTACACCCCCTGATTTTAAGAGTAGATTACCCCAGCTGCTCTATTTTTGGCAGAATGAGGTTATGCTTTTCAGGAATAGAGATGAAGCTGTAGGATCACTGTTGTTTTCAATGATTAGTAACTGCAACAGATAACATTCTCTTTCAGCATTAAAGTGCACAAAAGTGATCTAAGCCACATGATGGGCTGACATCTTCTAATTTTTTTTTTTTAGTTCTCGGCATTCCGGAAAACGTTCTTCTTAGGAGCTGGGATGAAGCTATGGGGTTGTCATTTTTTTAATGATTAGTAACTGCTGTGAATAATATTCTCTTTCGATATAAGCAATTTAAGGCATGTAGAGAGGCATCTTTTAAAACAACTTTTCTAGCCCACAGCATCCCCAAAAAAACGTTCTTTTTAGGGGTAAAAATGAAGCTATGGGATACCATAACCAACAATGATTATTAGCTGCAGTGGATAGCGTTTTCGAGATTAAAGTGAGCTAAGCCACATGTAGGTGATATCTTCTGAAATTATTTTTCTTGCCCGCAGCATCCTGAAAGAAAATCTCTCTAGGGGCGGGCCTGAAGCTATTGGCTACCGTTGTTTTCAATGATTAGTAATTACAGTGAAAACGTTCTCTTTTGAGATCAAATTTTACTTTCTCTAGAATATCAATTTTACCTTGTTTAGGATACCATCTATCCCTATTTCTACCAGCTTGGTCATTAAAAGTAACTACTATCCCCCTCTGTTGGTTCTACAGGGGTATATGCTAAGCCCCGACCGATATTATTAGGCCGTTATGAGGGTCAGTGCTATTATCAGATATCGGGAAAGAAATATCGGTTATCGGCCGACAACTTTTATTAATGTTCAACTTGTTCAGAAGATGGCACCAGATTTCCTCAAGTAATTTTACTTATTCAGCCATTGGGGGTAGATAGACCAGCTAAGTCTGACCATGGTGAAGAGAGCAGCAGAGGTGAGTGAAATGAAATCAAAGTATATTTGTTGTCAATACACACCTGGTGCAGCAGTGTTCTAAATGTATGGTGACTTCAAGAACGTACATCTTCCACCAAAACAACTAAAAAGAATACAATAAACCATGCATTTCTGTTTAATGAATGTTTTACTAGCGTGAATAAATGATCCAAGATTCAATGGGTTTAAACCATGATATCCAGTCAGGAGCCCAGCTAAGGGGCAGAGGGGGGTATTGTAAGATGGGGAGAGAGGGAATTTCCAAGGCATCGCTGCCGCATATCAACACCTTGGAAAATTTACCTTGAAAATTTAGCTTGTGCGTCCACATTTGTTGGCATACTGGACAGTTCTGTCGACACATTCCTTAAATCCCTCCTCCAAACTTATAACTCTAGCTGCACCCCTGTATTCAGTTTGCCTAGCATGGATTCGTTAGTAAAAGACCATATCATATGAATGTAAAGTGTAGTTTTCACATTTGTATGTGAATGATTAAAATTCAAAGTCCCACTATTAAAATTTGGATGTGAATAATCAATTTAAATAAATGTCTTACACTTATTTAAATCAGATTTTCATGTATTTGGATTTATGTAATTAAACTGGATTCTTTGATAAAGTTCCTTCTTATTTTTCACTACTTGCCATTTCTGCCACATATCTGGCATTTCTTTTATGTGCTCAGAAGCTGCTGATCAGAAAAGGTAAAGAGAATCAAACAATTCTTGTAAATGACCTAATTTTGGAATCCCAAGTAAATTATTGAGGCTGTTCTTTGGTGTGTAATAGACCAGGCACAAATATGTGAGTATGAATATAGGCGGAGAATCAGGGATTGAAGTTTAGGTAAGGTTTTCTTTCAGAGGGGAATTATCGGCAAATTATATCGGTGTCATATCGTTGCGATACCCGTATACTGGTATCGAATCCCGAAAATCCACATCGGTCGGGCCCTAGTATACAGTACAATGACTGATACCTTGCACTTTTTAGTCGTAAAATGAGTAGCTGGTATTTTATTATCTTCCCAACATAAAAAAAACTTAGCAGCTTCCTTACTCATCATGAGTCTTACTCCTTGTCCATGCACCCCTTCTTCCTGCCTGAGTAAATGAATTTTGTGTCATCTAGTTTCGTGTTTCCAATCCCTGGGATATTTCGCCTAGTTTCATGTTCCAGTTTCTGGAACTCCTAACAAATCTAGTTCAAAAAGTAGATTCATCAGTCAAAATGTCAATACGATAGTTATTTTTTCAACGTTGGAACATCAAAGTTACCATTTTCATATTATCGAAATTATTGTTACCTCAGGAAAAGTAATGGGCCCTAAACCAGTGCAGGACAGGGACTAACAAACATTCTCAAGTCTACATAAAGTGCTTAAAACGGAAAAAAAAAAAACCGGAGAACAAGAAGTCCCTGGGTTCTCCAGTATGAATGAAGGCTTTGTGCAATCCTGGACCCATCACCAAGTAAACTCAAGCCTATTACCTCAGAATCATTATATATCCATGCCTACAAATATTATACCACTATTGGGAGACAGCCTATAACAGAAAACTTAGCTAGGAAAGGATTTTTCCGCCCAAAAGACCCCACAAAAACAAAAAAAAAAACAGAAGAATTACCAATCAATCAGAATCAAGTGGAGATGCTATTTTATCTACTAGGCTATAAGTCCCTCGAGGGGCACCTTTCCTCTTGGTCACCGCCCAGCGCCATTTCCAGTGTGGGTTCTAGTTAAGCTAATTTGTGAAAAGACCACCCTGAATTATTAGGCCGCGCAAGCAGGATCTTCCTTTCAGATATAGGGACGGAGGAAAGAACTTATAACGGAATGGGGCCCCAAACCATCTCACAACACCTGATCCGCTCCAACCTTTTATACCCAACCCATCCTTGTCAGGGTGTCTTCTAAAAATTATTTTTCTTGCCCGTAACACCAAAAAAAAAACGCTTTCTGGGGTAGGCATGTGGCTTTGGGATCACCAGTGTCTTCAATGGCTGTTGGCTGCTGTGGATGATGTTCTCTTTCGAAGTGAATAAAAATGGGTGAAATAACTTGATAAGGTAAAATCCTCTATAGCTAATCTTTCTAACCCGTAGCACCCTATAAGCTGTCCTGTTTCGACATTAAGCCGTATATGAAGTAGGTTGATGATGAGACAGGATGATGGTAGTAGGATGATGAAATAGAATTGTCAAAATAGTTTCACCTTCATAGACTAAATGTCACTGAATCCAATTATTATGAGAAATTAATTTTCTTAATTTAGTTAGAGAAATTGATAAATCATCAGAATTGTATGATGATAAAAACGCAACTCTTAAAAAAAAATATTTCTCGATTTAATATGAGCAAACTTATGATGAATAACAGGACAGGAGTGTTTAGATAGACATACTTTGGTGAAAATTAAATTTATAATGAGAAATGGGATTGTTTAGCAGCATCTTCAATTTCCCTCACTTTAAATCAGGAAATAAGTTTAAATGCGTTTTATTTTATTAAATATTGGCTATGTTTCCCACATTAACTTGGCCCGGTACTCCCAGAATACAAATACTGTATCTTTTGTAAACAATTGTTTTTTTCAGCAATTAGTCTCTTCATTTATCTGCATCATGATTTATTATTATTTATTATTTACATATTATTTATTTGCCCAATTTGTAACAATATCCATACCCAATGTGTTATGATTATGTTTCCAAAGAAAGTTGTAATATATTACTATGTGCCTTATTTTTAATTTGGTGAAATTTACTAAAAATGAACGAGGGAGAAGGGATTTATGCTATTATCAAGCTTTTTTAATTCGAATTTGGAACCATCTGACCTTTATTTCATTTGAGCGAAATTAGTTTCATCTGAATTGATCAAAGTTTCACCCATCGCAATATAATTGTCGCAATACATTTCATTTGTCTTCTAAATCCAAGAACAAGCATTTACAAAATATTCTGCCAAGTCAGACAGCAGCCCATGACATTGACAAGACTGAATTCTATTTGTTTTGTAGATTCGAACCCTAATTCTGGAGCGCCAGAGAGAGAACCAGCAACGCAACCAACAATCAAAAAGTAGCCGACGCACACAAGTTTACTTGACATCATCCGTCTTTATAACTTCTTTTTTACAAACAAACATTTTGTAATAAAGATGCAAGTTTCAAGAAAATAAGATTCCAGGCTGTATGAAAATAGTGCATTATGAAACTGCTGAATATGCTGCCTTGCTGAAAAAGCCGTCTGTAATCCTGTATTTACATCTGGGATGTAAATGGGGGGGGGGACCATCTGGGATGCTACAAAAAATTCCTATGATTTACAAGATAGCGGTGTCAAATCACTAAAATCCAGGGAGTATACCTCCAATATCTAGGAGGAGGAAGAAGCTGTCATTTTTTCAATACAAATATCAAAAATAGGCATTTTTCAATAAAAATACCCAAAAACGGTATTTTTCAAAGTCTAAAGGGGTGGGGGAGAGACTCTTTACATCCATCCCCCGTTGACGCCAATGATAGAAGACCCATAATCTAAATACTGGAGTGACCTTTTCGTATAATAAGGATCTCATATTAATTGCACAAGTATTTTAACGATAAAACTTTCCTTGCATAAAGCCTTCCCCTCCTGAAAATGTTGCCCAACCTTTTAAATACCATACGCCAATAATCGAATTCCCCATATCAAATAGAACGAAGGTATCAGCTGATGTGAAAATTTGGGCACTTCGTTCTTTCGAGTGATAAACACCGATCCTTACTACCCCCCGCCACCACAGTCAACAGAAACAAACGCCACATGAATAAGCTGGAACCAGAACGCTGCAGGACAAATCGTTTCAGCAATTCATTCGTTCCTTTTTTTACTACTGTTTGTGTGGATTGATTTATGTAAGCATATCTTGGTTTTGGAAAAATTTTTGAAGACGCTAAATTTTAGCTGGGGGAGGGGAGGAAAACTGGGTTCCGGGGGCAGTTACAATCCTGCCGCATTGCAAATTACACCCCCTGATTTTAAGAGTAGATTACCCCAGCTGCTCTATTTTTGGCAGAATGAGGTTATGCTTTTCAGGAATAGAGATGAAGCTGTAGGATCACTGTTGTTTTCAATGATTAGTAACTGCAACAGATAACATTCTCTTTCAGCATTAAAGTGCACAAAAGTGATCTAAGCCACATGATGGGCTGACATCTTCTAATTTTTTTTTTTTAGTTCTCCGCATTCCGGAAAACGTTCTTCTTAGGAGCTGGGATGAAGCTATGGGGTTGTCATTTTTTTAATGATTAGTAACTGCTGTGAATAATATTCTCTTTCGATATAAGCAATTTAAGGCATGTAGAGAGGCATCTTTTAAAACAACTTTTCTAGCCCACAGCATCTCCAAAAAAACGTTCTTTTTAGGGGTAAAAATGAAGCTATGGGATACCATAACCAACAATGATTATTAGCTGCAGTGGATAGCGTTTTCGAGATTAAAGTGAGCTAAGCCACATGTAGGTGATATCTTCTGAAATTATTTTTGTTGCCCGCAGCATCCTGAAAGAAAATCTCTCTAGGGGCGGGCCTGAAGCTATTGGCTACCGTTGTTTTCAATGATTAGTAATTACAGTGAAAACGTTCTCTTTTGAGATCAAATTTTACTTTCTCTAGAATATCAATTTTACCTTGTTTAGGATACCATCTATCCCTATTTCTACCAGCTTGGTCATTAAAAGTAACTACTATCCCCCTCTGTTGGTTCTACAGGGTATATGCTAAGCCCCGACCGATATTATTAGGCCGTTATGAGGGTCAGTGCTATTATCAGATATCGGGAAAGAAATATCGGTTATCGGCCGACAACTTTTATTAATGTTCAACTTGTTCAGAAGATGGCACCAGATTTCCTCAAGTAATTTTACTTATTCAGCCATTGGGGGTAGATAGACCAGCTAAGTCTGACCATGGTGAAGAGAGCAGCAGAGGTGAGTGAAATGAAATCAAAGTATATTTGTTGTCAATACACACCTGGTGCAGCAGTGTTCTAAATGTATGGTGACTTCAAGAACGTACATCTTCCACCAAAACAACTAAAAAGAATACAATAAACCATGCATTTCTGTTTAATGAATGTTTACTAGCGTGAATAAATGATCCAAGATTCAATGGGTTTAAACCATGATATCCAGTCAGGAGCCCAGCTAAGGGGCAGAGGGGGTATTGTAAGATGGGGAGAGAGGGAATTTCCAAGGCATCGCTGCCGCATATCAACACCTTGGAAAATTTACCTTGAAAATTTAGCTTGTGCGTCCACATTTGTTGGCATACTGGACAGTTCTGTCGACACATTCCTTAAATCCCTCCTCCAAACTTATAACTCTAGCTGCACCCCTGTATTCAGTTTGCCTAGCATGGATTCGTTAGTAAAAGACCATATCATATGAATGTAAAGTGTAGTTTTCACATTTGTATGTGAATGATTAAAATTCAAAGTCCCACTATTAAAATTTGGATGTGAATAATCAATTTAAATAAATGTCTTACACTTATTTAAATCAGATTTTCATGTATTTGGATTTATGTAATTAAACTGGATTCTTTGATAAAGTTCCTTCTTATTTTTCACTACTGCCATTTCTGCCACATATCTGGCATTTCTTTTATGTGCTCAGAAGCTGCTGATCAGAAAAGGTAAAGAGAATCAAACAATTCTTGTAAATGACCTAATTTTTGGAATCCCAAGTAAATTATTGAGGCTGTTCTTTGGTGTGTAATAGACCAGGCACAAATATGTGAGTATGAATATAGGCGGAGAATCAGGGATTTGAAGTTTAGGTAAGGTTTTCTGTCAGAGGGGAATTTATCGGCAAATTATATCGGTGTCATATCGTTGCGATACCCGTATACCGGTATCGAATCCCGAAAATCCACATCGGTCGGGCCCTAGTATACACTACAATGACTGATACCTTGCACTTTTTAGTCGTAAAATGAGTAGCTGGTATTTTATTATCTTCCCAACATAAAAAAACTTAGCAGCTTCCTTACTCATCATGAGTCTTACTCCTTGTCCATGCACCCCCTTCTTCCTGCCTGAGTAAATGAATTTTGTGTCATCTAGTTTCGTGTTTCCAATCCCTGGGATATTTCGCCTAGTTTCATGTTCCAGTTTCTGGAACTCCTAACAAATCTAGTTCAAAAAGTAGATTCATCAGTCAAAATGTCAATACGATAGTTATTTTTTTAACGTTGTAACATCAAAGTTACCATTTTCACATTATCGAAATTATTGTTACCTCAGGAAAAGTAATGGGCCCTAAACCAGTGCAGGAAAGGGACTAACAAACATTCTCAAGTCTACATAAAGCGCTTAACTCGGAAAAAAACCGGAGAACAAGAAGTCCCTGGGTTCTCCAGTATGAATGAAGGCTTTGTGCAATCCTGGACCCATCACCAAGTAAACTCAAGCCTATTACCTCAGAATCATTATATATTCATGCCTACAAATATTATACCACTATTGGGAGGCAGCCTATAACAGAAAACTTAGCTAGGAAAGGATTTTTCCGCCAAAAGACCCCACAAAAACAAAAAAAAAAAAAACAGAAGAATTACCAATCAATCAGAATCAAGTGGAGATGCTATTTTATCTACTAGGCTATAAGTCCCTCGAGGGGCACCTTTCCTCTTGGTCACCGCCCAGCGCCATTTCCAGTGTGGGTTCTAGTTAAGCTAATTTGTGAAAAGACCACCCTGAATTATTAGGCAGCGCAAGCAGGATCTTCCTTTCAGATATAGGGACGGAGGAAAGAACTTATAACGGAATGGGGCCCCAAACCATCTCACAACACCTGAACCGCACCAACCTTTTATACCCAACCCATCCTTGTCATGGTGTCTTCTAAAAATTATTTTTCTTGCCCGTAACACCAAAAAAAAAAAACGCTTTCTGGGGTAGGCATGTGGCTTTGGGATCACCAGTGTCTTCAATGGCTGTTGGCTGCTGTGGATGATGTTCTCTTTCGAAGTGAATAAAAATGGGTGAAACAACTTGATAAGGTAAAATCCTCTATAGCTAATCTTTCTAACCCGTAGCACCCTATAAGCTGTCCTGTTTCGACATTAAGCCGTATATGAAGTAGATTGATGATGAGACAGGATGATGGTAGTAGGATGATGAAATAGAATTGTCAAAATAGTTTCACCTTCATAGACTAAATGTCACTGAATCCAATTATTATGAGAAATTAATTTTCTTAATTTAGTTAGAGAAATTGATAAATCATCAGAATTGTATGATGATAAAAACGCAACTCTTAAAAAAAAATATTTCTCGATTTGATATGAGCAAACTTATGATGAATAACAGGACAGGAGTGTTTAGATAGACATACTTTGGTGAAAATTAAATTTATAATGAGAAATGGGATTGTTTAGCAGCATCTTCAATTTCCCTCACTTTAAATCAGGAAATAAGTTTAAATGCGTTTTATTTTATTAAATATTGGCTATGTTTCCCACATTAACTTGGCCCGGTACTCCCAGAATACAAATACTGTATCTTTGTAAACAATTGTTTTTTCAGCAATTAGTCTCTTCATTTATCTGCATCATGATTTATTATTATTTATTATTTACATATTATTTATTTGCCCAATTTGTAACAATATCCATACCCAATGTGTTATGATTATGTTTCCAAAGAAAGTTGAATATTACTATGTGCCTTATTTTTAATTTGGTGAAATTTACTAAAAATGAACGAGGGAGAAGGGATTTATGCTATTATCAAGCTTTTTTAATTCGAATTTGGAACCATCTGACCTTTATTTCATTTGAGCGAAATTAGTTTCATCTGAATTGATCAAAGTTTCACCCATCGCAATATAATTGTCGCAATACATTTCATTTGTCTTCTAAATCCAAGAACAAGCATTTACAAAATATTCTGCCAAGTCAGACAGCAGCCCATGACATTGACAAGACTGAATTCTATTTGTTTTGTAGATTCGAACCCTAATTCTGGAGCGCCAGAGAGAGAACCAGCAACGCAACCAACAATCAAAAAGTAGCCGACGCACACAAGTTTACTTGACATCATCCGTCTTTATAACTTCTTTTTTACAAACAAACATTTTGTAATAAAGATGCAAGTTTCAAGAAAATAAGATTCCAGGCTGTATGAAAATAGTGCATTATGAAACTGCTGAATATGCTGCCTTGCTGAAAAAGCCGTCTGTAATCCTGTATTTACATCTGGGATGTAAATGGGGGGGGGACCATCTGGGATGCTACAAAAAATTCCTATGATTTACAAGATAGCGGTGTCAAATCACTAAAATCCAGGGAGTATACCTCCAATATCTAGGAGGAGGAAGAAGCTGTCATTTTTTCAATACAAATATCAAAAATAGGCATTTTTCAATAAAAATACCCAAAAACGGTATTTTTCAAAGTCTAAAGGGGTGGGGGAGAGACTCTTTACATCCAATCCCCCGTTGACGCCAATGATAGAAGACCCATAATCTAAATACTGGAGTGTCCTTTTCGTATAATAAGGATCTCATATTAATTGCACAAGTATTTTAACGATAAAACTTTCCTTGCATAAAGCCTTCCCCTCCTGAAAATGTTGCCCAACCTTTTAAATACCATACGCCAATAATCGAATTCCCCAAATCAAAGATTACTGCCCCAGGGTGGGGGGTGGGGGCAAGTGCTACCAGGAGCTTTGTTTTTACCCTGGCTGGTATGGCAATATTTGTCATTTTCCTACTTTTATGCATTCTCTTAGCGTCCTTTTGTTTGCCACAGTGGTGGGGAATGCCCCCCCCTTTGATTGCATTCATGCCCCCCTTGACCTACCATCACATCCTATAATTGTTTTTATTATTTTACTCTGCAAAGTAATAGGTAAAAGAAATCCAAAAACCCTGGTTCAAAACCCGATATGACGATATTAAGACTAACCCTTAAGGGCTAGGCACACGTAGCTGATTTCGGGAACCGATTACAGCAAGGGTTTATTCCACGTTGAGTGATTCTAATTAATAATGCTAAGAGGCGGGGCTTGGTGACGATTTTTCAGTGATTAATCATCATTAATTACGTTCTAGACAAGGAATGTACAAGGGCTTTAGAGCTTTAGGCATGTAATTAATCGTATTTAATGATTATCGTAAATTAATCGTAAATTAATTGTAATTAATAATGATTAATCATCGAAAAACGTCACTAAGCCCCGACTCTTAGCATCATTAACTATAATAACTCGACGTGGTCAGTTCCCGAAATCAGCTACATGTGCCTAGCCCTTTAGTTCGCATTGATGTGATTTTTTTTAATGCAAAAGGGCTTACAGAAAATGCATGCAAATGATCTGTTAAAAGGTTAATGAATTTAAATTTAAAGCGACACAGAAAGGTTTTAAAACCTGTTGCGTCATTTGCGTTGTATTGAAAACTATGAGTTTTGAAAAGTGTGCTTTATTGTTTCAAAATGTCAACGAAAAAAAAAAGTTTAGGATAAATTTTTTCGTAGATAAAGAGCGAATAAGATAGATTAGAATAATAGATAGATCATAATGGTACTCTTGTATTATATGGGCCTTTCTAAAAAGTCAAGTTTGGTTAATGCTAGTAGAGAATCCCTAATATCTCCGGGACGAACACCATATATGGGCATAGAGTCCCTAGGGAGAACACCTGTGCTGTCAGTCCGACGGGGCACCATATATGGGCATAGAGTCCCTAGGGAGAACACCTGTGATGTCAGTCCCAATCCCACACCATATATGGGCATGGAATGGCAACAAAAACTCTAAGCTAAGACTCTAAGCTAAAAACTCTAAACTCTTAACTAAAACTAAATTAAACTAGAACTCTAACTAAAATTCTAAGCTAAGACTCCAAGATAAAACTCTAAACTCTTAACTAAAACTGTACTAAACTAGAACTCTAACTAAAACTCTAAGCTAAGACTCTAAGGTAAAACTCTAAACTCTTAACTAAAACTAAACTAAACTAGAACTCTAACTAAAACTCTAAGCTAAGACTCCAAGCTAAAACTCTAAACCTTTAACTATAACTAAACTAAACTTCAACTCTTAGTAAAACTCTATGCTAAGACTCTAAGGTAGAACTCTAAACTCTTAACTAAACTAAACTAGAACTTCAACAAAAACTCTAAGCTAAGACTCTAAGATAAAACTCTAAACTCTTAACTAAAACTAAACTAAACTAGAACTTCAACAAAAACTCTAAGCTAAGACTCTAAGGTAAAACTCCAAACTCTTAACTATAGCTAAACTAAACTTCAACTCTAACTAAAACTCTAAGCTAAGACTCAAAGCTAAAACTCTAAGCTCTTAACTAAAAATAAACTAAGCTAAGACTCTAAGGTAAAACTCTAAACTCTCAACTAAAACTAAACTAAACTAGAACTCTAACAAAAACTCTAAGCTAAGACTCTAAGCTAAAAACTCTAAACTCTTAACTATAACTAAACTAAACTAGAACTCTAACAAAAACTCTAAGCTATGACTCTAAGCTAAAACTCTAAACTCTTAACTAAAACTTAACCAAACTACAACTTTAAGTAAAACTCTAAGCTATGACTCTAAGCTAAAACTCTAAATTCTTAACTATAACTAAACTAAACTAGAATTAAAACTCTAAGCTAAGACTTTATGCTAAAACTCTAAACTCTTAACTAAAACTAAACTAAACTAGAACTCTAACAAAAACTCTAAGCTAAGACTCTAAGCTAAAACTCTAAACTCTTAACTATTACTAAACTAAACTACAACTCTAACTAAAACTCTAAGCTAAGACTCTAAGCTAAAACTCTAAACTCTTAACTAAAACTAAACTAAACTAGAACTTCAACAAAAACTCTAAGCTAAGACTCTAAGCTAAAAACTCTTAACTAGAACTAAACTAAAGTAGAACTCTAACAAAAACTCTAAGCTAAGACTCCAAGATAAAACTCTTAACTAAAACTGTACTAAACTAGAACTCTAACTAAAACTCTAAGCTAAGACTCTAAGGTAAAACTCTAAACTCTTAACTAAAACTAAACTGAACTAGAACTTCAACAAAAACTCTAAACTAAGACTCTAAGCTAAGACTCTAGGCTAAAACTCTAAACTCTTAACTGAAACTTAACGAGACTACAACTTTAACTAAAACTCTAACTAAAACTCTAAGACTCTAAACTTAAACTCTAAACTCTAAACTAAAACTCTTAACTAAACTAAAACCCTAACAAAAAACTCTAAGCTATGACTCTAAGCTAAAACTCTAAACTCTGAACTATAACTAAACTAAACTTCAACTCTATTTAAAACTCTAATCTAAGACTCAAAGCTAAAACTCTAAATTCTTAACTATAGCTAAACTAAACTTCAGCTCTAACTAAACTCTAAGCTAAGACTCTAAGGTAAAACTCTAAACTCTTAACTAAAACTAAACTAAACTAGAACTCTAACAAAAACTCTAAGCTATGACTCTAAGCTAAAAACTCTAAACTCTTAACTATAACTAAACTAAACTAGAACTCTAACAAAAACTCTAAGCTAAGACTCTAAGCTAAAACTCTAAACTCTTAACTAAAACTTAACCAAACTACAACTTTAAGTTAAAACTCTAAGCTAAGACTCTAAGCTAAAACTCTAAATTCTTAACTATAACTAAACTAAACTTCAACTCTAACTATAACTCTAAGCTAAGACTTTATGGTAAAACTCTAAACTCTTAACTAAAACTAAACTAAACTAGATCTCTAACAAAAACTCTAAGCTAAGACTCTAAGCTAAAACTCTAAACTCTTAACTATTACTAAACTAAACTTTAACTTTAACTAAAACTCTAAGCTAAGACTCTAAGCTAAAACTCTAAACTCTTAACTAAAACTAAACTAAACTAGAACTCAACAAAAACTCAAGCTAGACTCTAAGCTAAAACTCTAAACTCTTAACTAAAACTAAACTAGAACTCTAACAAAAACTCTAAGCTATGACTCTAAGCTAAAACTCTAAACTCTTAACTAAAACTTAATCAAACTACAACTTTAAGTAAAACTCTAAGCTATGACTCTAAGCTAAAACTCTAAATTCTTAACTATAACTAAACTAAACTAGAACTAAAACTCTAAGCTAAGACTTTATGGTAAAACTCTAAACTCTTAACTAAAACTAAACTAAACTAGAACTCTAACAAAAAGTCTAAGCTAAGACTCTAAGCTAAAACTCTAAACTCTTAACTATTACTAAACTAAACTACAACTCTAACTAAAACTCTAAGCTAAGACTCTAAGCTAAAACTCTAAACTCTTAACTAAAACTAGACTAAACTAGAACTTCAACAAATACTCTAAGCTAAGACTCTAAGCTGAAAACTCTAAACTCTTAACTAGAACTAAACTAAAGTAGAACTCTAACAAAAACTCTAAGCTAAGACTCCAAGATAAAACTCTAAACTCTTAACTAAAACTGTACT
Source organism: Artemia sinica (assembly GCA_027921565.1). Taxonomy (NCBI): domain Eukaryota; kingdom Metazoa; phylum Arthropoda; class Branchiopoda; order Anostraca; family Artemiidae; genus Artemia; species Artemia sinica. The sequence goes on along the minus strand of CM051268.1, from coordinate 9,079,923 downwards.
AAACTAGAACTCTAACTAAAACTCTAAGCTAAGACTCTAAGGTAAAACTCTAAACTCTTAACTAAAACTAAACTAAACTAGAACTTCAACAAAAACTCTAAACTAAGACTCTAAGCTAAGACTCTAGGCTAAAACTCTAAACTCTTAACTAAAACTTTTCGAGACTACAACTTTAACTAAAACTCTAACTAAAACTCTAAGCTATGACTCTTAGCTAAAACTCTAAACTCTGAACTATAACTAAACTAAACTTCAACTCTATTTAAAACTCTAATCTAAGACTCAAAGCTAAAACTCTAAATTCTTAACTATAGCTAAACTAAACTTCAACTCTAACTAAACTCTAAGCTAAGACTCTAAGGTAAAACTCTAAACTCTTAACTAAAACTAAATTAAACTAGAACTCTAACAAAAACTCTAAGCTATGACTCTAAGCTAAAAACTCTAAACTCTTAACTATAACTAAACTAAACTAGAACTCTAACAAAAACTCTAAGCTATGACTCTAAGCTAAAACTCTAAACTCTTAACTAAAACTTAACCAAACTACAACTTTAAGTTAAAACTCTAAGCTAAGACTCTAAGCTAAAACTCTAAATTCTTAACTATAACTAAACTAAACTTCAACTCTAACTATAACTCTAAGCTAAGACTTTATGGTAAAACTCTAAACTCTTAACTGAAAACTAAACTAAACTAGAACTGTAACAAAAACTCTAAGCTAAGACTCTAAGCTAAAACTCTAAACTCTTAACTATTACTAAACTAAACTTTAACTCTAACTAAAACTCTAAGCTAAGACTCGAAGCTAAAACTCTAAACTCTTAACTAAAACTAAACTAAACTAGAACTTCAACAAAAACTCTAAGCTAAGACTCTAAGCTAAAAACTCTAAACTCTTAACTAAAACTAAACTAAACTAGAACTCTAACAAAAACTCTAAGCTAAGACTCTATGCTAAAACTCTAAACTCTTAACTAAAACTATAGTAAACTTCAACTCTAACTAAAACTCTAAGCTAAGACTCTAAGGTAAAACACCAAACTCTTAACTAAAATTAAACTAAACAAGAACTCTAACTGAAACTCTAAGCTAAGACTCTAAGCTAAAACTATAAATTAAAACTAAACTAAACTAAACTTCAACTCTAACTAAAACTCTAAGCTATGAGTCTAAGCTAAAACTCTAAACTCTTAACTATAACTTAACTAAACTAGAACTCTAACTAAACTCTATGCTGAGACTCTAAGGTAAAACTCTAAACTCTTAACTATAACTAAACTAAACTAGAACTCTAACAAAAACTCTAAGCTATGACTCTAAGCTAAAACTCTAAACTCTTAACTATAACTAAACCAAACTAGAACTCTAACAAAAACTCTAAGCTAAGACTCTAAGCTAAAACTACATTACTCTTAACTAAAACTAAACTAAACTAAAACTCTAAGCTAAGTCTCTAAGGTAAAACTCCAAACTCTTAACTATAACTAAACTAAACTAGAACTCTAACAAAAACTCTAAGCTAAGACTCTAAGCTAAAACTCTAAACTCTTAACTATAACTAAACTAAACTTCAACTCTAACAAAAACTCTAAGCTAAGACTCTAAGGTAAAACCCTAAACTCTTAACTAAAACTAAACTAGAACTCTAACAAAAACTCTAAGCTAAAACTCTAAACTCTTAACTAAAACTAAACTAAACTAGAACTCTAACAAAAACTCTAAGCTAAGAATCAAAGGTAAAACACCAAACTCTTAACTAAAACTAAACTAAACTAGAACTCTAACAAAAACTCTAAGCTATGACTCTAAGCTAAAACTCTAAACTCTTAAATTTAACTTAACTAAACTATAACTTTAACTAAAACTCTAAGCTATGACTCTAAGCTAAAACTCTAAACTCTTAACTATAACTAAACTAAACTTCAACTCTAACAAAAACTCTAAGCTAAGACTGTAAGGTAAAACTCTAAACTCTTAACTAAAACTAAACGAAACTAGTTCTCTGACAAAAACTCTAAGCTAAGACTCTAAGCTAAAACTCTAAACTCTTAACTATTACTAAACTAAACTTCAACTCTAACTAAAACTCTAAGCTAAGACTCTAGGCTAAAACTCTAAACTCTTAACTAAAACTAAACTAAACTAGAACTGTAACAAAAACTCTAAGCTAAGACTCTAAGCTAAAAACCAAACTCTTAACTAAAACTAAACTAAACTAAAACTCTAACAAAATCTCTAAGCTAAGACTCTAAGCTACAACTCTAAACTCTTAACTATAACTAAACTAAACTAGAACTCTTAACTAAAACTCTAAGCTAAGACTCTAAGCTAAAAAACTCTAAATTCTTAACTAAAACTAAACTAAACTAAAACTCTAACTAAAGCTCTAAGCTAAGACTCTAAGCTAAAACTCTAAACTCTTAACTAAAACTAAACTAAACTGGAACTCTAAAAAAAACTCTAAGCTAAGACTCTAAGGTAAAACTCTAAACTCTTAACTAAAACTAAACTAAACTAGAACTTCAACAAAAACTCTAAGCTAAGACTCTAAGCTAAAAACTCTAAACTCTTAACTAAAACTAAACTAAACTAGAACTCTAACAAAAACTCTAAGCTAAAACTCTAAACTCTTAACTAAAACTAAAGTAAACTTCAACTCTAACTAAAACTCTAAGCTAAAACTCTAAACTCTTAATTAAAACTAAACTAAACTAGAGCTTCAACAAAAACTCTAAGCTATGACTCTAAGCTAAACTCTAACTCTTACTATAACTAACTTCAACTATTACTAATCTTAAACTATCTAAACTATAACTTTAACTAAAACTTTAAGCTATGACTCTAAGCTAAAACTCTAAATTCTTAACTATAACTAAACTAAACTTCAACTCTAACAAAACTCTAAGCTAAGACTGTAAGGTAAAACTCTAAACTCTTAACTAAAACTAAACGAAACTAGAACTCTAACAAAAACTCTAAGCTAAGACTCTAAGCTAAAACTCTAAACTCTTAACTATTACTAATCTAAACTTCAACTCTAACTAAAACTCTAAGCTAAGACTCTTGGCTAAAACTCTAAACTCTTAACTAAAACTAAACTAAACTAGAACTCTAACAAAAACTCTAAGCTAAGACTCTAAGCTAAAACACCAAACTCTTAACTAAAACTAAACTAAACTAAAACTCTAACAAAAACTCTAAGCTAAGACTCTAAGCTAAAATTCTAAACTCTTAACTAAAACTAAACTAAACTAGAACTCTAACTAAAACTCTAAGCTAAGACTCTAAGCTAAAAAACTCTAAACTCTTAACTAAAACTAAACTAAATTAAAACTCTAACTAAAGCTTTAAGCTAAGACTCTAAGCTAAAACTCTAAACTCTTAACTAAAACTAAACTAAACTTCAACTCTAACTAAAACTCTAAGTTAAAAATCGAAACTCTTAACTAAAACTAAACTAAACTAAAACTTCAGCAAAAAACTCTAAGCTAAGACTCTAAGCTAAAAACTAAACTCTTAACTATTACTAAACTAAACTAGAGCTCTAACAAAAACTCTAAGCTAAGACTCTAAGCTAAAAACTCTAAACTCTTAACTAAAACTAAACTAAACTAGAACTCTAACAAAAACTCTAAGCTAAGACTCTAAGCTAAAACTCTAAACTCTTAACTCAAACTAAAGGAAACTAGAACTCTAAATAAAACTAAGCTAAGACTCTAGGCTAAAACTATATGCCAATGGGTTCAAGAAAAAACCGGAAAAATGTTGGATAATTTCTAAGTCTAGAAAATTCAGTCCGAAAAAACTTAAAAAAATTCAATAAGCGAGGGGGAAGGGAGGGTCTCGGTGGGGCTTTGGGGGTGCGGGGGGGCCTTTAGGGCCCGGGGGGCCCTTTGGGGTTGGGGTAGGGGGGCCCTTTGGGGTTGTGGTAGGAGGGTTGGAGCCCTTTGGGGTTGGGGTAGAGGGGTTGTTGGGGTAGGGGACCGCACAACACTGTTCAAATGGAACTTGTGTATTATAACGACCACAGAGTTTCACCCCCAAATCATCTTCTAAAACATTTTCTAAAATCATCTTCTAAAATATCTCAAACGGTTTCGCTTAAATAAACTCCAAAATGTCTCAAAATGGTTTCGCCCAAATAATCCCTAAACGTAATTTCTGCGTGTTCCTTTTGTTTTGGCATCCCTGCGCTGTCACATTTTAAATTCCTAAGAAACCCTTTCCCGCGTTAATCTCTTCATCTCTAAGATCAAAACATTCGCCCGGTGACAATTCTCCTGGATGAACACCAACAAATCAATCGACCTTGACATCATCCATCAGACATTAATAAACTTCGCCCGGAAACAATTCTCCTGGACGAACACCAAAGACATTAATAAACTTCGCCCGGAAACAATTCTCCTGGATGAATACCAACAAATCAATCAACCTTGACATCATCCGTCAGACATTAATAAACGTCGTCCGGAAACAATTCTCCTGGTCGAACACCAAAGACATTAATAAACTTCGCCCGGAAACAATTCTCCTGGATAAATACCAACAAATCAATCAACCTTGACATCATCCGTCAGACATTAATAAACCTCGCCCGGAAACAATTCTCCTGGACGAACACCAAAGACATTAATAAACTTCGCCCGGAGACAATTCTCCTGGACGAACTCGAACAAATCAATTTCTCTGAAATTCACTCCCCCTTCGATTACGCAATCAATTTCTCGGAAATTCAGTTCCCCTTCGATTACGCAATCAATTTCTCGGAAATCCATTTCCCCTAGGGAGTCTATGCCCATATATGGTGTTCGTTCCGGAACTCATCAGGTTTGGTTAGCTTGCGCAATCAATTTCTCGGAAATCCATTTCCCCTAGGGAGTCTATGCCCATATATGGTGCCCCGTCACGAGCTCATCAGGTTTGGTTAGGTTACGCGATCAATTTCTCTGAAACGTGTTCTCCCTGGGGATTCCATGCCCATATACGGTGTGGGATTGGAACTGACAGCACAGGTGTTCTCCCTAGGGACTCTATGCCCATATATGGTGCCCCGTCGGACTGACAGCACAGGTGTTTTCCCTAGGGGCTCTATGCCCATATATGGTGTTCGTCCCGGAGATATTAGGGCTTCTCTACTAATGCTAATGAAATGAAATAAATACGATGAATATATAATAGTTAAGAAACAAATTTGGGCTATATATTTGCACATTAGGGTGGTGGTGGGGGGGGGTTAAAGCATAGCATATATTGCATACATACCTAGGTAAGGTATATAACCTAACCTAGGTACCTTTTTCTCCCCCTAAACCCCAAAAAACAACAGTTTAAATATCGTCAACGCATTAAAAACTCGCTAAGCATTCATTACTGTATAGCGGTGTCTTGAATTAACCCGTCAAAAACAGGTTTTTCGTGTCTGGTTTCCTTGTAAAGGCCCATATAGTGCAAGAGTACCAACATAATTAATCGAAAAAAGCCAATGTAAGATTTTTAAACGTGTTGGCCCAGTTGAGTGATGACTAGTGCAAGCTAAGCCCAACCTGCAAAAAGTGGAACACCCTCTTGACAATTGATTGCAAAACAAAATGTAATCAAAGAACAAAGCAAATCACATTCCATTTAGTGGTAAAAAGTGAGGTTTACGTATATGGTGTCATTTCTTATTATGACATCAAGATGTAATCAATGAACAAAGTAGATTATATTCAATTTAATGGCAATAAATAGGGTTTAGTTTGCTTGGGTTTATGTATATGACGTCATTTTTTAGGCCAATAAAATAATTGCTTTAAGCATACATCAGAAAGGAAAGTCCCCTGATTATTAAGGCCTGATTGGTCCCTATATAAAATTTTAAGTCAATAGCAGAACAAAAATCTTATGAGTCACTATGATTTTTTACCAGTCAACACTGTGATATAATTCTGAGTTTACGACGTTCAGGCTAGACCCCGAAGCCGCGCCGAAATAAAAAATGGCGGCGGTGGACACAACTACACTAGCGGTGGCGCGCCGCCAGCGCCACCGAAAAATTATCAGCGGTGCGTCATCTATTGATTGGTGTTTGTTCTCTTTTTAGAGTTTTTTTGGCTACTTTTAAAAAATTTTGGAAACTTAATCGGTATCAGTTTTATCGGAATTCGGTCCACAATTTCCTTTTAGCTTCATTACCATGACGAAACCTCGGACAAAATAAGGACGAGATATCAATCTTAACTTCTCAAAAACATTCTTTAAATCCAAATGATCGACAGTGACTGCCTGATAAACTGCCTTATAATTGAATGAATGCGACAAAACAGGTAATTTAAAATTTAATTCAAACTAAGCTCTAAAAGTCGAATTAAACAAAATTGCTTGTACCATAAATCCAAAGCTAATTTATAAAACATCAATATAATCTGATGTGTGTATCTTACTCTAAGTTCGAATTTTCTGGTCTTGCAACCTGCATTCCACTTCTTTGACTACCCTACCCCTCAACCCCTCACTCTCTACGCCACATAAGCTATTATTTCTCAATACTTCAAGATGAAATTCTCTCAAGTGATAAAATAAAACTTTTTAAATTAAACATTTTAACCAACTCCTTTGAGAATGAAAGAGCTTATTTTTGTCCTTCCCATCTCAGCAATTAAGGTACTGCGGTCGTGGACGTATTTGAACATGGTGGGTAAGCATACCAAACCATCGAAGTTATACTTAAGCGTATAGGGTTTAATATTTGATTTTTTTTTCTTTTACATAGCCAATTTTCAGAAAGTTAGCATGTCGTTTTTTAAGAACGGTTCGTTCCCAGGTGTAAGGAGAAAAAGAAGTAACATTTTGTACAGAAAAACTTTTATGTAAAAAGAGACATCATCTTATAAAGAAAACCATTCTTTATAATTATATTATTGAATATATAATAAATATATTATTACATTTTTAATTCTGGCTTTAAATTTCAAAATTTAATTTGAATTAAGTTTTAAATGCCCTATCTCGTCAATTCTCAGGCAGTTTAAGGGGGGAAAAGCCTTGCAACTGAAACGTCTACAACTACCTCGGATACAACCTCCTCCCAGATAATGACCCCTGCTTGGCCCCGGACTCGTTTTTTGACTGCAAAAGAAAAATTGAAGATGGGTTATTGGAATGTGAGAACCATGAGCCAGATTTTGGAAACAGAACAAGTTATCAAAGAGATGAGACAGTATCTGATTGAGATATTGATTCTCAGCGAAATAAGGTGCACTGGAAGTGGTCTAGAGAAGTTTGTTGATGGACACACTATTGCCTATAGCGGAAACTCCTCGATGCACTGGGCTGGTGTGGAAGTCATGGTGTCACCAAGCGCACAGAAGGCATTGGCGAGCTGGAACCCAGTCAGTGAACGTTTAATGACAGTTCGCTTTATCTCCAACCACACAAAACTGACTATAATCACATGTTATGCACCAACAAATGAAGCTGACGATGACGAAAACATGCTGCAGACAGTTACTAAGGATTTCCCCAGTCGCAATATAATGTGTATCGTAGGCGACCTAAATACCAAAGTTGATGCAGACCGCCAGTACTGTCCACAGGTGCTAGGCTGTCACGGCATAGGAGTAATAAACGAGAATGGTGCACTTCTTGTGGACTATGCACTGAGTAACGATTTGATAATAGGTGGGGCTTTGTTCGAGTACAAGACAATTCATAAATACAAATGAATTCCCCAGATGGTCGAACGAGAAATCTAATCGATCACTTCCTGATATCAAGACGCTGGAGAAGCAGCCTGCTTGATGTACGTGGCTTTTGAGGAGCGGACGTGAATTCAGATCACATCCTTGTGGTAGCTAAAATACGAGTTAAGCTAAAAGCTCAGAAACAGAAAGCCAAGAAGGTTTTCAAACAATTTGCGAGCGACAAGTTGAAGAATCGGGATATACGCAGAAGTCTCTGCCTATCTCTGCAAAACAGATTCGAAGCCTTAAACACATTTGACCATATGATTTCAGAAAAGAAAGAAAACAGAGTGGATATCTGATAACACCTGGGAATACATAAGGAAACGAAAGGAAACTGACACAGCTATCCTGAGTTCATCGAGCCCTGATCAAAAAGAACAGTTACAGCTCCGCTATAATGATGAAAATAAAGCTGTCAAGAGAAGTGCGAAGATAGAAAAGAGAAAAATGACTGAGGAGAAAGCGGCACTTGCTGAAGAAGCTGCCAAAAAAGGGGACTGAAAAAAACTCAATCAAACTCAATAAAAAAAAATGATTTTGAAATAGGGAATTTTGAAAAAAATAAAACTTTGGCAATCAAAAACGAACAGAATTTAATCAAAAAAACTTTCCATTTTTTTTCAAAGAAAATTAAAAGCCATATTAAACTCAAGATCAGTAGAAATAAAAATATATGCGAATTCAAATTTAAAACGATCAGAAATTACTATTAAAGAATAAAAGAAACCCAAACCGATTAGAAATTAAATAAACAATCATTCCAAACAAACATTGAACAGTTTCTAATATAAATGAAAAAATAAATCTTAAAACGACTTAAAAGTTAAATTGAATATGCAAATAAGGCTTAAAACGAAAAAGATCTTTAACTATTAACGAATAAATAAAACCAAAAACGAACAAAAATCAATTAAACAATCATAGCGAACAAACATACAAAATTTTCTAAAATGAATGAATAAATTAATCTTAAAACGAGTAAAACTGAAATTGAATATGCAAATCAAGCTTAAAAAGAACAAAAATCACTATGGATGAATTGATTCAATCACTATTGATTAATATATATGTTACCTCTTGTATGTTTGTTTGCTATGATTGTTTATTTAATTTCTGTTCGTTTTGGGTTTCATTTATTCTATAATAGTAACTTGTGACACGGAAAAATCTACCTCCCCACAGAAAGATCCTCTGGGGAATTCAATCCTGGTGAAAATTTACCCCGGATAATTACCCTTAACAAATCCACGCCTAAAATTGAATCGGTAAAAAAAGCAAGACATATAAATTTTGTATAGGAATTCTGGCAAATTAGTAATATGTTATTAACTAGTCCAAAACTAGATTGTGTAATATGCCTTACAACGGGCAGTCATCTATTACTACAGACGGTACATGGCTTGTCAGACATGTTTTTCTAGGTTCAATAGCACAACTAAAAGACCTTCGTATAGCGTGTTCGAAGGTTTATTGAGCCTTCTGTACAAAATACTGGTTACACCCGGAGGCCATACAATCATGTTTTTTACAGTATGAATTAAGGTGCAATTAGTTTTTCTACATCAGTTTGAGAAAACAACTTGAAAAGATAACCTATAATTGTTAAATTTATTCGTTTTCAAATAGAGAACTCCAAAATGATCCTGGTGAGTGAATATTTTTTATTCTTCTATTAGCAAAAAAAAACAACAGATCTTTTCATATAGTTACCTTCTAACTATCTGTCATCTGGGTTTCAGCGAACTAATGGAATTATCTAATGCAAATTCACATGTATTGCAACTCCTGTTCAGATATATGCTATTTGGCTAAAAAAGGGTTCTTAACTAGCTTGTGAAAATATCTCATAGATTCGTAATTGAAAAAGGCGTACAACTTTTTCCTTTTACCTCACATTATGAATGTGATTATTGACAAACAGCTAAATGTGGGCATAATTGTTCTGATGAAACCCTCCCTTTGATCTAATAACTTAGTGTATGTGTTTTAAGGTATGGCGTGCATGGGCGCCCAAATAGGGGGGGGGGGCGGGAGCCCCCCCCTGGCTGAATGATGATGCCTTTTATATTTTTGTTCTGAACTTTTATTATATAGCATTAAAAGTGCCAATTAGATGAGGTTTGCCCCCCCCCTGGAATTCAGCTTAAGGGCGCCCATGATGGCATGAGCTTTGGTTTTGAGGAGGGTGGAACAACGCCCCAATTAATACCCTGAATAAATATCAAACGGACCTAATAGTCAAATTGTGTTGTTTTTTTATGCATTATATTTAAAATTAATATCAAACGGAGCTAATAGTCAAATTGTGTTATTTTTTTATGCATCGTTCTTTATTTTTTATTAATCAATATATCTATAAATATAGATATTATAGATATATATATATATATATATATATATATATATATATATATATATATATATATATATATATATATATATATATATATATATATATATATATATATATATATATATATACATATATATATATATATATATATCTATATATATATATATATATATATATATATATATATATATATATATATATATATATATATATATATATATAAGTATTTAAAATATACCTAGGTTAGGCTCCATCTGGACCTGGCGTTCTTTTTTTTACCTGTTTAAGCCTATAAACCTATCAGTTTTCTGAGGCACTTACCTGGGGAAAAAAACTGAAAATTAACTTTTATTCCAGGAGATCGATGGTCAAAGTCTGGCTGACCAAAAGCGGTCAAAGCTCGATACGAGGACTGGCGCCACTGATATGGAGCAAATCAGATCTGTGAACATGGCTACGGGAAATGTAATCGTATATGTGCCCCCATCAGATAGGCTGAGCATTTCTAATGAGCTACCCGGAATTTATGATGTAAGTGCGCTTATCAGATAGTTATGTATATTAGGTAATGGAGTAATCGTGGATGGGGGGAAAGACCTTGTGAGGGTGCAAAAAAAACTATTCCCATTCTACATAAATGAAAATCCATAATAACCCAATATTTTTTTATTCAAGTTTATAATACACTTACAATTTCACAATGAAATATACTATGGAATGTAAATTAGCGAGAACCTAAGGGGCTTAGATACTTCTTGTCAGATTTTATGTTATTGCGTTCGCCTATTTGTGGTAAAGTGGTTTTATGTTATTAAGATGAGGTTGCTGTTGTTGCCTTTATTCTACCTTTATAGGGAAGATAAACTATGGCCCTAAGGTAATTAAGCTTTGGTAGTGTGCCTTAGGCTATGACCTGACTCACGAGGCGTTCCAACTCTCAATATTTTACTTTTAAAACAACTCAATTTTGTACAAAGTTATTATGCTGCCATCTTTGGGTCATTTTGTGCATATACCCTCGATGGGTTTCCTTAGGGTCATGTTTATGGTTAAATATATGGCATGTCCTTTTTTTCCAAGGATATCAATTTTGAAATTTATCCCTGTTTCTCTTTTTATCTGTCTCTAAGACTGTAAAATTCTCTTTTCACCCTCATTCTCATACGCATATTCTGTTTTAGCTTGACCCCCAGTGGCTTAAGCATTATATTAGTGGTTATGCTTAAATTAGATTTAAATTTATATTCGAAAAATTTATTAATTATTTGAGTTTAAATTTAGTTCCCATTAATAATTTAATATGTCGGGGTGATGTGGTTGATTTACCGTTTATTTTTCGGGGTTAGAAATGCAAGGGATAAATTATACATAACAATTTTGGTTTTTAAATTTCTTACATATTTATCCAGCACAAAGCATTTTCACATTCTTTCAATAATATACAGCCCTTTAGGCTACGTAGCACATTTTATAGGCCTAATTTAAGTTCTGATTTTATCCCACTTTATGATGAACATGTAGTAAAGTCTGTAATACTGCATACAGTTTCCAAAATATCAGTTGACCAGTTATGGTTTGGTTTCTGATGGTATGAGCTGTTAGTATCAGGATACAATTGAACTCACCTGAGATTTGCTACTTTCCAGAAATGCGTCAAAAAACGATTGAAAAATGGATTTGAAAGGATGTTACGAAAAAGTTGATTTCCAAAAAAACTAAGTCTGTATCTAAAATAAATATTCACATCAGAATACACATAAAGCATAAAGTGTTACATATATAGTAAAATAAATTATCAATTTTTCTATGTATCGCTGCAGTCTTTTCTTTTTTTTTAATCGAAGGTTGATTACATTTAATTACTTTCTCCTCTTTTTACTCTAAACATAATATGCCGCTTAAATAGAAACATTATGTTTCTTGCTGGTAAATTTTTTCATCATCCTCCTCAAACTTAAGATAGAATTATTAATCACTTTACGGATTATTTCACCATAAAAGTATTTATACGTTGACTCGAAGTCAAAAATTTTTATATAACATTAAATCACTAGTTCAAACTTAAAGTTATTTCTAAAAATAAAAAAAAAACATAGTATATACACAAGCATTGTGTAATAAACTTACACGAGCATTGTGAGGTCACAAAAGTTAGATAGAACATTCAACTACTGGTTAAAACTTCTAGCATTTAAAAAGTAAAACACGATATAGACTAGCATTGGAATTTTTTCCAACTAGTGTTTTGTTACTTACTTATAAATATTAATGTAGAATATTTCTTGAATGATACAAAAAGCAAAAAAAAAATATTCAACATATTAATTCACTATATTTGCATTGATAATTTAAAATGACTTAAGTTATGTTTTTATATAACATGATTGTTGAAACACAAACAATAATTATGTACCCTTACGATTTATTTAGTCACTGCGATATTTGCTCTTTGTACAATTTTTAAATAAGTCCATCAAGACTTTTATCTGATAAGTCTTAACTGCAATTAAAACATTTACAAAAAAAATGCAACTCAAACAAATAGATTTATACACTATAACTGAGAACTGTGATTAGCCTCTATATAAGGGCATGGCAATAGTTCATATAACATGACTTTGCTATTAAAATTTACTTATTTACAATTTTTTTACGATAACAATTCCATTTTTAGTAAAGGTTTTCAAAATACCCTTATAACTATATGTATTTTCTCACTAACATTTGTTACCATTATATGCATTTTCCATATACGACTATATACATTTATTTTTCGCTTCTTTTTCTTATCTTTGTTTTACAACTTTGGTTCTATTTCGAACCAACTTGTGTCATTAACTGTTTTTAGTTTATTCTAGATCTGTTTGTTTATTCAAACTTATTAGCTTTCCAATTCTTTTTGAATTTCAGGTACTTGAAACAGTTTAATAACGTTTTCGCCTGCAATCTCTTTTTTTCAGCTTCAATGTCCTTTTGGGACAAGGCTCTGTTTACAGCTTTGATAAGTTCAAAATTTAGCTATTCGTCTTTTTACCTGTTATGACATTAGCAATGGACTTGTGCTTGACTCTAAGGTTTGGTTACCAGGGCTGCTTTTTTGGTAGCTCCTTACAACGTTTCTAGGTTCTATTGTCTTGGGCTATAGGTAATAGGACTATTATGAACCTGCACACACAATAATTAATTATTTATGGCCACACTTTGTATTTGTAGCCATAGTTATCTCTTGGGCTATTCTGTTATCAAACAAACTGGCCCTTCTGCAGAAAATACACCTTGCCTTCATGGCACACGGTAATTTATTTTTTTGAGATACAAGTGATAATGACTATTTTCACTTTAACTTCCCAGCTTTTAGTGGTCTTGTCTTAGGTTTCAACTTCAACTTAGGTGCTTTAGACTATTATGTGCCTTCTTTTAATTTTTCATGCCATGCTAGCAGTTTCTTCGAAAATGACTCTCACATAAGAGAGCATAATTTTTCCTGTCTACTTGGAGTATAATTCCAGTATTTCTATTAATCTCGGCCAGAGTTACACCTCTGTCACGGTGGCTCCGTAGTATTAATGCTACTTATTTTGTACTTATTTAGTACAATGACTTTGTACTAGCCTTGTTCGGTCAGTTACATATGCACGTGTAACAGAGTTTAACTGACTCCATTTTTTTCTTTTATTTCAATTCCGTTTGGCTATATTTTCAACTTGAATCCATTTTTTCCTTCTTTTTTGATTATTTACTTCAATGAAGCCTAAGGGTTTTTTCAAGTCTTTTTCAGCTTTTTCAGTACTATAGGTCTCTTCTAAGCCTCTATTTATATGTTTCCTGTTTTATTCATTGGAGTTTTCAACCAAAATGTTTCTTATGTTTCCTTCATATTCCCAACGTTTCTCCATGTCTTCAGGGATGGGGAGTTGTCTATTATAGCAACCTGTATTTTTTTGGTTCTCCGTCCAAAAGTGTTTATTTAGTGGTTTAAACGTAATATATTTTCCAGTTGATTTTTAGACGACTTTTAGTTAGGTTTTTGCGCAACATAATTGCCTTAATTGTGAAAGGATTTACTTCAATTTATCAGCATTAGGAATAGTCAAATGAAAGCTTTTTTTTTAAAAACACATAAAAACAATACATGTCACGAACAGTTTGCACACATACGTCCATTAGTGTGTACCCTTATCGCAAAATACTGTGTTAAATTAACAGCTTGTTTTCTTATTTAAGGTCTTTCCAGCCTAAAATTTTTTATTTTAAACAATAATTTGTCCTATTGAAGTACAATTCTGGCGATAATCTGGTTGTGAATTTGTTTCAAGCTATAATATTTGTAACTCTAATTTCAGTCCTAATTATTACGTCTATGAAATTTTAAAATATTTGGAAGATTTCATGAAGGAACTAATCTCTTTAAAGCGGAAACACTCTTCTGATAACGACCAATTGGAACAAAATGAGAAGCCTGCTATTCACTTTCATTGTTCGTTTCCGTGGTAATGTGATTAGTGTATAATTTTGTGCTTATATAACCGAGTTTTATCCACACTAAGTTCCCGACTTGTGAGGATGGCTGCGGGAATTTGTGGTAGAGTATATTTTCATCTCTGCCTTGTTCGCAGCTGTCTTGATCTGTTGGTGAAATTCTCCGTTTTGTGTCGACTTCTGTCTGAGGATTAATGAAGTTTTTTTTGGATATTTTTATTTCTTTAAGGATATAATTACTTTTCATCCTTTTTCGCAAGTTTTATCATAGCTTTTTATTCCACTTATTTTTACTATTTTGTCTGTTAGACTAAACTGTACTGATTTATAATTAGAATAGACTTGAGGATGGTTCTTCATTGAGTAACAGTAAAAGCGGACCAGAAATATCAATATTAGCTATCCCAAAAGGATGCATTGCCTTTTCTGTTTGTCCTACTGTGGGCTTATATTCTTTGTAAACAAGCATAACAGTTTTCATACACTGGTAGCTCTACATCTGCATGGCTTAAAAGCAACCATGATTTAAAATTCAAATTTGAACTTTCTTCTGACTCATTTCGCGTAGCTAATTCAGAATTTGAACTTTTTCTAACACCATTATTCAAATGAAGGTCCTCTGTGTGGGGAAAGGAGGCCCTTTTAAGACCTATCCCCGTGCTTCCATTTTCTGTGATTATCGGTTTCTCTTACCGAATTTCTTGCTTTATGCAGACTTCCCATATCAGTAGGGTAACAATTTTTTTTTGTCGCCTCCGTCAACGACTTTTGTTAAGCTTCCACATTATTTTCTTACTAGTAAGGTTACTTTTCTCTTTTTTTATCCCTTTCTTCAAGTGCTTTAATTACAAATTTATATGTCTTTTCCTTCTCTTTGCTTGTTAAACTACAAAACTAACCTAGTATTCAGGTTAGCTTTAACAAAGGTAATCCTATTGCTTGTCACGTCGTAAAATGCCATATTTTTGAAGCATCTCTACTCCTAAAACACTCCTAAATAGCAACTTCAAACCTATAATTGATCGGACCACAATTTTTGAGTTTTATTTGCTAAATTGTAGCAGTGTTATCCTAGAACAATAAGTCTATAGCCTGTACCTGGATTTAGGCTGAATTAGGACCCTATTCGCTACTATTGCGCCTCAAATTCTTGTGTTTATTCCAAAGTTTCATCGGCCCATTAAGATTTTTCTTTATGTATTATCTTTTATTTAGTCTTTTAATTCGCGGCACAAATACTTTATTATTTAGTGATATACAACAGTACTACACTGCCGTTATTACTAACGCTAATAAAAGTACTAGTAATACACTTACTTCTACTTGCTACATACTGAATACTTTTTTTCCATTTTACAATTCTTGATTGAGCCTTTTTTCTATTTTTTCTACTGTACACAAATCTTTGAGGGAAAACAAATCTATTTCTAATAGCCAAAGTTCGAGCAAAGCTGCTCGAATATTTGATAATTCGAGGGCCACTAAAAGTGAAGTCCATTTGCTTACCACTTCTGATAAGGTCATTTCGATTTTTTTGCAATCTTATTTAGTCTCTTCGACCCAGTTTTTCCGCAATGCCACCAGCTCTGGTAAAGTTGTTTTTATGGTATTAAGGTGATGTTGTTGTTATTGCCTTTATTCTCCCTTTATAGGGTAGATAAACTTTGGACCCAAGGTAATTAAACTTTGGTTGCGTGCCTTAGGCTATGATCTGACTAATGAGGCGTACCAGCTGGGTATATTCGAGGGACTAAATGTAGATTGTAGAGAGGTTGGCTGTAATACAGTACTTTTATTCAGTTAACATACACCAGTACAGGGATTGATAATAGATATATATTCTGCAGCGACTGGTTTTCCCAGGGAGACCACAAGTATCAGAAATCTACAATAATATATAATACGATAAAACACTTAGACACTTACAATAATCCTACAATATTCCAAGGTATTTCTAAATCAAAGGACCAGAGGTCAGTCCGGTATAAAGTTAGTATCAGGCAGCCCCTTCCCATAAAATGTATATTTTATACATTCCTTAACCACACCAAATCGGGAACCACTGACGCACATAGCTATGAATTGGTAATTTCTCAATTTTCTGTTAAGCATACATCTGCCAAGACATGTTCCTTATCTTAATAAAAAGTGGTATTTATAAACTTTTGTATTTGCGTCTTATGTCTTACTAAATTTTAAATTGACTTAATTAGAAAGCGTCACCACATATTTTTTTCCCCCTTCATAACTTTAAATCAGCTAGTTGTATGTGTGTGTGTGCGCATTAACTCAAGGTTCAATAAGAGGAAAAAGAGGGGTGTGGAGTAAAAGACGAATAAAACCTATATATATCTTAATCAGATAGTATTTTAACTTTGATACATTATAGGACTCTTGGTACTTATTTAGTAGCCGGTAAACATGTGACTAGAAGCGCATTGAAATCTCACTGATGCTATGCGAAAAATAGGTTGTCGCTTCATAGTTTGGTATTGCTCACTCCGTGACAAATATTTTTTATCATACTTTTTTTTAATTTCATTGGCAAAGCCAAACTCACTTCTTGTGTGCTTACCAGTTTTAACGGGGTGATGCGAATGCGAAAGAAAACCTATTTCTATCTTAATCAAATAGTGTTATAATTTTGATACATTATAGGACTTTTGGTACTAATTTAGTGGCCGGTAAATATGTGACAAGAAGTGCATTGAAATCTCAAAAATTCTTTACAAAAAACAGTTTATCGCTTCCTATTGAGGTATTGTTGACTCCATGACAAATATTTTTTATCATACTTTATTATATTTCACTTGCATTACCCAAACTTCACTTCTTGTGTGCTTACCAACTACTAAATAAGTACCGGACTTTTTTCAACTCAATTATTTTCTGTGAAATTTATATCGTAAAAAGGCGAAATATAAAATTGATTAAGTTGGCTGCAGGTACTTTATGTGATTGAAGTGGACAAGTATTTAGCCAACATAATAGTAGGAGAAAAGTAAGTTTTGACGGGGGAGGAAAAAATTTGCATAGTTTTTTTTACTTTATAAATTAGTGGATATTTCAAATGGAAAATAAATCCTGTTTTTATAGATTAACATCGATGAATTATCGCCTCCAGCAACATCAGCTCAAAGATCACTTATTGTCAATGAGCCTTCAGCAATCCCAAACACGACTAATGAATTTTAGAGATGATGCTTTAGTTGATGATAACTTAGAATGACAAAGGGGTTTTTAAACGATTGTTTTGGGGAAATAACTAGTCTAGACGATTTACCCTGTGATATAGATATGATTGAGGATCCGGAATGGACAAATATGTTTATAAATGAATATTGGAGGGATAGTCCCACAAGTGTATCTAAACCGGGTTCGCATGCTAACAGTCATAAACGAATTCTGTCACAAGACAATGCAGGCTGGCTAGATCAACTATCCCAAAACACCGTGGAAGGTATCTTCAGTGAATTGGGTGATTTCACCCCACGCCCAACTAATGCAATTTAACAGACTGTGGTGGTGGTGGTGCTATTGAAGATCTTATGCCACCCCCACTATTGACCTTGACGAGGGTAGTGAAACATTACCCCATCCGAATTTATACTACGCGATTTTTTCTTATTTAACTCTGCCTTGCATCACACTAATGTTTATACGGCCGTTTTCGGTGACCCCTTTAATTCTTTAATGGCAGAAGGTATAGTAATAGACCCCCTGGCTATCACACTTTCCTATGTTAACAAGATTCGAGCCCTTCTTGAACAACAGATACGGGCGTGGGGAGGGAGGGACAGTTTAAAAGCATCACTAGCACTAAAAATATATTTTTATAATGAAAATGTGAGCAAACTTTATTCAAAGTACTTACATACAGAAATGTTAGCAATTCGCCCGCATTTGGCAAATTATGAGGAGGTTTTTTTAAGATTGGGTAAGCAGCATCTTAACTAAACTAGACAATTATAAGGGGAGTAGTGGGTCAGTTATTATATTTATTGAGAATTTAAGTGTTAACATTTGTAGATATAGGGAGGGGCCGGGTTCTATAGTTTTAAAATACCATTCTGATCTAGAGGGTTGTCAGGGAACACAACGAACCTGTTTCGATATGAGGCTACAGTGTTTCAAGTATACATTTTTGATTTCCGCCTTTAGACCCCTATTGAAGGATGCCTCTAAGAAAAAGTTGGACAAATTGGCAGCTAATGGACAAAGGCAATGGGGATGGGTCAAACTTTCCTAAAGTAGATTTCAATTGTTTAAATTAGACCCCGGCACCGCACCGGCAGATCGACCGAACGCCGCTGACGAGAAGCCTGGTCGAACGCCGCCGAACGGTCGTAACGCTGCCAGCGTGCCGCTGGCGCGCCACTGCCGGTAGAGGTGGCGGCGTTCGGTCGACTTTAAATTAATTTTGTGGCAATTCTTTATTGCGTCAGCCGCAAAGTTGGAGCTTTTCCTTCTCGTGGGGTTTAGTTTTTCGATTTTTCCTGATTAGAAATCAAGCAAGGCTTACACTATCCCCGATTTTTGGGAATTTCCCCCGAAATCTATGCGTCACCCCGAAAAAAATAATTTGGTTCCCCGAATCCCCGAAAATCACGCAATCACGGTGCCACCCCTAGCGATTTATCACCAGTGGCTTTCCCTGCCAAATATTACGTGGCATACCATAATTCTTCACTACTCTCTTGTTCATTAATTTTCGTCTCTTTTGTTACTTTGCATAAAAACCAGACAGATGCAATATGCAATTGCAAATATTGCAATATACACAGTTCTTCATATGTTGACAAAACAAAGTATCGTCTTTATGAAATGAGTTTCATTATGAATGTCTTTATGAATTCTATTCAAATTGAAAATAAAATTCTTGACTACGAATGATATAAGGAATAGCGATTGGGAAACTGCATTCGGAATGATTTAAACTAATGCCACAACGATACCAATCTCTTAGCAATAAACTAAAATCACGTTTAAGATTCTTCCCAATAAAAACAGGATATGTATTCTCCCACTGATTACATTTATCATAGTGGCAATTAGAGCATAGGTGTCCTCTAGGATGAGAGTCACACAGCCCTTCAAGACAGAAATTACAACCATCAATTTATACGACATACCCTCTATGCATAATCTGCACTTTTCATCATACTCATCAATCATTGTACAATTCTCACATGAACACCAGCTACCCAGTGTATACATGCATAGTGGACATGTACAGAACATTTTTTCATGTGTTGACACTCTCACCGTCAAAATGAAACTGAGCTACGACCAACAAATTGAGTGGGATAGAGAGAGAGAGAGAGAGAGAGAGAGAGAGAGAGAGAGGAGTAAATCCTCTTTGAACAGCATCTTTCTCGTGAAAAAATCATAGTCTTAAATTTCTAAGCTAGTGTGTGTTTAAAAGCAAATCCACAATATAATTTTGTCTTTTCGTGATTAATATGTCAATAAATTGTGTAAATGCCTTTGGACCACAATGTAAAAGCTTCATTCAATAGTCTAATGACGGAGAATCAGTTTTCATTATATCGACAAGCATTCCCTGAGAAAATATCTTCCTTTGAACAGATAACTCCAGGAAATCATCATCTAGAATCAAACGTTATTCCATAAACACAAGATTCCTTAGATTCTACCTTTCTCATATATATCCATTTTTTAGAGTCCTAACACTCTCACAACCAACTTCAGACTAACCAGGATTCTTTTTCTACTTTAAAAATATACGCTAACCTACTATAGAAAAAAAACATCTTCGATTTAGAAACAATTTTATTGAATATAATTACAATGATAATCACTGATTCAATTTATTCTCCTCAATATATTTCACTAGTGTATCTAAAGCAGCTTGAAGTCTATTTATATGCACAATGTTAAGTTTTGCTGCAAAGCATAATTGTTCCTCCAATTTAAATTTGCTCAATGATATCACATATCTTACATACATATCTTCCCATTCAAGGCTTAGTCTACATCCTCCACTCCCACTCCCATATCCATAATTTCCAATGCCACGTTTGGTACTCTCGCCTTTGTATCATTGTTGCTACCTGCTCCACCATCAAGATCCAATAGTGTAAACATACCACTCATTTTCTTCTCAGAGCTAATATCCTCTCAAATAATAATAAACTCTTCTCTCTCTGAATTCAATTCTCTTACTAATTTGAACTATAATGAAAATCACTCCTTATATTTGGATCCAATTACTATGCTAATCAAGTTACCGTATATGGAGTACCGTTAGTAGGAACATCTCTTATTTGCTCAAATAATGGGATGTTGCCTCATAAACCTGTCTGGTAAGGCGTGTACCGTTTGTAGTAATAGATGACTACCCGTGGTAAGGCATATTACGCAATCTAGTTTCGGACTAATCAATAGCATACTACTCAAATTCACCAAGTGTAAAATTTCCCCTGAAAAGTTTTTTATTGTTTTAAAAAATAAAGTAGTTTGCCAGATTCAAACTTTAGCGTAAAGATCGAGGTATTGAGGAGGGGACAGCCCCTTTCATATACGGAATAATTTTGTTCGTTCTAAGTTTTAATGTCGCTCCTTACTTTCAGTTTAAAAAATTGTTTTTTATTTAATTTCTGAATGTTTTTGAATTAATGCAGCTTTGATTTAGGCTCACCGTACATGAATAATTAAAACGAAATTTGCATATTAATTTGACTTTTTTGGCTAAATGGCTGTCTCGAAATTTTGTTCTGACGTAACTTACGAATTAACTTACGTAACGAACTTCTATATTCGTATGTTTTATTGCGTATATTAGGGAGTTTGCCCCCTAGTCGATACCTTGCTCTTTACGCTAAAGTTCGAATTTTGTTCGAATCACAAACTCCTGAATCACAAAGGCCGGTTAATTATAATAGATAGCTCTTTTGAAAGTACTAAAAAAAACTTTAGCGAAAAGGGCGAGGTATTGACTAGGGGGCGAACCCGATCATATACGTAATAATTTCTGTTTGTTTTAAGTTTTATTGTTGCTCCCTACTTTCAGTTGAAAAAACTAGTTTTTTTAAAATTTCTGATCACACCCCCCCCCATCAGAAAAAATACCTCCTGAAACGTCTTTATACTTCCCATTAACCAATACTATATGTAAACAATGGGCAAAGTTCATAACTTCCAGCCCTTCCCCCGGGAACTTTTGGAGATTAAGTCATCCTCAAAGACATATTAATTAGATTTTCGACTATGCTGAACAAAATGGCTATCTCAAAATTTTGATTGGGTGACTTTGGGAAAAAAATGAGCGTGGGAGGGGGCCAAGTTGTCCTCCAATTTTTTTGGTCACTGAAAAAGGGAACTAGAACTTTTAATTTCCGTTCAAATGAGCCCTCTTATGATATTCTAGGACTACTGGATCGATACGATCACCCCTGGGAAAAAAAAAATAAAAAGCATCCGTGATCTTTCTTCTGACAAAAAAATACAAAATTCCACATTTTTGCAGATAAGAGCTTGAAACTTCCACATTAGGGTTTTCTGATATACTGAATCCCATGGCGTTATTTTCATTAAAGTTCTGTGTATTTTTGGGGGTGTTTTCCCATTTTTTCGAAAATAAGGCAAATTTTCTTAGGCGCGTAACTTTTGGTGGGTAAAACTAAACTTAATGAAACTTATATATTTGAAATCAGCATAAAAATTTGATTAAATTGCTGTATCTATGGGTATCACAATTCCGGTTTTTAGAGTTTCGGTTACTATTGAGCCGGGTCGCTCCTTACTTACAGTTCGCTACCACGAACTGTTTGATTAACATTAATACAGTGCATTTTGATTTAATCTTATGGCAAAATTTAGTTTTTAAACATAATGGGCAAATGTGAGGGTTGGTGTGGGAGTTGGAGGGGGATTAGTTGCCCTCTAATCACTTTCGACTATTAAAAAGGGCATCAGCCCTTTCTATTTTCAATCGAATGAGCCCTTTTCGAAGTTCCCAAGACGACTCATACCATAGGAAGTGCCCTGGTCTAAACAACTACAAAAAATAATATATTATACCCACATCGATCTTTACTATAAAAATGTCAAACCTTCCAATCCCTTTCGACTACTAAAAAGGGCAATAGGCCTTTAGATTTCCAATCGAATGAGTCCTTTTTGAAACGGCAACACTTTCTACAAACATCTTATATGCCCCCAGGGCATAAATTACAACCCTTACCCTAAGCTCTGTTAGGGTGGTTGTCATCCTCTAAGACCTAATTTCCCAACTTTCAACTACGTTAAACAAAATGGCTATCACAAAATTTGATTGGATGTGTTTGGGGAAATGGTGGGCGAGAGAGGGGCGGTAGTCGCTCTCCAATCAATTTAATCTATTAAAAACTGCCCTAGCCCTTTCAATTTGCAACCAACTGAGCCCTTTTGAAGTTTCTACGACAAAAATTTAAATAAAAAATCTTATATGCCCCCAGGGCATAACTTACAACTCTTGTCCTGAGTGCTGGGAGTGGGGTGTTATTCTCAAAGACCTAATTTACAGAACATTCTACCACGTTGAACAAAATGGCTGTCTGAAAATTTTGATTGTATGTGTTTGGAGGAATGGTGGGCGTGAGAGGGGGGTTAGTTACCCTCCAATCACTTTCGAATATTGCAAAGGGCAATAGCCCTCTCAATTTCCAATTGAATGAGCCGTTTTGAATTTTTACGACATCTATAAAAACCTTATATATCCCCAGGGCAGAACTTACAAACTTTGCCCTTTGGGCTCTGGGGGTTTATCATCCTTAAATATATAATTTCCAGTGCTTTCAACTACGTCGAACAAAATGGCTATCTCTAAACTTTGATTGAATGGTTCTGGGGAAATGGTGGGCGTAAGAGGAGGGGTTAATTACTCTCCACTCACTTTCGATTATTAAAAAGGGCAATTTCAATTTCCAATCTAATGAGCCCTTTTGAAACTTCTACAACAACTTTCTATATAAACTTTATATGCCCCTCGGGCATAACTTACAACCCTTCCACTGAGGGCTCTTGGAGGCTATCATCCTAAAAGACCTAATTTCAAGAACTTTCAACTACGTTGAAACAAAATGGATATCTAAAAATTTTGATTGGATGTGTTTGTGAAAATGGTGGGCGTGAGAGGGACGTTAGTCATTCTCCAATCATTTTCAACTATTAAAAAAAACACTAGCCCTTTCAATTTCCAATTGAATGCGCCCTTTTGAAGTTTCTACGACAACACTTTCAATAAAAACCTTATATGCACACAGGGCATGACTTACAGCCCTTGCCCTAAGGGCTTTGGGGGGAGGGGGAGGGGATGTCATCCTTAACGACTTAACTTCCAAAACTTTTAACTACTTTGAATAAAATGGCTATCTAAAATTTTTTATTGGATTTGTTTGGGGAAAAGATGGGCATGAGAGGTGGGTTAGTTGCCCTCAAATCACTTTCAACTATTAAAAAGGGCACTAGCCCTTTGAATTTCCAATCGAATGAGCCCTTTTCAAGTTTCTATGACAAAGTTTTCAATAAAAACCTTATATGCCCCCAAGGCATAACTTATAACCCTTGCCCTGAAGACTGTTGGGGGAGTTCCCTATGCAAAGATATAATTTCCTGAAGTTTGAACTGCGTGGAACAAAACAGCTATTGTAAATTTTTTATTGGATGTGTTTGGGGAAATTGTGGGCGTGGAAGGGGTGTTAGTTGCTTTCCGATCACTTTCAATTATTAAAAAGAGCACTAGCCATTTTAATTTCCAATTGAATAAGCCCTTATATTATTATATAATTTATATTATGGGGGGGATTTTTTTGAAATCCCCCTTCCCCAAACTCAAAATTTTCCAAAATTCTACTTTAGAAACTTTTTTTTTAATATTTTTAAACCACTAATAGATATAGCGTTACAAATATCGGAATCGACTTTAGGGGATAATTTATATTATGGCGGGATGTTTTTGAAATCCCCCTTCCCCCCAAACTCAAAATTTTCGAAAATTCAACTTTAGAAACTTTTTTTTAATATTTCTAAACCGCTAATAGATATAGTAATACAAACATCAGAATCAACTTTAGAGGGCAATTTATCTGTAAAAGAGAGGTCATTATTTCAATCTAAATTTTCCTTCTTTTTTTTAAGGATGAGGATTCCTACAATTACTCCCCTCCAGAAAAGAGACAAAGATGGAATGCTGCACGGCCATCCATTACAAGTTCTCTGGACCAGCCAGGACTCTCTCATACCAGTGTCAGCTCTGCACAGACCACTGTGCAACCTGGTAGAAAATTCAAGAGGGAATGGATGCTTTCTCATAATGCATCGGTATTTTCTACTCAAGATCGGGAGGGGACCACCCTTCATGCTTTGCCAGGGGCTTCAGGCATACAAGTGCAGTCTGAATTTGTAAATGTATGTTTTTATCCCTACCTTATACGTGACTATTTACTTAAAAAAATGCTAGGAGGAATTGAGTTTTGTGGCTGGTGCGGAAAAATGGTACGTGTTAAATATTCGGGTAAACATACGACTAAGAAACGCTTCACTATAAATAAGGCTATTGTGTTTTTCTGAACTTTCTAGGGCGGGGATAACTATTTAGTTTAAATAATTCTAGGAGGAATTGAGTTTTGTGGCTTGTGTGGAAAAATGGTACGTGTTGAATATTCGGTTAAACATACGACTAAGAAACGCTTCACTATAAATAAGGCTATTGTGTTTTTCTGAACTTTCTGTGGGAGGGGGTAACTATTTAGTTTAAATAATTTTAGCAGGAATTGAGTTTTGTGGGTGGTACGGAAAAATGGTACGTGTTAAATATTCGGGTAAACATACGAGTAGAAAAATCTTCACTATAGATAAGGCTATTATGTTTTTTTTTCTGAACTTTCTCTGGGAGACGGGGGTAAGTATTTAGTTTAAATAATTCTAGGAGGAGGAATTGAGTTTTGTGGGTGGTATGGAAAAATTGTACGTGTTAAATATTCGGGTAAATATACGACTATAAATAAGGCTATTGTGTCTTTCTGAACTTTCAGTTGGAGGCGGGGGTAAGTATTTAGTTTAAATAATTCTAGGAGGGATTGAGTTTTGTGGCTGGTGTGGAAAAATGGTACGTGTTGAATATTCGGGTAAACATACGACTAAGAAACGCTTCACTATAAATAAGGCTATTGTGTTTTTCTGAACTTTCTGTGGGAGGGGGTAACTATTTAGTTTAAATAATTCTACTAGGAATTGAGTTTTGTGGGTGGTACGGAAAAATGGTACGTGTTAAATATTCTGGTAAACATACGAGTAGAAAAATGCTTCACTATAGATAAGGCTATTATGTTTTTTTTGTTTTTTTTTCTGAACTTTCTGTGGGAGACGGGGGTAAGTATTTAGTTTAAATAATTCTAGGAGGAGGCATCGAGTTTTGTGGGTGGTATGGAAAAATGGTATTTGTTAAATATTCGGGTAAACATACGACTATAAATAAGGCTATTGTGTCTTTCTGAACTTTCAGTGGGAGGCGGGGGTAAGTATTTAGTTTAAATAATTCTAGGAGGAATTGAGTTTTGTGGCTGGTGTGGAAAAATGGTACGTGTTGAATATTCGGGTAAACATACGACTAAGAAACGCTTCACTATAAATAAGGCTATTGTGTTTTTCTGAACTTTCTGTGGGAGGGGGTAACGATTTAGTTTAAATAATTCTAGGAGGAGGAATTGAGTTTTGGGGGTGGTACGAAAAAATGGTACGTGTTAAATATTCGGGTAAACATACGAGTTGAAAAATGCTTTACTATAGATAAGGCTATTATGTTTTTTTTCTGAAATTTCTGTGGGAGGCGGGGGTAAGTATTTAGTTTAAATAATTCTAGGAGGAGGAATTGAGTTTTGTGGGTGGTATGGAAAAATGGTACGTGTTAAATATTCAGGTAAACATACGACTAGAAATGAACATGATTTTTCAACTTTATGAAATAATGCTTATTTCACATAGAAAATAAAAACCTTTTTCTATAGATTAATGAAATAGCAGCGCCATTGGGTCATGAAACATCAGCATTTACTGGACCTGAACCAATTCTAGCACCGCCAATGGAGTTTAGAGACGAACCTTCATTAGTTCTAGACAATATGGAGTGGCATAGGGGTTTTCTTAATGATTGTTTTGGGGACATGGCTAGCCTAGACGATTCAACTTGTGACATTGACATGATGGAGGATCCGGAGTGGGCAGATAGATTTATGCGTGAGCATTTAGGGGATGTTACTAGTGCATCTGAACCGGGTCCTCATAAAAAAATTCCATCACAGGACAATACAGGGTGGCTTGATCAGCTGTCCCCAAACACCTTGGAATACGTACTAGCTGGCCTAGGGGACTTCATGCCATCTCCAACCATTGCAATTGAACAGACTGGGGGTGGTGTTATTGACAATTCTATGTCACCCCCACCATTTCGCTTAATGATACACCTGGTGCTAGTAATAGTAGTAGTAATACAGCAACAACAATACAAATTGTTGGACCTAATTTTCCGGGGATATTTTTGACGATGACTTTATAATTAGTGAATTGCATCCTGTGCAAATAGGTGCAGGAAATGAAAATAGTGTCACGTCCCCGGAACTACGTGAATGTTATTTGTTGGAATCTGCTCTAGATCACTTACAAACACATAGGGTAGATTTTAATCCTCCCGAGGAAAACGTGGTTGACGGGAGTGTTATTTTAACAGACCCTGTAAATGTTCTTCATACCTACATCGACCGAATTCGAGCAATTATTGAGATTCAGATGCAGAAATGGGGGGGTCAAGGGGGGATTAAAGCATCAATAAATCAAAAAGTTTATTTACAAAACGGGACATCCGGGGACATTTTTTATTTTCATTTTTCAACTGGCAATCAAACTTTTTACCCTGGTCTAAATGAATTTGAGGATAACTTTTTCAATTGGGCTAATAAATTAATATCGACTTCGGACACGTTTAACGAGAGGGGAAGCGGGTCCACAATTTTATACATTGAACACATGGATCTGAATCTCAGTAGATTTAAAAAAAACTTTATTTTCAGAAGGGCGGGTAGTAGTCGACGAATAAAATGCCACCCAGATTTGTCGGCTACAGGAGGGGTTCAGGGTTTCAGATTTGACGCGGGCCTGCAATGCTTTAAATATGCATTTTTAGCAGCAGCCCATAAAACATTGAATTATAAGTCAAAATGAAAAATCTCGACGGACTTGCTCGTAACGGTTGTGAAAATTTCCCTAAAGTAAATTTTGACTGTTTAGAGGGAAAATATCCGGTGTCTTTAAAAGAAATAACCATATTTGAAAAAGCAAATGAAAATCTTGGGTTGGGGGTGGTTGTTCTCCAGTATGACACAGAATTTGTAAATGGGGGAAAGAAACCAAATAAAAAAGGAGTTTTATATTAAGTTAGGACACCGATGGTAGATAATGTTAAAAATTGGGTTTGGGTTATTTATGAGCCCCCAAAGATGTAAATTCCTATGGTCATTTTTTCCCCGTTACGGCAATAAGTCGACTCTTATCCCAAGGTGTTCAGAAAGGGGAACGTATCTATTGCCCCATGTGCCTTTCCCCATTCACATATTAACGCACATTCTCAGATCACATGAGATATTGTAAAATTCATGGCAATCAAAGAATAGAAATGCCGGCAGAAGGCAAAGATACTTTACAATTTAAAAACTTCCAAAATTCCCTACTACAAGTTGATAAAGTATCTTTAGACTGTGAATCAAGACTGGTGGAGGTATCTGACCCATCAAGGCCAAATATAGTCAAGGAACACAAACTAGTTGCGTGTTCCTATGCGCATGCCCGTCGCGATTCCAATAATAAAATGCAGCTGGAAGAGTTTTTTTGGCTATGGATGAGGAGGGTAGCATGGAGAAGTTATTGGTGTCCTTAATAAAAACAACAAACGGTGTAATTTCACGATTGCGTCACACCAACTACCCAATGTCATTATCAGATAAGGAGCAACTGGCACTAGAAAAGGGGACAATTTTTTGGGTTTGTAGGGGTGTTCTTGCCCCAAAAGACGCGGTCCAGGATCACAATCATCTTATTGACCCCAATTCAACGGGGAAAAGTAACTTTCGGGGGGTGGGCTCACAATTCATGTAATTAAAAATTAAACAGCAACTCTTTCTTCCGGTATTTATACATAATTCTAACTACGATCTGAAGTAAGTGCTACCAGCAATGGGACATCTTCAAAGAAATGGAACAGTGGATGATGCATGGGTGATAGACAGCTTTTCCTACAAAATCATTCCTAAATCATCAGAAAAGTTGCTTGTTTGGAATTTATGTGGAGATTTGTTGAAGACGAAGTTGAGTACACGAATAAAATTCGCTTTTTAGATTCCTACAGTTTTTCCCCAAATCATTGAGCGAATTAATTCAAGTGCAAAAAAACGATGACGGCTGCAACGCTTTCCCCCTTCTTAAGCAACAATTTCCAAATGATTTATATGATTTGTTGACGGTCAAGGGCATCTATCCGTATGATTATTATTGTTCCATGTCGAGATTCGCCGAGGAAACTATTCCCTCGATCGATTCGGTTTACGACAGTCTACACGATCGTAGGTGCACCCCGATGAATACAGTTTTGCTAAAAAAGTGTGGGCAGAGGGAGGGTGTAAAAATGGGTTTGACTACTGCAAGCTGTATTTGTCGAGTGATGTGCTAACTTTGTTAGACATTATGTGTAAAAATACGGACAAAATCTATGGGGAATTTAATCTTGATTTAGGATATTATTTTTCATCTCCTCATTTGGTGATGGACCTCATCCTAAAAATTAGCGGGGAAAAAATTGGGCTAATCACTGACATTGATCAGCACCTGTTCATCGAAAGGTCAATGAGGGGTGGGTATGTTTTTCACGGGGATCGTATCCTGGAAACTGATCCAACTGGAGAGAAGACGGGGACAAAATCGGATGCAGTTTTCCTTGATATGAATTCTCGCTACCCCTCGGCCATGTCCCATTATGCGCTACCTTGCGATGACTATAAATGACTCAATGACCCTCAAGCTCCCATTTCCCCAACATTGACAGTGTTGATGAGAATGGGCCGGTTGGATGGTTTTTTGAAATTGATGGGGAGGTACCAGTTGAGCTTCAAGATTCAGTAAAGGATTTTGTTTTCCATGCATCAATAGACCTGTGACTAGGGACTCTTTGAGCCCTCGCAATAGGCGTTTAGTCGAGGTGGACGGATTGCATTGGTCACCTTCAAAACAAAAACTTATTGCTGACCTTCAGGCGAAAAAAAAATATTGTTGTACATCATGTGGCTTTAAAATGGATGTGCAACAACGGTTTCAACGTCACAAAGGTTCATAGAGCCCTCCAGTTTAGCCAAAAACCCTATATGAAAACGTTTGTTGACACTTTTTTCAAGAAACGTTCTGAAGCGCAAACGAAAGCCGACTCTTCCTTCAGTTCCCATTCAACCCAAGAGTAGAGTAAGTAGTTTTCCCATAGCAGAAAGTCATTTTTCCTTTCCCCATGCAGTGATATTGAAATTTATAGTATTATTTCCCAGCTTCCAAGTAGCCGTTCAGTTGATGGTTTTGGTTGAGTAATAATGTTTTTAAAAAAATGGTCAGTTTGTTTCTAACCCCATCTCACACATAACTAACCTCTCTCTTTCTTCTGGTGTTTTCCCTCATTTATTTAAAGTTGCTAATGTTTTACCTTTACATAAAAAAGGTGATTCATCTCTAATTTCAAATTATAGACCCATTTCTCTTCTTCCTGTCATCTCTAAGGTTGTGAAAGAGTAGTGTATCGTAGACTCTCTTCATTTGTTTTTAGTACTAATACGACTGCAGGAAATTCTCTCATAACTAACCATCAGTATGGTTTTCTTTCTCTACCTCGTATGCACTTTCAGATGCAACAGAGTTTGTGCGTGTTAATCTGGACAAGGGCTTGTGTGTTTTGGGTCTATTTCTTGACTTTTCAAAGGCCTTTGATATGGTGACCACTCTGTTCTTTTGTCTAAACTATCTTCATTTGGAGTACGTGGAGTCCCACTAGAATGGTTAAGGTCTTATCTGTCGGGAAGGTCTCAGTATGTTTCAGTTAATGTTAATTCTTCCACTACTTTGCCTATATTGAAGGGTGTCCCACAGGGCTCTGTGCTTGGACCAATTTGTTTTTAATTTAAATTAATGATCTCGTTGATGGTCTTCATCTCCTTGTGCACCCTATTCTTTTTGCTGATGACAGTAACATTTTCATTGCTTCAGTGGACTTGCCATCTGCCACTTCCCTAGCTCAAGGTCTTCTTGATAAAGTAAAATATTGGTGCTGGTCAAATGGTATGACTCTCAACAGCCAAAAAAGTGTCATTTTACACTTCAGGACCCCTTATCGTATGAGAGACGTAAGGGAGCCAATCATCCTGACTTATGGGAATGATGTTATACCGCAAGCTGCTATGGTGAAATTTCTTGGTGTGTATCTTGACTGTTTTCTCTCTTTTAAGCCTCATATAACTCACACCCGTTCCCTCATCTTCCGCCAGTCTTCAATGCTGCACCGGGTTAACTCATTTCTTCCCCCAGATGTTATGCTTTATCTTTATTATGCTTTTATTTTTCCTTACCTTTCTTATTGCTGCTGTGTCTGGGGTAATAATAATAAATCTCTCTCTGCTCACTTCAAAGAGCCCAAAATAGGGCAGTGAAGGCTATTTTTCTTCTCCCTCGGCTTTATCCTTCCTCTGATCTTTATAATGATACTCGAATAGCTCCACTGGATCGTATTGTGGGTAAAAGTAATCTTTATTTAGCGCATTCTGCTTTTCTAGGTACACTTCCAACGCCTCTGCAGAAATTTTTTTCACGGACAGGCTCAGGTAAGTACTCTAGTTTTTACGTAGTTCTTCTCGTAGACTTATTTTGCCCAACCGTTCATCTACAGCAGCCCAGAGGTCTGCTGTTTATAAATCAATTCAGTTATGGAATCCAATCCCACCAGATGTCCCGTTATTTCTGTCTGCAAAGGCAGTTATTCGTCGTGTCTTTCCAGTTAGTAATTTCTCTCTCCTTCGTTTATTTTCCCTCTTTTCTCTTTTCCTAGTGTTTCTCCTTTTTGTGTTTTCCCTTAAATATATATATATATTTTTTTTTTACTATATGGTAGTGTTTATTCTCTTTAATCTTTATTTCATATATATTGTTTAATTTAGAGTAATATTTATGGTTGTTTTAGTGCTTTATTATGTTGTAAGGCCCACAACAAGCCAAGCTTCTTGGGCCAAATAATTTTTCTTTACGTTTGTAATAGAGTTTAGTATTAATAAAATGATTGATGATTTATTGATTGTTTGCAATAGAAATCGTTGTGACGTCGTGACCGATCTCAAACAATGTGCTCTAATTATTGCCGATCCAAATTACACTTCCTTCACGATCATTGGCCCGGACATGGTACTATTGAATAGAAAAAAAAGAAGCATTGTCCTGAATAAAAATATTGCTGCAGGCAGTGCGATCTTGGAGATCTCTAAAAAGCTCATGTTGGAATTCTACTACAATGTGGCTAGGGTACAGTGGCCGGAGAAGGGGCAAGTAGAGGTCTGCTACGGGGACACAGATTCTCTACTGCTAAAAGTAAAAACCCCAAACCTAATTGATGATTTGGCGCACGGTGAAATTATCAGCTCACGGATGGACTACACCAATTGGAGTGGGCTTTACCCAGAGCTAGTGAAACGTCGGGCACTAAATCAGCTTTTATTTTTTAAATCAGAAACGTTGCAAGGAGTACCCACGCGCTATGTGGATAAGAATTTCGACATGGACATCTATAGGAATTGTATTGTTCAAAATACAATTCCACGAGCCAAATTGCTGGCAATTCGTTCCCTCAACTACAGGAACTTTACTGTAAATATAGAAAAAATTGCCATGAGTACCATTTCCGACAAGGTCTATGTTTGTCAAGACGGTGTGACTACCCTCCCCCTTGGGCACTATTTAACTTCAGACCGGGCCGAATGTGTTATCCATAGGGAAAGTCTCGGTTTGAATAAAGTCCAGTAAATTTTTCCTAAAACCTTGTGGGGGACTCGCGGCCTTGGGGGGCCTCGCAGCCGGGGGGGGGGCAGCCGCCAGCGGGGGGCGCACCGCCACTACCAAAGTTATCTTTTTTTGACTTAGAGCATATTTTTTTGTAAATATACATGTTGCATTGAAAAGAAAAAGTGATATTATTTTAAGTGCTTTTTCTAGTGTATTTTTTTTATAAATAAATTTAAAAAGTGTATTTTTCTTTGTTTTCTGTAAAGTTCTGTTTATAATACAAGAAATATGATTCTTTACTGATTTTGTTCTTAAACAGGCTAGTAGGGAAATTATTTAGTCATTAGACAACTATAGTCTACAGTTAGTTGTCCAGGTGAACTATTGAAGGGAACATGTATCAATTTAAAACACCATTCAGATCGTTTCTGTGTGGGCCGTCAATGTCGGGCAAAAACAACACTCTTAACTAAAATAATTAAAAATTGTGATAAAATGTTTGTGGAAAAGCCGAAAAAAATCTACTATTGTTACAGTATTTGGCAGGAGTCATACGATAAAATAAAAGCAATTGCCACGACGGGATTGGTGCAGATACAATTCATACAGGGACTTGATGTTTTCAACATTATTGAAGCAAACTCTTGGCTGATTATTGACGATCTGGCTGAATCTATTGAACAATGGTCCCAGGAAATGCTGCAATTGTTCACCGTTCGCTCTCATCATGAACAGATTTCCGTTACTCTGGTTCTACACAATCTCTTTCATCAGAGCAAATGTATGCGAACACTTGCATTGAACTGCACCTACTATATCATCTACAGAGTTGTTCGTGATTCTAGCTCCCTAATAACTCTCAATAAACAAATCTATCCAGGCGCCCCTAAATTTCTGCTCTCAGCATACAATCAGGCAACTAATAAACCCTACGGCTATATCCTATTGGATCTTAATCAAAATACACCCGAGGATCTGCGTGTAGTCACAGATATTTTCGACAATGAAATTACAGTATATCTCCCCGTGAACACTAAAAAGACCTATTAGTTGCTATCATGACACTGAAGAAACTACATGAAAATAGACATCTGTTTTCAGTTCTAAGCACTTCAAAACCCTCGCTTAGGAAAGCCATACTCAAACATGGTATTGACAATGATTTCATTAATCTAATATCTGAACTTTGTTTAAATTTGACCGAGGGCAATGTTCAACTGCCAGAAGTAGTTAAGCAACAGGCAAAGCAACATCGTTCCATTGTACGTACATTGGCCTCTAAAAAGAAAGGAAAGAATTTTAAAAAGAAACGACTTCTTCAGGCGGGCGGTAGCTTTTTCACACTTTTACTGCCAATAATTGCAGGACTTGTAAACAGTTTTCTCTAGATGGCAAAACCCTATAAATTGACTCCAATAGAACTCGCTCTCTCACCCGTGGAACACTTTGAGAACAATCTGAGTAAATTCCTTGACAACGAGAATATTGAGGATGATAAAAAACTGCTTTTACTTCAAGATGCACTTCGCCGAGTGGACAAACATAAGCCCTATCGTGCGAAGGCCACTGGTATTGATCACAAAAAAGAATCATCTCCTCAGGATTCTGCTGCTGCTAGAACACAATTAAAGAAGGAGGAATTGGATTCAATTGTATTGAAAATTGGAAATCTAATGCCCCACTCATATCGTGAACAAAGTAAACGACTCCTAACCTATCTCATGGAAAGTGGTCAAGATAATATTCAAGTTGAGAGCAATGGGAAAGGGATTATAATTCAGGGCAAGAGCTATAATCTACTTGATTTAATCTATGATATGGTTACAAATCGTAAAGGACTATTATCATTTGACGCTCATCTATACAACTTTCTAAATACATTAAACTTCCCCAAAAGTCTTATTAGCAATAGACAAATTCTAAAAAAATTAAATGAACATGCATCAACAACAACAACAACACCATTAAAACATGAAGATGAAGAAGAAGAAGATTTTAAATCAATCTTGGAAAATACTAGCACACCTAGTGGAAACTTGACAATGGTGGCGAGGAAAAAGCGAAAACGTATCATGTCACCATCACCAACCACAACTAGTATACAAAAGGGTAGCGGACGTTACACAACGTGTTTACGTTCAAAATGGTTGAAGTTCTGAAAGGTGTTTATGAAAATATTGGTGAAGTGGGGAGTTTAAGTTCACCCACCACTCTTTCCAAGGTCACTGGTGTTCACACTAAAAGTGTACAAGACTATCTACAAAATGAATCAAGTTACACTCTGCATAGAAATCATAGACTTCGTGCTAATCAATATCGAAAAACTAAAGCCTTTTTCCCATTGCATATAATGCAAGCAGATCTCCTAACTCTACCTGAGATTCAACGACGTCACAATACACCGTACAAGTACATTCTACTTGTAATCAGTGTTTAAAGTCGTTATGCATATGCAATTCCATTGCGATCAAAGAGAGGCGTTGAAGTTGCTCAGGCCATTGAAAGTATTCTCGAACAGGATTCATATAAAAAAATTCAAACGGATCGCGGTAGTGAATTTGTTAATCCCCATGTTGCAAAAGTACTAGTGAAATATAGTACACTGCTCTATCATAGTCATAGTCCTAAAAGGCTGCATTGGCCGAACGATTGATAGGAACTATTCGACTTTAATTTCAAGATATTGTACATGAAAAATACACCGGCTTTATTCATGATTTAGATAAAATCATGTTGATTATAATCAACGACCTCATCGATCATTGTCCAACTCAACCCCAACAGAAGTTCATCATTCTGATCATGATACAATTGACACCTTTCTTAAACAATATTCCAATGAAACGATTGTCAAGAAGAAAAATAAATTCAATGTTGGTGATACTGTTCGAATTAATAGAACAACTAATGTTTTTGAAAAGGGGAATTACTTGTGGTCCACCGAACTTTTTAAAGTGGCAAAAATCCTAGACACTAAACCCATAACTTATCGTTTGCGCGATACCAAAGATGAAGAGATTCTCGGCGGCTTTTATGACTATGAACTACAAAAAGTTAAAAATAATAGTGAAATCTATCAAATTGAAAAGATATTAAAGACTCGTACTCTTAGGGGTAAGAAACAGTTACTTGTTCGGTGGCTAGGATACAACTCTGATTTTGATTCTTGGATCGGTGTTGAAGATATTGACAATGCCCAATGATTTCTATGTAACATTTATGTCCAACGTTTCCGATCCTCTCTACAACGACTTGAATAGGACAAGTGATTTTTGGACAAAACTCTCCCCCGCCATCAAATTTGACGGTGCGTATGAAGTGGCTCTTGTCGACTGTATTCTCAAAAATACCTATGACATCCTTAGAAAGGATCGTGTGTATGATATAAAAGTTATACCATTCGATTGGACACTCTTTGTCGACTATGAATGGGTTGAAGCACTTAAATCTAGCGAATATCCACATGCCAAATTGAAATATATTGAATACGATAATATGACAGATTTGTGTCGTACAATCAATAGAAAAATCTCATATCGTAGGAATGGTAAATTCCATTTTAATTATTCATTGGAACACGATAGGATTTACATTACCTCACCTGTTGAAACTGAAATAATTATTCTCAATGATAATCTGAGAGACGTTCTTGGCTTTAAACAGAATATGATCAGTGGGAAAAATTCTGGCACCGTTTACGGGATGGATCAAGTTATTTTTGCTGATTATCCACCTGGTTTCGCCTCGGACTCTTGCATATTTCTCTATGCATCCTTTGTGGAAACGTCGAGAGTCGGTAATTCAAATGTACCCCTCCTACGTGTTCTTGAACGAAAAAACATCTCATGAACTTGTTCATCACTATAATATAAAGCATCTTCAGTATGTTCCTGTAAACACTTCGTATTTGGAACTCTGTCAGTTAACACTAAGAAGTGAATTGGGTGATCCTCTAGCAATAACAAAAGGCTTAGCAGTGATTACATGTCATTTTCGACCATTGTCGGCGACAGCACAATCACCTAAAATGAACAATAGAAGAATTCCATTTGTCTGCCCCGATATCGATTGCTATGTTGGTGCTTTGAGTCCACGTCAAATAGGCAATGGATTGGACTACTACAAGGGACGTACTACGATGTCTGGCTATGGTCTTGGTAGCTGGTTTGCTAGGCTATTTCGTTCTGCACTACCCCTTGCCAGAAAATATCTTGTACCTGCTGCATCAAATTTTGCTGCCTCCACACTACAGGACTGGGGGTCGGGCAAGAATTTCAAGGAGAGTGTTAAGGAAAATATTAGATCTTCAGCAAGAGCCGTTGGTGAGCAATTAAAATCTCGGCAAAATGGGGAGGGATTGAAAAGGATGCGTGCACGTCATTCACTCATCAGTCTCCACCCAGGCGGGAAGCGAAGGACATCAACAAGGACTTTGAGGAATAAAACAAGGAAGACCAATAAGCAGAAGAAGAAGAAAGAAAAAGATTGTTAGATCAAAGAAGGATTTCTTCTCTTAAGATGACTTATCTCCCCACAAGGAATCATATCCATCAATCAGTTCCTCATTGAATCTATTCAATGCTGAAAACGTTGATGTCAGTGTCAAGTATGGCTACTATGAACAATTTCATCCCCAACAACCCCTCTCGGAAAATATACACTTTCAAATATTTTCCAATGAAGACTATTTCATTGATTTGTCATCAACATTTATTGATTTAAATGTTGCGGTGAAGAAAAAGTCAGATAATACAACTCCAACTGTTGCGACGGTCTCTCCTACGAAAACTGTATTCTACACAACCTATTCAAACAAATTAATGTATTTATTAATGGAACATTGGTGAGCACTAGCAATAATTTATCAAACTATGCAAGCTACATACAATTTATGATGATGACACCAAAGGCATACAAGGAGTTGAGAGGACAATCATTGGGCTATGAATATCGATCAGGTGTTGATACTGATGGTGAGTTGACTACTGCAGTAAGCCAGGAGTATCATCTGGTTGGAAAATTAAATCATGAGATATTCAATATATCTCAATGGTTACCCCCCAATGTCAAGATTGACATAAAGTTGCAACTGGCCCCATCGAATTTCATTTGAGAAAAACACTTCCTGCAGCACCCGATGCAAATGTCATTATCACATCGGCAATTCTCCACGTCCGAAAACAACAGGTTATGAGCTCTGTTGCATTGGCAGTGGAAAAGCTAAGAGCCAATGGTAACAACATTAAACTTCTTGTCCCCCATACGATCACCAATCAACGTCACATTGCCACCGGCTCTCGTAGCTATAGCGATTCATCATTTATCAATGGAGAAATCCCATCAAAATTGGCTTTGGCCTTTGTGAAGAGTGGCAGTGCCGTTGGATCCTGGACTGAATCCCCCCATGATTTTAATTTTTTCGGTCTATCTAGCCTTGTGTGCAAAGTGAATGGTATTCCACTGTACACTCTATCATTTGACAAAAAATCCTATAGAACTCTGTACGAGTTGACCATGCAATCCCTAGATCATGACTCTCAACTATTTGAAAAAGGAATAACCGATTCAATGTTTTCAAAAAATCATGGGGTAATTGTTTTGGACTTGTCGGGGACTCAGGATATGAGCATAGTACGAACAGGGAATGTACGTTTAGAGTGTACATTTGCCGATGCTTTGACTGAGAGTATCACGCTAATATCACTGAGTCAATTTGAAACCTATTGGGAAATCACACGCGACGGCAGTGTTCTACTAGACCTAGCACCATGAACACAAACCAAATAATCAACGTATTTAGTATGGATCTATACATGTCCCAGTACAAGTCCTATTGCATACCTTCGGACTTCATTGAAAAAATTCCAAGTGTTAACAATACCCTAATCATTGCTAATAGCAGTCCATCGACTTTGAAGACCGGCCATTGGCTATGCATCTTTCAAACAGCGAAGAATATTGAATTTTTTGATCCTCTTGGCCTATCGTATAAATTCTACACTCCATACATCAGCAACTTTATTGAAAGCAGTGGGAAAACCATTATTCAAAATCAACGAAGAGTACAGGATTTAACGACTAAGACATGTGGCTTTCATGCACTACTCTTTTTCATGTTCAGATGTCGTGGCTACACCTACAAGCAGTTTCTCGACATCTACGTTGACTTACCTCGATTGAACGACTTTCTAGTGGAAAATATACTTACAAGCGTATTTAATATTTATTTTAGTGTCCTACGAATAAAATGTTCTAAAAATGTATGTGAAATTGTTTATTAATAAATGATAAAAATTTATATACATGATAAAACGACTTTTCTACTCTTTAGATTTCATCTTCTACTAGGTATAGGTATTTGTCGACAACAACTAGTGCAGGTAGATTATCTGAATTCACAGTGTACTGATCCTGATGTACTGCAATGTCAGGGTCACATTTTCTACAGTAGAGTGTAACTTCACTCTTGTCATATCTCTTTGTATAGTCAATGATACTTTTCTCATTCATTCTATAGAATTCACATGTTTCAATTTGCTTATTTGAAGCAATTTCACAAACAGTGTCCTCAAGTGTCGAATCACATTCCGTCACAGCCAAATAAAAATCAGTGGGCTTATAATCATAACACCCATTGTCTTCACAACGATGACGTAGAAACCACATTCTTTTGTTGTTCCAACAGTTGAATCGCTGACCCGGCTCCTCCTCCCAGAACAATCTAAAACCACGACGATACCAATCTCGTAGCAATAAACTAAAATCACGCTTAGGATTCTTTCCAATCATACCGGGATATGTATTCTCCCACTGATTACATTTATCATAGTGACAATTGGAGCATAGGTGGACTCTAGGATGAGAGTCACACACCTCTTCAAGACAGGAATTACAACCTTTAATTTGTACAGCATATCTTCTATGCAATTTACACGGGTTGCATAATCTACACTTTTCATCATACTCATCAATCAATGTGCATTTCTCACATGATGACCAGCTGCCCAGTGTGTACTACATAGCGGACATGTATGGAACATTTTTTCATGTGTTGACACTCTCACTGCCACAATGAAACTGAGCTGCTGAGCTAGCAACAACAAAAAATTGTCTGAGATAGAGAGAGGAGTAAATTATCCTTGAATACCATCTTTCTCATGAAAAAAAGTCCTAAATTTCTAAACTAATGTTTAAAAGCATATCCACAATATCATTTTGCCGTGTCGTGGTCAATATATCAATAAATTGTGTAAATGCATTTGGACCACGACGTAGAAGCTTCATACAATAGTATAATGATGGAGAATCAGTTTTCATTATATCGACAAGCATTCCCCGAGAAAATATCTTCCTTTGAATAGACAGCTCTAGAAAATCGTCATCTAGAATCAAATGTTTTTCCATAAGCACTAGATTCCTCATGATTCGCTCTTTCTCAAATCTATCCATTTTTTAGAGTCCTAACACTCTCACAACCAACTTCAGACTAACCAGAATTTTTTCTACTCTAAAAAATATACGCTAGTCTACTATAGAAAGAAAAATACCTTTGATTTAGAAACAATTTTATTGAGCATAATTACAACAATAATATTCACTGATGCATTTTGTTCTCATCAATATATTTCGATAGGACATCTAATGCTGACCGAAGTTTATTTATATGTACAATATTCACTTTACCAGCAAAACATAGTTGCTCCTCCTGCTTAAACTTGCTTAATGATATCACGTATCTAGCATACATATCGTCCCATTCAAGGCATAGTCTACAACCACCGGTTATTTCCACAGCCACATTTGGTACTCGTATATCGTTGCTGCTACTGCCGGCTCCATCATTAATCTCCAATAATGTAAATGCACCACTCAATTTTCTCTACTAATATCCTCTCAAATAAACTATTCTCTTGAATTCAATTCTCTTACTAATATGAATTGTAATGAAAACCATTCCTTTTATTCAAATTTCAGTGGCTCCTAGGACCTCTATAGAACGTGGTTCCTATGGCCTCAAGCAAATAGCATGGGAATTCCTAGTGCTGTACGCAAATAGCATGGCGAGGTACTAAGGAACGTGCTGTACGCAAATAGCATGGTAATTCCTAGTGTTGTACGCAAAATGGTAGGTACTACTCTACTCCTGCTCTTAAGGAAAAAATTAATAAATAATACATTGTGCCAATATTGTTCTTATATGCCCCCAAGGCATAACTTAAAACCCTTACCTTGAGGGTTGTTGGGGAGTGTCCTCCTCAAAAATATATTTTCTATCTGAAAATCACCTAGGCTGAACCAAATGGCTATCTCAAAATTTTGATTGGATGTGTTTGGGGGAATGATGGGCTTAAGGGGTTGGGGGGGTTGGGTGGGGGGGGGGGTTAGTTGCCCTCCAATAACTTTCGACTATTAAAAAGGACACTAGACACTCCGATCTCCAATCAAATGAGCCCCTTTTTAAGTCTCTACGACAACTCCTTCGATACGAAGTGCCCTGGTATGGAAAAAATAAAATAAATAACATATTTTTTTTTTATTATTACAGGCTTCACGGCTCCATCATACATAATGTGCCAACATCTTTCTTTACTTAGGCAGCGCGATCGCGTTGCCTAAGTTTTTACAACAACTTTCTATATAAACCTTATATGCCCCCAGGGCATAACTTACAATCCTTGCACTGAGGACTCTGAGGGGGTTATCATCCTAAAAGACCTAATTTCCAGAACTTTCAACTACATTGAACAAAATGGATATCAAAAATTTTGATTGGATGTGTTTGGGAAAATCGTGGGCGTGAGAGGGGCGTTAGTGGCTATCCAATCTTTTTCAACTATAAAAAAAGACACTAGCCCTGTCAATTTCTAATTGAATGAGCCCTTTTGAAGTTTCTACGACAACGCTTTCAACAAAAACTTTATATGCCCCCAGGGCATAACTTACAACCCTTGCCCTGAGGGCTATGGGGGGAGGGGCTGTCATGCTTAAAGACCTAATTTCTAAAACTTTCAACTACTTTGAATAAAATGGCTATCTAAAAATTTTGATCGGATGTGTTTGGGGAAAAGGTGGGCGTGAGAGGTGGGTTATATGCCCTCAAATCCCTTTCGACTATTAAAAAGGGCACTAGCCCTTTGAATTTTGTAATCGAATGAACCCTTTTTGAAGTTTCTACGACAACACGTTCAATAAAACCTTATATGCCCCCAGGGCATAACTTACAACCCTTGCCCCGAGGGTTGGGGGGGGGGGGAAGTGTCCTCCTCAAAAACATATTTTCTGTCTGGAAATCAACTACGCTGAACAAAATGGCTATCTCAAAATTTTGATTGGATGTGTTTGGGGTTTGATGGGCGTGGAAGGGGTGTTAGTTGCCTTCCAATCACTTTCGACTATTAAAAGGGCACAAGCCACTCCAATTTTCAATTGAATCAGCCCTTTTCGAAGTTTCTACGACAACTTCTTCGATACGAAGTGCCCTGCTCTAAAGGAAAAAAAAATAATAAATAATACATAGTGCCCACATCGTTCTTTAATGCCCTCAGGGCATAACTTAAAACCCTTGCCTGGAGGGATGCGGGGGATTGTCCTCCTCAACAACATATTTTCTATCTGGAAATCAACTACGCTGAACAAATGGCTATCTCAAAATTCTGATTGGCTGGTTTAGGGGAATGATGGGCGTGGGGGGTGGCTAGTTGCCCTCCAATCACTTTTGACTATTAAAAAGGGCACTAACCACTCCAATTTCCAATCGAATGGGTCCTTTTCGAAGTTTCTACGACAGCTCCTTCGATACGAAGTTCCGGGTATAGAAAAAAAAATACATTGTGCCCACATCGTTCATTTTAGGCAGCGCTATCGTGCTGCCTATGATAATATAATTTGACGTATTTTATTTCTCCAAAACTTTTCTATTGTCATTTCGGAAAAGAGTGATAAAAGAGATAAAACACCCTGAGCTTTGTCTAATCTTCACGGCACCCACCATGGCGGATCCAGAGGGGGGCGAGCGCGCCCTAACGTCGTCTAAAGTAGTGCAATTTACTTAATTAACGCAGGTTTGTGTTAATTAAACTTGCTCCTAACGCAAGTTTATCAGATCAACCTATTTCCCCCCCCCCCACCCCTAAAAAATCCTGGATCCACCCCTTCTTCTTTAGCGTAGGGATATCCATTACCATCGGCAAATATAATATCATTTTCATAATCATCTTCATCTTATGATATTTTTGATTATGTTTATGCAATTCCGTAACCATGACTCCGGTATAAGTCGACAAATTTTGGATATTTAAAAAAAATTGTATGCGAAATCGGAAACCTATCTCTCCAAATTAATTGCCTCGAGGTATCTCATTAAGCCAGCTGAAGAAAGTGTGTCGTCACGACAGTTTTGTCTTGACTATGGAAGGATTAATATCATGAAACCTTCATTATAATTTTTAGATAAAATGTTGAATTATTTTGTTTTGATATTATCCATTGGAGCTGTTTATTGCAAAAATGGTAAGAGCGAGAAAGCTTAATTAGGGTTTAACGGGTTCTTAGAAGTGAAAGTGATTTTCTGTTTACCAGAGGCTATTCCATAGGGCTTGAATGATAGTTATTAAACAAAATAGACTAATCTTTATTATTTAACTGTAGTTCTATTAAAAAGGGCACATGAGGGAGGGGATTATGGACGTACACAGCTTCTTGTCTAGGGGGGGGGGGGACGAGCTAAAGGGTAAAATTCTACTTTTGGCTATCTTAGAAAGAGGTGAGGTTAGGAAAATGAAACTTTCAGGGATGGGTCTACAGGCTAAAGTGTGCCCTGGGAAGGTATTTTGAATTACCTACATACACTCCTTCTCCCTCTAGAGGGTTCGAAATTTGCCTACATGACAGGTCTATGCCTATTGAAATTTTGACAAAACAAAATTTTACCTTAATTTTCAGTTATTAGTTTCTTCATCTCTGTCTTTAGTTTTGAAAATACAATTCCTGTTATTTGAGTAGAATTTTAAGCCCTCTCTTACACTTTGTCTAATTGACGCCACTGTTATTGAGGTTGGTATTAAATTCATTTAACTCTAAGCCATATCAATGTTTTTTTTTTCAAAACTTAGGAA
This sequence comes from Artemia sinica, assembly GCA_027921565.1. Taxonomy (NCBI): domain Eukaryota; kingdom Metazoa; phylum Arthropoda; class Branchiopoda; order Anostraca; family Artemiidae; genus Artemia; species Artemia sinica. The sequence goes on along the minus strand of CM051268.1, from coordinate 9,036,178 downwards.
ATCTATTTGCATATCTTTAAAACCTTATAAATTGGGATTGAGCAAAGTTGTGAAGCTGAAAACAAAATTGGGTACTGGTGCATTAGGCGGGCGCCGCTATATGCTGTATGTGGAATGTCAAACGGGAAATGCCACAGTCAAACGGGAGAGACAGATACCCGGTTATAATGGTTTATGAACAAAATAATAAGAATTACAAGTTACAATTATGCGCCCAGAAAGCTGTAATGTCTTTCACAATCGCTGCAGAATAAACTCTGCCTTGAGACTTCACTTTTGCACGCCACATGTGCTCCGTTAAATAAGCTGATAGATGTTGGCAGGCAGTACCTCGGTGACGTTTATTGCGCCATTTGGCTGAGCCAAAGTCATTTTGTGTCCATTTGTGCACTCTTTTGTCTTGGGCAATAACCCCTTATCCTGTAAAAATTCAACTGCCTCTTTTTCTGTCTTTGGCAAATCCCAAATTGTAATTTTAACACTCGTATTAGATCAATTCCACTCTAACAACTGTTTTAGTACGGTAGTGGGTATCTGTCTCTCCCATTTGACTGTAGCATTTCGTTTGACATTCCAAATATAGTATATAGCGGTGCCCGCCTAATGCACCAGTACCCAATTTTGTTGTATTTCATTTAAGCCAAAGATCTGTTTTGCAAGGTTTCACTTTTATAACACGCGGATTTTTAAAGGTCATCAATGGTCAGGACCCTCTAGAGAGAGAAGAAGTGGAGGTAGGTCCTTCAAAATACCTTCCTGGGACATACTTTATCCTGTAGACCTATCCCTGAAAGTTTCATTTTCATAACGTAACCCCTTTCTAAGATAGCCAAAAGTAGCTAAAGTAGAATTTTACCATAGTAATCACCAAAAATCACAAATCATCAATAATCTTCAGCATTAATCTTCTTGGATTAGAGCTAAAATGGGTCTAAAGACAAAAAAAAACAAAAAAAAAAACAGAAAAACAAGCTAAATTTCTAAGACCAGTGACAGCCTAGATGTGGTGTGCGTGTAACTGAACCACAAGCAACTGAACCCCTATATATCCGAACCCCTGTGCAACTGAACCACAGGGTAACTGAACCCCATTTAATTAAAACCTAGTGCAACTAAACCCCCATGCAACTCAACCCCACTTAACTGAACTCCCGTACAACTCAACCACTTTGCAACTGAACCCGCGTGTAACTGAACTATCGTGCAACTGAACCACTGAAATCAGTTTTTCAGTATTCTAAAAATATGAGGCAATATAATTGGGTAAAACACAAGTTAGAATTTTTACATTTTCAATTTTGTTGGAATTGTTTGTTTCTTAGCCGTGGTATAAACGCCTGTCGGTACTGGTGGATTATATCCAACACAGCGCTATAGACTGTACAAGGAAATACTAATGGAAACCCGTCAAACGGATGTTTGCAAGAGATAAATTGATTGCAAAGCGTGATTTCTTATTGAGTTTACAATATTTAAACTGTTGTTTTTGGGTTTTAGGGGGGGAGGTACCTAGGTTAGGTTACGTATTCAATATATGCTATGCTTTACCCCCCCCCCCTAATTTGCAAATATATAGCGCAAATTTGTTTCTAAACTATTACATATTCATCCTATTTTATTTCATTAGCATTAGCCAAACTTGACTTCTTTCGTGTATAGCGCTGGTTTAGTTATAATGCATAAATACCCGCCTGTCATTTATTATTTATACGAAATCTTCTAATTTCGAAATCTTCGAAGATTTATCTGCTGGTTTATCGAAATCTTCTAAATCTTCTAAATGATCTACAAAATAGATCATTTATACGAAATCTTTTTTTTAATTTTTCAATAAAAAAGAAGATCCGATGTCACAAACCATTAAAGCTGATTTTATTTCTCTTTTTTTTCTGATAAACCAGACCTTTTTGGACGTTAAATAATAAACATGTGTTTAAAATATTTGACCTTGTCAATCTAGATAATGAATTTTGATCAAATATCTTTGAGGAGATTGCAGCTAAAAAGGATATGGGAGGGTGACTGGTTGCACTCCAGCCTTTTTTTTCAACATTCCTTTAACATGCCCAGAAAGTTTAAACTTCATACCCCCAGGTTTGTACCCTCAGCTGTTCTCGACACATTGCAGATGCGTCGTCTTGTAAAACTGGATGCACAAAGTACCTCTTGATTTAGGTGAAGATGGTCCTAAACATTTTCCGAACGATGTGATGGCTGATACCATCAGCCATTGTAGATATTTCTAGTAACCCCATTTTAACCCCATAAAACCCAATTTTTGCCCGTTTTTCTTTCTTTATGATATTTCTTTATGATATTTGATTGTGCTTGGCATTCTTCTTGACATTTCCCTAAATTTTGAATGATCATCCCTTCTATAAAAATCCTTAAATTTTAACAATGGGTAACTTGCAATAACCTACAGCCCTTGCCCTGTGGACTGTGGGGTTTTTGTTAATCACATTTGTTAATCATGTTTTATTGTTCGATTGGACATTGAAAGTTTTAGTGCCCTTTTTAAAAGTAAAAAGGGATTGGAGGACAACCAGCCTCCCCCGGAAAAACACTTCCTGTAAAAAATACCTCCGGAAATACCACCTTGCTGAAAATCCTCCTCCTGGAAAATAGCTCCCCTGAAAAATCTCCCTCCGAAAAATACCCCTTGCGGTTGGTTGGTATCTAATCACTTTCGAATTATAAAAAAAAGACTAGACGTGCCTGAGGATTATAACTAATTTCTACCTCCATCAACCTCTCGTCTCTCCCCTAGAGCTAATTCTGTATTTATCCGAAGGCTCAGTGAGAGTTGAGATGTTTTGGCATTAAAATGCACCCTTCGAGGTATCTCCCTCTCTCCATCAAACAGTTTGTGGTAACGAACTGTAAGTAAGGAGCGACCCGGCTCAATAGTAACCGAAACTCTAAAAAGCTGGAATTTTGATACCCATAGATACATAAATAGAATCAGATTTTTATGCTGATTTCCAATATATAAGTTTCATTAAGTTTTCATTTAGTTTTACCATTCAAAAGTTACGCGCCTGAGAAAATTTGCCTTATTTTCTAAAAAAGGGGGAAACACCACCAAAAAGTCATAGAACTTTAATGAAAATCACACCATAGGATTCAGCGTATCAGAAAACCCTATTGCGGAAGTTTCAAGCTCCTATCTGCAAAAATGTGGAATTTTGTATTTTTTGTCAGAAGAAAGATCATGGATGCCTGTTTATTTTTTTTTTTTTTTTTTGTTCCAGGGGTGATCATATCGATCCAGTAGTCCTAGATTATCGGAAGAGGGCTCATTGGAACGGAAATTAAAAGTTCTAGTGCCCTTCTTAAATGACCAAAAAAATTGGAGGGCAACTTGGCCCCCTCCCACGCTCATTTTTTCCCAAAGTCACCCAATGAAAATTTTGAGATAGCCATTTTGTTCAGCATAGTCGAAAATATAATAAATATGTCTTTGAGGATGACTTAATCCCCAACAGTTCCCGGGGGAAGGGCTGGAAATTATGAACTTTGCCCATTGTTTACCTATAGTATTGGTTAATGGGAAGTATAAAGACGTTTCAGGAGGGTTTTTTTCTGATGGGGGGGGGGGGGGTTCAGAGGAGGGAGTTACGGGAGGGGATCCTTCCATGGAGGATGTTTCCTTGGGGGAAGGGACATTTCTATGAAGGGGGCGCCGGATTTCCCAGCATTATTTAAAAAACGATCAAAATTTAAATAAAAAAAACTAGTTTTTTCAAATGAAAGTAAGGAGCAACATTAAAACTTAAAGCAAACAGAAATTATTACGTATATGAGGGGTTTCGCCCCCTAGTCAATACCTCGCCCTTTTCGCTAAAGTTATTTTTAGTACTTTCAAAAGAGCTATCTATTCTAATTAACCGGCCTTTGTGATTCGAACAAAATTCGAACTTTAGCGTAAAGAGCAAGGTATCGACTAGGGGGCAAACTCCCTAATATACGCAATAAAACATACGAATATAGAAGTTCGTTACGTAAGTTATTTCGTAAGTTACGTCAGAACAAAATTTCGAGATAGCCATTTAGCCAAAAAAGTAAAATTAATATGCAAATTTCGTTTTAATTATTCATGTACGGTGAGCCAAAATCAAAGCTGCATTAATTCAAAAACGTTCAGAAATTAAATAAAAAAAACAATTTTTTTAACTGAAAGTAAAGAGCGACATTAAAACTTAAAAAAAAAATATTCCGTATATGAAAGGGGCTGTCCCCTCCTCAATACCTCGCTCTTTACGCTAAAGTTTTAATCTGTCACACAACTTTATTTTTTAAAACAATAAAAAACTTTAGCGTAAAGAGCGAGGTATTGAGGAGGGGACAGCCCCTTTCATATACGGAATAATTTCTGTTCGTTTTAAGTTTTAATGTCGCTCCTTACTTCCATTAAAAAAAAAACTTGTTTTTTCTAATTTAATAGCTACTAAGCAATCAGAGAACCCCATTGAAGAAGTTTAAGTACCTTTTTAAGTTTTATAATTTGTCCATTGCTTACAGATAGTGTTCATTAGTGGGAAACATACGGACATTTTTTGCGTGGGAGTTTTCTGAGGGGGAGGGGGAAGTTTTTGGAGGATTCTCAATGAGAAGAACCTTTTGCACGGAGGGGAGGGGCAAGACTTACATATACATTTCTCTTTCCCACTTTCCTTTGCACTTCTCAGCAAAACTAAAAAATAACAGAACCGAAATAAAATATTCCATTTTGGTAAACCATATTTTCCGCGAGGGGGTATTTTCCAGGGGAGGGTTTTTCATTGTGAGGGGGGGGGGGGGGTAAACGCTTTCAACCGTAGATAGTTACAGGGCTTTAAGGGTTTGTGACGTCTGATTTCTTTGTTTGCCACTGGCTGAGAACATCCTTGTTTTCTCACCTATTTGAGTTGATTTTTCATTTATTATTTCCTCTCCTCTCTTGGTTTCATACATTCTAACTTGTGTTTTACCCAATGTAAGTCCGGTGTTTGAGTTGCATGAGAGTTCAGTTATACGAAGGTTCAGTTGCACAGTGGTTCAGTTGGACGGGGGTTTAGTTAAATGGGGTGGAGTTGCACGGGTGTTGAGTCGCACGAGGGCTCAGTTAAATGATGTTCAGTTACACAGGGGTTCAGTTGTACTGTGGTTCAGTTGCATGGGGGTTCAGTCTCACGGTGATTCAGTTACAGTGGATGTAGTTACACGGTGTTTCAGTTGTATGGGACCAAATATTTCCAAAACATTATGGATAATTGCTTCTTGATTGACTTCTATTTTGTCAATCCAGCTGTTTGTTTCCCGCTTTTTCAACCATCTATCTTTTATCAACTGCTTTTTTAGCCATCTACCTTTTTTCAACTGCTTTTTCAACTATCTGCTTTTTCAGCCATATCTAGTGTAAATTTTAAGTTTTAGGGGGGGGGGGGGAGTTGCTGCTCCGCTCCGTACATCCATGGGGGAGGTCTATTCCCCCTCTAGTTTCTGAAAAGTACCATATTTTTCTATTTTTGTTGGAAATACCTTTTTTTGGTATTTTCATTGACTCAAATCAGAGTCGTTTCCAGCCTAGGCCTGTTATCCAGCCTTAGGGCTATACCAAACCATTCGGGGCCGGTGGCAGTGAATCTGGAAGTATATTGAATAGGAACTTTCTGAATACAATCGAGCACGAATTTTGTTATTGCAGGCAAGGGCGGATCTAGACCTGTCAGCATCAGGGACAAGAATGGGAATTGGTGCCCCTGTTATATTTTTCTTATGTATGTTCAAATATGACCAATAAGGTTCGAGAACAACTCTGAGATTCCAGGTAAAACATTTTATTGGTGGGACAGTACACATGGAATTTAAATAATAATAGATTTTTTAAATTATGTAATTAAGATTTATAATAAATCTTATCCTGTTGATTAAAACTCAACTTAGGGTGCTTTTTTTATTCAAATTTTGACAACTACTACTAGTTAAACAAACTACTTAAAATAGCGTCTAATTAAAGCAGAATACTTAAAACAGACTACTTAAAGCAAACTTCTTAAAACAGACTACTTAAAACAGACTACTTGAAACGGACTACTTAAAACAGACTACTTAAAACAGACTACTTAAAACAGACTACTTTAAACATACTACTTAAACAAACTACTTAAAACAGTGTCTAATTAAAGCAGACTACTTAAAAGAGACTACTTTAAACAGACTACTTAAAACAGACTGCTCAAAACAGACTACTTAAAACAGGCTACTCAAAACGGACTGCTTAAAATAGAATACTTAAAAGAGGCTACAGTCTACTTAAATGGGACTACTTAAAATAGACTGCTTAAAACAGACTACTTAAAACAGACTACTTATAACAAACTACTGAAAACAGACTACTTAAAGCAGACTACTTAAAAAAGACTACTTTAAACAGACTACTTAAAACAGACTGCTCAAAACAGACTACTTAAAACAGGCTACTCAAAACGGACTGCTTAAAATAGAATACTTAAAAGAGGCTACAGGCTACTTAAATGGGACTACTTAAAATAGACTGCTTAAAACAGACTACTTAAAACAAACTACTGAAAACAGACTACTTAAAACAGGCTACTCAAAACGGACTGCTTAAAATAGAATACTTAAAAGAGGCTACAGTCTACTTAAATGGGACTACTTAAAATAGACTGCTTAAAACAGACTACTTAAAACAGACTACTTATAACAAACTACTGAAAACAGACTACTTAAAACAGACTACTTAAAACAAACTACTGAAAACAGACTACTTAAAACAGGCTACTCAAAACAAACTACTTAAAACAGACTACTTACAACAAACTACTTAAAACAGACTACTTACAACAAACTACTTAAAACAGACTACTTACAACAAACTACTTAAAACAGACTACTTAAAACAGAGTCTAATTAAAACAGACTACCTAAAACAGTCTACTTAAAACATACTACTTAAAACAGTCTACTTAAAGCATACTACTAAAAACAGACTACTTAAAAAGACTACTTAAAACAGACTACTTACAACAAACCACTTAAAACAAGAGTCTAATTAAAACAGACTACTTAAAACAGTCTACTTAAAACATAGGCTACTGCTAAAACCATAATACTTAAGATAGACTATTTAAAACAAACTACTTAAAACAGACTACTTAAAACAAACTACTTAAAACAGACTACTTACAACAAACTACTTAAAACAGACTACTTACAACAAACTACTTAAAACAGACTACTTAAAACAAAGTCTACTTAAAACAGACTACTTAAAACAGACTACTTAAAACATACTACTTAAAACAAACTACTTAAAACAGACTACTTAAAACAGACTACTTAAAACAGACTACTAAAAACAGAATACATAAAACAGACTATTTAAAACAGAATACATAAAACAGACTATTTAAAACATACTATTAAAAACAGAATACTTAAAAAAGTCTTCTAAAAACAGACTACTTAAAACAAACTACTTAAAACAGAATACTTAAAACAAACTAAATGACGTCACTCTGAGGGTACTACCACGATGCATGAAAAAGAAAATATCACTTGAAGATGTCAACCGTTCTCTAATGAACCTTTTTCAAAGAAAGTAATATTTAAAAAGCTATTCTTTGTCCCTAAAAATGACTATTTCAAACAGTGAGCTTTCTAGGTGTCTAATTAATTTCTTTATATTTTTATACATAAATAAGATCTCGTTTATTGAATTCTTCATACTTTTTATTCTTTTGATTTGAATTCCTTTCATTTCCTGGCGTTCTTTTGTGTTCTTTATTTTTTATTCTCTGTGGAGTACCTTACAGCCTCAGCTCTATCAAACACGAGGAAAATTCAGTAGCAATTCAACCAAAATTTGACCTTGGTTTTCAACTCATTCATTTAGCTTTAATTTTCATTCTTTAGATTTTTCACTCCTCTAGATTCTTTTTGCTTCTATTCACTGGAATAGCAAGCATCCTTAGCGCAGAAATTCAACCAAAAACTTATTAGCCATGTCTTAATGTTCAATCCATTCTATTCTTTGATTTGGATTCTTTTTAATAATGATAGATCCCTTTTTTAAGTATTTGTCTTTGTTTCGCTCAGGCAAAACATTATGTTATCACATTCATCCACAAACAGTCCGAATTTAGCGTAAAGACCAAGGTACTGAGGAGGGGGCAGCCCCATAATATACGGAATAATTTCTGTTTGTTTTATGTTTTAATGTTGTTCCTTACTTTGAGTTGAAAAAAACTTGTTTTTTTATTTAACTAATCTAAGAGTGAACATTCAGTAGACACATTTTCTACCCTTCCTAAAACGGCATTGTTCTGCTCTTAAAACTTTGTCTACAGCATCTCTAAGTCTAAAAAGTATCCTCATATTAAATAATTTGCTACCTATTTGCTACCATTGCCTCTTTAATTACCACAATCACTCTTATCAACTTTTTAGGGTTTTCATTTCCCAACTGTGTAATTAGGGTTTTCTTAAAATCGCTATTTACTTCCCCTTTTCAAAAATCATATTAATTATCTTTGGTAACTATTCTAACCTCATCGCCACCATATATAAGAAACTGATTTAACACACTATCAGCACCTTGGGCCTTATTATTTTTAATCCTTTTAGAACTGTCGCTAGTTTTTCCTAAATAAATCTTCCTTCACAACCAAGGTGTGCCTAACCTTTTCCTCTATATCTTTTCCCGTAACTTTATCCCCGTTTAGCACATTCTCAAATTGTTCTACCCATCTCCCTTTAATTCTTTCCTTGTGACTAAGTGCGGCCCCGTTCCTATCTTTAACTGGGATAAGTCGAGAATGACTACTCCATCACACTTTATTAGCATACCAGTGAACATTTTACTATTATGCCGTCTAACTGCATCTTCCAAATCCTTGGCAATTTAATCCCTGGTCTCCAGTTCATCTCCACTTCATTTTCATATATATCTTTATCTTCATAAATACGCTCTCTTATTTCATATGATCTATCCATCAGCTAATTCTTATACATGCCCCTTCTCCTCTCTATTAAACAGAAAATGTTTTAACTAATATTCCAAGATGCATCCCTAACTTTCTCCCCTAAGACGCCATCAGTAAATTCATAAATTGTTTTTCCAAAAATTATTCCATCGATCTTCTACATTTTTGTCGACGGAATACCTTAAATTAGGTATCCTTTTCTTAGACCACGTCACCTTTCTATGACGAAGCAATAAACGCTCAAATGGGGATAAATCCATTTATTTAGACTGTGAAAACAACTACAAAACTCTAGATATTTCGATCACTTATACAGCGATCATCATTTATAGTAATACTAAAATATTAAAATTGAAACTAACATATTTATACAAAACAAAATAATTAATTTTAGGGTCATTCACAAAATAATAAACTTCCGGGTTTTTCACTAGATTTTGTCGAAGAGAGTTCAATGACAAAGTTCATTCAAATTCTTGAATGTAAATTTTCTTCTTTAATCTTGCGCCTAAATGTAAAATAAATTTCCTGTGAATGTGGCAACGTCTCCTGTCTCTTTTAATTGTAAACGAAATATTGAGCTTATTATTGTATAATTGGTTTGTGTCATTTCCCCATGCATACGACGCATTTTCGAAGTATTACCTTAAATTAGGTGTTCTTTTCTCAGACCACATTGCCTTTCTGTGACGAACAAACAAACGTTCAAATGGGGATGAATCCATTTATTTAGACAGTGAAAACAGGTACAAAAGTCTAGATATTTCGATCACATGTACAGCGATCGTCATCAGTAGAAATACTAAAGTATTAAAATTGAAACTAACATTTCTACAAAACAAAGTAATTAACTTTCGGGTCATTCACAAAATCTGTGGGGTATTTTTTGCGTGGGGGATATTTTCGGGGGGGGGGGAGTAAACACCGGCCATTCTTACTATCATGTGTATTGCTTATACATGACCAATAGTGCATGTGTTGGTTATAACTAGATTGTTAGTTATACCTACAAAATTGCAGTAGTCTATAGCCATTAAGCTGTGTTAACATGCGTGTATATCTAGAATCCCATGTCAAGACATGTGTCTTGGTAGACATCAATGTTTAGACAGCTACCGTTCACAACTGAAATTTACAGCTAAAGTTACAGCTAAGCATCCAGTTCTAGACTCTAGAGCTCAAAGTCTAGGATTTTTTTGATCACAGCCCATCAGAATGTGTCAAGTTCTACTATTTTCATCATCTATGTTGACATTTTTAAACTGAAATTTAATTTTTGTTTTCCTCATCAAGTGTTTTTTTTTTTCATTTTAGGCAAAATATGCAACACCAGACATAATAGTGAAGCCCACTAAGGCAATTGTTTGGCTTGTCTCATCTATCAGTAGTGTGCTAATAGGCACTCCGAAACTTACATAGAAACTTACACCTGAGGGTATACACAGTCTGAAACTTGCATGGAAACACTAGTACTTTCAAAAATAAATGAAAAAATACATTGAAATTGCTGTTGTTTTCAATTACACATGAAAAATATACATTGGAATTGCGCAAGAAAAACCCATGCTTGAGACACTCAATTACACAATGAATGTACGTCATGAGTTCACGTGTACATTCTTAAAAAAAAAAAAAAAACAGGTATGATATAAAGAACCCACATTTTTATTTTTCAAAAACTAGGTGGCAATTAATCTCTATCTCTCAATTGTCACCGCCGCGTGTGTTTTGACGATATTTTCTATAATTTCGTCTGAAAAATAGGAGTTCACACTTAAAAAGTTCTATTAAGAGCTATTTTTATGAAAATACTTTTACAATCAGAAATGTTTGATTAACATTTGCAAAAAAGGGTAATGGGATTTGCGAATTGGAGGAGATAGGGTGAATGTGTACTGTATAATATGTGTGTGTGTGTGTGGTGTGTGCTGTGTGGTGTGTGGGTGAGTGTGTGTGTGTGTGTGTGTGTGTGTGTGTGTGTGTGTGTGTGCGTGTGTGTGTGTGTGTGTGTGTGTATGTGTGTGAGTGTGTGTGTGTATGTGTCTGTGCGTGTGTGTGTGTGTGTGTGTGTATGTGTGTGAGTGTGTGTGTGTTTCTGTGTGTGTGTTTATGTGTGTGTCATTTTTTCTGATTTTGTGTGTTTTCGCAAGAAAATAGCTTGTCTTTAGCAAACTTAGCCATAGATAGTTGAAACTCTGCATAAATATCTTCATTTCAGCCTAATTGCGTAGGTACTAAAGGAACATTGAACATTTTTTCTGATTTTGTGTGTTTTCGCAAGAAAATAGCTTGTCTTTAGCAAACTTAGCCATAGCTAGTTGAAACTGTGCATAAATATCTTCATTTTTAGCCTAATTGTGTATGTACTAAAGGAACACTGAACATTTTTTCTGATTTTGTGTGTTTTCGCAAGAAAATAGCTTGTCTTTAGCAAACTTAGCCATAGCTAGTTGAAACTCTGCATAAATATCTTCATTTTTAGTCTAATTGCGTAGGTACTAAAGGAACATTGAACATTTTTTCTGATTTTGTTTGTGTTTTCGCAAGAAAATAGCTTGTCTTTAGCAAACTTAGCCATAGCTAGTTGAAACTCTGCATAAATATCTTCATTTAAGCCTAATTGCGTAGGTACTAAAGGAACATTGAACATTTTTTCTGATTTTGTGTGTTTTCGCAAGAAAATAGCTTGTCTTTAGCAAACTTAGCCATAGATAGTTGAAACTCTGCATAAATATCTTCATTTAAGCCTAATTGCGTAGGTACTAGAGGAACATTGAACATTTTACTTCTGATTTTGTGTGTTTTTGCAAGAAAATAGCTTGTCTTTAGCAAACTTAGCCATAGCTAGTTGAAACTCTGCATAAATATCTTCATTTAAGCCTAATTGCATAGGTACTAAAGGAACATTGAACATTTTTTCTGATTTTGTGTGTTTTCGCACGAAAATAGCTTGTCTTTAGCAAACTTAGCCATAGCTAGTTGAAACTCTGCATAAATATCTTCATTTTTAGTCTAATTGCGTAGGTACTAAAGGAACATTGAACATTTTTTCTGAGTTTGTGTGTTTTCGCAAGAAAATAGCTTGTCTTTAGCAAACTTAGCCATAGCTAGTTGAAACTCTGCATAAATATCTTCATTTTTAGTCTCACAAGTATGGTATTAATTTTTCTATCTCCCACCGAAAAATTTAGAATTGAACTTTAAATTTCTTTATGTCTTTGTGAAATAAAGAACTGAAGTGGAAGATTTTTGTTTTCTCTGGAGAAATTAGAATTGAAGTGTGTTCTTTGGTAAAGTTCAGAAGAGAACTTGAACTTTCCTTGACTTCGTTGAGAAAATTTTAAATTGAACTAGAACTTTTTATCTTCCGTGAAAATATTCACAAGTATGGTATTACTTTTTCTATCTTCCACCGAAAATTAGAATTGAACTTTAAATTTCTTTATGTCTTTGTGAAATAAAGAACTGAAGTGGAAGATTTTTGTTTTCTCTGGAGAAATTAGAATTGAAGTGTGTTCTTTGGTAAAGTTCAGAAGAGAACTTGAACTTTTCTTCACTTCGTTGAGAAAATTTTAAATTGAACTAGAACTTTTTATCTTCCGTGAAAATATTCACAAGTATGGTATTACTTTTTCTATCTTCCACCGAAAAATTTAGAAATGAACTTTAAATTTCTTTGTCTTTGTGAAATAAAGAACTGAAGTGGAAGATTTTTATTTTCTCTGGAGAAATTAGAATTGAATTGTGTTCTTTGGTAAAATTCCGAAGAGAACTTGAACTTTTTTATCTTCAGTGAAAAATTTGGAACAGTATTTTAAATTTTTCATCTCTTCGAGCCAGATTGAACTTTTTATCTTCAGTGAAAAATTTGGAACAGTATTTTAAATTTTTCATCTCTTCGAGTCAGATCTGAACTAAAGTGGAAAATTTTTATATTATTTGGAAAAATAGAAATGATCAATGACTAATTTCTTTTTCATTGAGAAAATTCAGAAGAGAACTTGAACTTTCCTTCACTTCGTTGAGAAAATTTTAAATTGAACTAGAACTTTTTATCTTCCATGAAAATATTCACAAGTATGGTATTACTTTTTCTATCTTCCACCGAAAAATTTAGAATTGAACTTTAAATTTCTTTATGTCTTTGTGAAATAAGGAACTGAAGTGGAATATTTTTATTTTCTCTGGTGAAATTAGAAATGAATTGTGTTCTTTGGTAAAATTCAGAAGAGAACTTGAATTCTTCTTCACTTCATTGAGAAAATTTTAAATTGAACTAGAACTTTTTATCTTCCGGGAAAATATTCACACGTATGGTATTACTTTTTCTATCTTCCACCGAAAAATTTAGAATTGAACTTTAAATTTTTTATTGGGGAAATTAGAATTGAATTGTGTTCTTTGGTAAAATTCAGAATAGAACTCGAATATTCACGATCAAAGTATAACTTTTCCTATCTTCTATGAAAAATTTGGAACAGAACTTTAAATTTCTTCATCTCTTTGAGAAAAAAATCTGAACTGAAGTGGAAATTTTTATATTATTTTTGGGAAAAAAGATTTGATCAATAACTTTTTCATTTTCATTGAGAAAATTCAGAATCGAAGTTGAACTTTTCTTCTTCCGGGAAAATATTTGGAACAGAACTTTAATTTTTTTCATCTCTTTGAGAAAGGTCGGAATTGAATTTAAGAAAATTTAGAATTAAAGTGAAACTTTTTATCTTCATGGAAAATAATCACAATCATAGTATAAATTTTCCTATCTTCTATGGAAAAATTTAGAATTGAACTTTAAATTTTTATGTCTTGGTAAACTTAAAAGTGATATGGAAACTTTTTATTTTCTCTGGAGAAATTAGAAATGAATTATGTTCTTTGATAAAATTCAGAAGAGAACAAGAACTTTTCTATCTTCTATGAAAAATTTGGAACAGAACTTTAATTTTTTTCATCTCTTTGAGAAAGGTCTGAATTGAATTTAGAAAATTTTATATTATTTTTGGGAAAAAAGAATTGATCAATAACTTTTTCATTTTCATTGAGAAAATTCAGAATCGAAGTTGAACTTTTCTTCCGGAAAATATTTGGAACGAACTTTAATTTTTTCATCTCTTTGAGAAGGTCGGAATTGAATTAGAAATTAGAATAAGTGAAACTTTTTATCTTCATGGAAAATAATCACAATCATAGTATAAATTTTCCTATCTTCTATGGAAAAATTTAGAATTGAACTTTAAATTTTTATGTCTTGGTAAACTTAAAAGTGATATGGAAACTTTTTATTTTCTCTGGAGAAATTAGAAATGAATTATGTTCTTTGATAAAATTCAGAAGAGAACAAGAACTTTTCTATCTTCTATGAAAAATTTGGAACAGTATTTTAAATTTTTTCATCTGTTTGAGAAAAATCTGAACTGAAGTGGAAAATTTTTATATTATTTTGGGAAAATAGAAATGATCAATAACTTATTTCATTTTCATTGAGAAAATTCAGAATCGAAGTTGAACTTTTCTTCACTTCTTTGAGAAAATTTAAAATTGAAGTGAAACTTTTAATCTTCATAGAAAATAATCACAATCATAGTATAACTTTTCCTATCTTCTATGTAGAAATTTAGAACTGAACTTTAAATTTTTTATGTCATGGCGAACTTAAAACTGAAGTGGCAGCTTTTTATTTTCTCTGGAGAAATTAGAATTGAATTGTGTTCTTTGATAAAATTCAGAAGAGAACTTGAATATTCACGATCAAAGTATAACTTTTCCAATATTCTATGAAAAATTTGGAACAGAACTTTAAATTTTTTTCATCTCTATGTGAAAAGTCGGAACTGAATTTAAGAAAATTTAGAATTAAAGTGAAACTTTTTATCTTCATGGAAAATAATCACTATCATAGTATAACTTTTCCTATCTTCTACAGAAAAATTTAGAACAGAACTTTAAATTTTTTATGTCTTGGTGAACTTAAAACTGAAGTGGAAGCTTTTTATTTTCTCTGGAGAAATTAGAATTGAATTGTGTTTGTTGGTAAAATTCAGAAGAGAACTTGAACTTTTCTATCTTCTATGAAAAATTTGGAATAGTATTTTAAATTTTTCATCTCTTTGAGAAAAATCTGAACTGAAGTGGAAAATTTTTATATTATTTTGGAGAAATAGAATTGATCAATAACTTATTTCATTTTCAATGAGAAAATTCAGAATCGAAGTTGAACTTTTCTTCTTCCGAGAAAATATATTGAACAGAACTTTAAATTTTTTCATCTCTTTGAGAAAGGTCGGAACTGAATTTAAGAAAATTTAGAATTAAAGTGAAACTTTTTATCTTCATAGAAAATAATCACAATCAAAGTATAACTATTCCTATCTTCTACGGAAAAATTTAGAAGTGAACTTTAAATTTTTTATGTCTTGGGACTTTTCTTGTTCCGGGAAAATATTTGGAATAGAACTTTAAATTTGACTCTTTGAGAAAGGTCGGAACGTAAAAAGTTAAAAAATACCATGTTAAAAAATTCAAGAAAGTATTTACAAATTGGGGAGGGGACTCTTTGAGGTTGGAAAATGGGTTTAGGAATGACATTATGAATGGAACTTGTTCAGAAAAGATATAATAAAGCCATAAAAAAGTATTAAAAAAAATGGAGAGGGGACTCTTTGGGGGGCCCGGGGAGGGTGTTTGGGGGACCCTTGGGGGAGGGTGTCCCTTCTGTGTCTCAATGCACATAAAATATTTAAAAAATGGGGAGGGGAGGAGGGGGGGAGGGGAGGAGGGGGGAGGGGAGGGAGGGGGTTGGGGGAGGGGGAGGTGACGGTGAGGAGTGGGGAGGAGAGGGAGAGGGAGGGTGGGGGGGGCCCTTTGGGAGCCTGGGGGACCTTTGGGTGCCGGTGGAGGGCCTTTGGGGGTCCTGGGGGCCGGTTGAGAGCCTGGGGGACATTTGGAGACCGGGTGAAGGCCTTTGGGACCCCGGTGGTCTTTTGGGAGCTCGATGTGCCTTTGGGGGCCCGGGGAGGGCCTTTGAGGGTCTGGGGGCCGGGTGGGAGCCCTGGGAACCTTTGGGGACCGGGGGGCTCCTTCTGGATTGGGGTATGGGGATTGGAACCCTTTGGATCGGGGTAGGGCGATCGGGGCCCTTTGGGGTTGTGGTAGGGGACCTCACAACACTGTTCAAATGGAACTTGTGTATTATAACGACCACACTCAAAACCTCTTCTAAAATCATCTTTTAAATCATCTTTTAAAATGTCTCTAACTGTTTCGCCGAAATAATTCCATAAGCTGTCTAAAACCGTTTCGCCCAAATAATCCCCTAAAAGTAATTTCTGTGTGTTCCTTTTGTTTTTTGGCATCTCTGTGCTTTCACATTTCAAATTTCTAGGAAACCCTTTCCTACGTTAATCTCTTCATCTCATAAATGTTCCTAGCTAAACTATTAGGGTTTCGTTAGAATATCAATTTATCTCTCCGACTTAAAGCTCAATGAAGCCGTATTTAAAAATAGAATTTCTATCTCTTTAGACTCCCGCATAATTCCAAGATAGCAAGTGATGTCATTTATAATTCCTGACACTAAAGATCAATGAAGCCCTATTTAAAAATTGAATATTAATTTTTCTCTCTGACCTAAAGAACGTTTATCCCACAGACCTAAAGATTAAAGAAGCCATAATGTTTCTTAATTCCCCCTTCGTGAATCAATAATTTCCCCTAGCGATTATGTAAATCAAGTTCTCAGGTCAGGTTAGCCTAAAGATCAAAGAAACCATAATGTTTCTTAATTCCCCCTTCGTGAATCAATAATTTTCCCTCCGATTATGTAAATCAATTTCTCAGGTTAGGTTAGCCAAACAACAATGAAGCCATGTTTGTTTCTTAATTCCTCCTTCGTGAACCAATAATTCCCCCATCGATTATGTAAATCACCCCAATGTCATTACACCTGGACAAACAACAGCAAATAATTCCTGACACTAAAGATCAATGAAGCCCTATTTAAAAATAGAATATTAATTTTTCTCTCTGACCTAAAGAACGTTTATCCCTCAGACCTAAGATTAAAGAAGCCATAATGTTTCATAAAATTCCCCCTTCGTGAATCAATAATTTCTGAGATCCCGTACGAACCACGTGGTTCGTACGGGATCAATAGGGGCCATTCTACTACTACAATCAAATTACAGTCGCATTGGCCTTGAATTTTACCCGCAGAAGTCGGATATTCTTCTGTTCAACTGGCGCCAAGAAGAGGTCTCGTCTCTAAGGCTGGGAGAACTGTCTGTAGCCCCTGTCTCGAAAATTATTTACCTTGGTTTACCAATTGGAAAGGGTCTAAAAACTACCCGCTCCCTTCTTATTGATCATCTCTGTAAACGCCTGGCTTTTGCTTACGGTAGAGTAGTCTCATCTAAAATCCGTTTCAACCGTTTACTTCTGGCTTGACTTTATAACGCAGTATCCCTTCCCCATTTCCTGTATCTAAGCCCGTTTTGGAGAATTTTTCCTGAGCCAGAGAAAAGAAAGCTCAGATCCGCGTTTTTTAAGTATGCGAAGTTCTTGTTGCGGCTCCCGCCGTGGACAAGAAATTCGCACCTTGTTAAAAATTTTAAAATCGGAGACCCAACGGCAGCTATAATTGAACAAATTAAACGGTACAACGAGAAAGTTTCTTCCCACCCTTGGTACCGTTTGCTAAGGCAGTAAATCGCTGTCCATTTAATTTTATTTGCAGATATCTTGTCATATTTAGTCTTTTTACCATCTCTTGTCATATTTAGACTAGTTGATGGAGTCCGTTGATTTTGAATTGAAATTATCAAGTATTTTGGTGTAGGTTAGGTTAGTTGAATTGAAGTTATCAATCATATTGCTTATGTTTCTTCAGTGCTTGGGAGTTTAAAAAGTAAAATTTCTTACGTACCTGCAGTGCAGTGTATAATTGAGTTTTTGTTTCTCATCTTTGTAATGTGTTCGATTATGTGTAATGTGTTGTAATTGTTTTTTGTGTGTGTTTTTTCTTTTTTAGTGATACTCTGTCTTTTGTACCTTTTTTTTGACGGGTAATAAATAAATAAATAAAATATATATCCAAAAAAAGGATTTTTGAACTTGTAGGTTTCCAGAATTTTCAATCATACTATGAAAACGAAAGAAAAAGGAAAAGAGAAAAAAAGGAAAAAAGATTGTGAAAATCGTATTGATTATCCTCCTATTGTAAAAATCGATGCTTGATGGTGCGCGTGCGGCGTAGCCGCACTCGCAAAATTTTTTTTTGAGCATTTAGTAAAAACAGATGCGATCTAGTAAATTTTTTCTCTCCGATTTAATAAATTATTCCAGATCAGGGTGGCAACCCTGACCGGGAGCTTACGAATCAATTTTGATGTCAATTGATCGAGGATCTTAGATGTCTCAGCAGTCTGAAAAGTTAACGAGAGGCTAGTTTAAAACTAGCCTGTCGTAGGCGAGGCATCTGCCCCCACCCCGACAAACACAATGAATCACCTCCTCCTTCATGATAGCTGATATGCAATTGCGCACAACTAAGCGTAATTTCATAAGAAAAATAAATTTAATAAACTTAGTTAAATCCAGTACTGCCACCATGCGACCTTTCCTCCTTTGCAGCTGGGAAGCATAAAATTTGGCTTTTTGATACCTTTAAATCGATTACTTTCTCAGAATTTTAAATTGGTTGCTAAGTGGTCTTCTTTGGGACAAAGTCGTAGTTTGGTGCCATAAAATGGCAGAAAACAACACTTTTTCATGGCATAATTCGTGTGCTGAACTAAAGAGGAACTTTTAATTTACGTTTGATTGAAATCGCCAATTCAATTTTCTAGTACCTTTGGTTTGATGCGATCAACTCTGGGGAAAAACAAGTGCACATGCATCTACCATCGTTCTGTCGTGGAAAAAAAATATGCAAAACTCTGCATTTTGTAGATTAGAGCTTGAATCCTCTACAGTAGGGTTTTCTGATAGACTGAACCTAATAAAAGGATTGCTTACTTTTACGATCAACCATTGAAAAAACAAAACAGATATAGCCTACCATTGCATGCATCTGCAATCTTTCTTTTGGAAAAATATTTACGAAATTCCACATTTTATAGATTGGAGCTTAAAACCTCTACAGTAAGGTTCTCTTATATGACGAATCTATTAAAACGATTTTCGCTGAGATCGCTTGCTTTTTCTGTGAGGGTTCCCCCTTTTTTTGAAAATAAGGCAGATTTTCTTGGATTTGTAGCTTTTGGTGGGTAACAATAAACTGAATGAGTTTTATTTGTTTAAAATCAGCATAAAAAGTCAATTCTGTTAATGTGTCAATTGTTTTTAAAATTCCATTTTTAGTTTTGGTGAATGTTTGCCCGAGTCACTCCTTACTTGAAGTTTGTTATCACAAACTGTTAGATAAGACCACAGTAGACAGAATCAGTGATGCCAGGTGCCTGACTTAAGAATGCGCACAAAGGGAATCGAAAATGCGCCATCGGCGCATTTTCGCTATCTATTGTTTTGGGTGGAGTTCGAAATTCAGGGTAAATTAGATCTTGCAGGGTTGAGTGCAAAAAAAAAAAAAAAAAAAAAAAAAAAAAAAAAAAAAAAAAAAAAAATCAGAGACAATGTTACCAGAAAGCGTGAATTTTGTTTTTCAGAATACTAGAGCTCAAAATTGGCAGGATTCAGTCTTCATTGACAGATTTCGGCACCATATTCCGAAATCTGAAACAGTGAAGCATTTTTGACTGATTACATGCGCTTTTGTGGTCGAAATTTTCTGTTCTCAGTCTCTGGGTTGACGAGAAAGATATTTTCCTTAGTTCTCTGGTATGTCAGAGAATTAAATAAATAAGGGAATTAAAGATGATCTAACAAAAAAAATGACTTGGCAAGCTCTAAAGTGGTATTTTACATTACTTTTTGGCTAATGTGCTGAATTATTCCCTATCAACAATAGAAATTGTGATTAAAGAACTAAAAAAAGAAAAAAGCTACTCAGTATACTGGTCTTGCAATATAAATAAATTATACAAAAACGTGGAAGTTAAAGGCGCACTTGATAAAAATAACTAATAGATAGGATTATTATCAAACTTAGTTATGAGAACAAAATGTTTCCCAGCTTTCAAAATATAAATTAGAACGACAAGAACGACCAAGTCAAAGATAAGAAATTAGACCGGCCGTTATTAATGCAACTATCTATAAAATTGCAGGCTAAGGACAACGTTCTGAGATTTTGTCATGAAATAGAAGCCAAAGACATATGCATATGAGACAAAATTGTACTTGGCAAGGTCCTTCAACAGTACCGATTGTTATTTTATTTGTGTTTTCCTTTTAATGAACTTTGAATTAGTTTTGTAAATTTTTAATCATATATTGTATTTATCTTCGACTAGTAGTCAAGATCATTTTCAAAGTTAAACAGCAAACCCTCCTTCTATATCGCCCAAAATTTCCTCGAGAGTTTCCTCTTCATTTTCATTGTCATTGGATGGTTTTTTGATGTCACACATGTCAATGGTAAATCTATTCAGCATAACGGGTGTAGAATCAAAGTCCCTGCAGTACTTTCCCTCGCAATTTAGCCTAAGTCGGATGGTCACAGTAGAGTTAAGCATTTAAAGGTGCACCCTGTTTCGAATTTTGTACATGACAAGATTCATGACAGAAAACACTCTCTCGACGAAGGGTTTGCTGATGGGTAAGCTTAAGACAGAAAGAGCTGCTTGAGCTTTGTCGAACAAAGGTCAGCTTTTCCCACTCTTTTCTGTATTTTTTTTTTAGAAATTTGACCGCCTTACCATTTGGTTTTTCACGCTGAGGATAATGCACGCTTTAATATTTAAAATTTAGGTCGTCATGGAGCCTGGAATGCGATATGAGAATCCCTAAGGGGTTCTGAAAATTCCACCTGTCTTTATAGAGAGATTTCTGAATCTGTCAGTAGAAGTTGTCAGTAAACACTAGACTCTGAAATTTTGATTTTTGTCATTGTAATTGTGAAGGCGAAATGCGCCCACTTTGTGCCGAATTTTTTTGACATGCGCAAAATCGGCGCAATGCGCCAATTTGAAAAATTCAATGCGCAATCAACTCAAAAAAGCGCCCAAATGGCGCAAATGCGCACCACCTGGCAACTATGGACAGAATATACCAGTAAGCTTATCGCAGATCATTTCTGGTCTTCGTGAACAAAAAGCTCCTCCCACTTATTTCTGCCTTAGCTTGTTTAGCCTGTTTCTGCATTAGCTTTATTTCCGTTTGTTTCAATGCACTTTGATGGAAACAGTCGGAAACAGACTAACCTGTCTAGCATGTCTAACATGTTTATATCTGCCAAAACGTTCTCCGGAGCACTCGCACCCCGGTCCGGGTTTTTATAATGGGTGAGATAGAGAATGATGACACTGGATAATATATGAACTGTGGATAAGACTCTCTTGTGATAAACAATTTTATTTGAACCTGTTAATTTTATTCAGTTGAATTTGAGTGTTGAAAGAAAGAGGCTGAATTTGACAGCTGGATTGTAAGTTTAAATTTAGTTTTCTTTCGGTATTCTGCTATTTTTTTTAAAAATGTCTGAATATGTGAAAGATTTTTGTTCAATGAAGAGAAATCTTTTTTCCAAGAAGATCTTGGCGAAAGCCCACTTTAGGGGCTTTTGAAATCTTGGATATCTGTTGATCTTTGGCAGATAAATGAAACTTCCAGGAGTGAAATCACAGCCTAAACTATCCTCTTAGAAGCTGTTTTTAAGTTCATATCTCTACTCCTTCTGTAGCTTATCCTAAGGCTTTGACATTACATAAAGACAAGTCTACACCTTTTATCATTTTGAGAAACAACAGATCTTACCGTAATTTTGGTTTGAGTCTGATTCTTTTTTGCTCTAGGTTTTGGACATAATGGTTTAAGATTAAATGCATAATAACGCATAAAAATTAAATATATTATTGATTAAATAGATCGATTCCATTGCCAGGAATCTACGCTGTTTCAAATTTGCTGAATTTTGGTTCATTGTGGATGCAAAGTTAGCTACTCTTTTCATCTGATTTTTTTAGTGTATTTAAAAATAAAATTATTCCTAAGAAAATTTATCCTAAAATATATTCCCTTGCCCTCACCCACCACTGCTTGTCTGGTTTCTGCCCCCCCCCGCTGTAGTTTTTTTCTACTAGCGCCCTTGTGCGGATTGTCAAAAGGGCGTAACCCATGAATGACTGAGAGTAATAATTTGGAATTTTCAGAGTATGATGAGGGGGATGATCAACGAAAAGTACCGGGGTTTAGGATATTGATGTGAAACTTTGAGGGAAAAGTTAAACTAAAGATAAACATACTTATCAGTATGTGTCATCTTTTACCGAGGGCGTATCAGTAATATCTTTGTAACGGCTTACCGTATCAAGCTGATACTTCCAAGGCATCATAAGGGGATGTCCAACTGACCAAAAGGCAACATGTGCATGCTACTGCTGTTACTACTACTGATACAACACTACTACTACTACTACTGCTCCTACTAAAACAACTACTTCTATGATACTAGTGCTATTAAGGCTAATTGTATGAAGGTGAAAATTTAAGAAAATATTGAGGGAAAATTTGAACTAAATCACACCACACTTCGTGCATGTAGATTGTCAAAAGGATATCTCAGGAATGGATTAGGGTATTAAGTTGGAACTTTCAGGGAACACTTAAAAGGGAAAATCAATCGATCAAAAGGCAATACGCAGAGGCTTCTACTAATATTACCTCTACTAATACTGCTACTCGAACTGCTATTTCTATTGCGACTGTTATTAAGGCTAAGAGTATTAAGATGAAGATTTTGGGAAGTGTTGAGCGGATGGGGCTGAACTAAATCAAAAACACTATGAACATACATATTATCAAAAAAGGGTACTGGTGCATTAGATGGTAACTTCTATATACAACTAAAGAAGTCAAGTTTGGTTAATGCTAATGAAAAAAAGTAAAATAGGATGGATATATAATAGTTTATAAAGAAATTTGGGCTATATATTTACACATTAGGGGGGGGGGGTAAAGCATAGCATATATTAAATACGTAACCTAACCTAATCTAACCTAGGTACCATCCTCTCCCCCCCTAATCCCCCGAAAACAACTGTTTAAATATCGTAAACGCAAGGAAAACCACGCTTTGCATTGCATTTCTCTATAGCAGTCTCTTGCAGTTAACCCGTCTGGCGGGTTTTTCGTGACTGGTTTCCTTGCATAATATATAAAAGTGACCATCTAATGCACTAGTACCCAAAAAAGTATAATGGCAGTAGCATTGCAACGGCTAATTGTTCTAATTTGAAACTTCCAGGGATTGATGAGGGGGGGGGAACAACTGACTAAAAGGTAATATTTTAATACTACTGCTGCTACTAGTACTATTACTATTGCTGTTAATACAACTGTTAGTCCTACAATTAGTATCACTAGTATCACTTTTACTACTATGACAACTATAACCACTATGACAAAGGTTATGAAGGTGAAATTTCAAGGGAATATTGAAGGGGAAAGTTGAACTGAATCACTACACACTGTCTTCATACAGGTTGTCAAAAGGCTATATCAGCAAAATCTTAGGAACTGCTTGGTGCGTGAAGGTGAAACTTGTAGGGTTTATTGTAGGGGTTGTTAAACTAACTAAAAAGCAATGTTTGGATCCTCCTGCTGCTACTGGTGCTAATTTTACTACTACGACGACTACTAAAGCTAAGGCTAATGCCACTAATTTTACTGCTACTTCTGTTACTACTGGTGCTGCTATGATTGTTGTTATAACTAAGAGTATCAAGGCGAAAATTTTGGGCAATGTTGAAACATTGTTCAACTAGATTAAAACACACTATGATTATACAGTTTGTCAATAAGACTTATCAAGAATGCCATAGGAACGGTTTATGGTATTGAGTTGAAACTTTCAGCGTGTGTTGAGGAGGATGTTAGAAATAACCAAAAGTACAATATACATACTGCTACTAATGCGACAACTATTACTACAACTATTGCTACTATTCAAGCTAAGGGTATTGAGATGAAGCTTTCAAGGAATGTTTAAGCGGCTGTTGAACTAAATCAAAACCAACTATGAGCATGTAGATTGTCAAAAGGGTGTAATAGCGATATCTCAGGAACGGCTCACATTATTAAGTTGGAACATTCTGGGTATGTTGTGGCAGATTTTGAACTAAGATTAAGACAATACATGCATGCTTCTAATTCTGCTACTACGATTGCTGTAACTTATGAGGCCAAGGGTATTAAGATGAAACTTTTAGGGAACATTTGGGAGAGATTTCAATTTAACAAAAAAAACTATACCCTTGCAGGTTTTCAAAGGGGAATATAAGCAATATTATATATATAAGAATATAAGAATATAAGAATTATATTATTATAATATAAGAATATATATTATAATATTATAATATAAGAATATAAGAATATAAGGAATATATATTATAATATTATATTATATATATAAGGAATATATATATACAATATTATAATATAAGAATATAAGGAATATATAGCTCCTTTCTAAAGGAGCTCATTTGATTGGGAATTAAACGTTCTAGTCCTCTTTTAAAGAGTCAAAAGTGGTTAGAGGGCAGGCTGCCCCCTCCCAAGCCCATTAATTCTTCAAACACATCCAATCGAAATTTTGCAATGGTCATTTCGTTCAGCATGGTTGAAAAGCCCGGCATCTATGTCTCTGGGGATGTCAAACCCCACGGTCCTCAGAGCAAGGGCTGTAAGCTATACAATTTGCTCAATGTTTATATAGTATTTGTTATTAGGAAAAAGGCCATGTTTGACCTTTGGTGTTCAAAAAACTAAGTGTATTCTAGTGCAGCTTTCAGAAAATGTTCAGGGGAATGCTGAACTCAAGAATGATTTTTGGCATTAAGTCGAAATTTTAAGGGAGTCATTAGGGAGATGATCAATTGAGTTTGGGCATGTTAAGAGGTATGTTGAGCTAACCAAAAGGCACTATGTACAAGTTATCACGATTACTACTATTACAACTGCTATGACTGCTACTTCTACTGACGTTAAGGATATTAATGTAAAACTCAGGGAAAATATAGGGAGTGTTGAAGTAAATTAATGCACACTGTGTGCATTCACGTTGCCAGAAGGATGTATGAGCAATTTCTCAGGAATAAATTAGATTATTAAATTGAAACTTTCAGGGTGTATTGAAAGGGACGTTCAACTAATCAAAAGGCACTCTGTTCATACTGCTTTACCACTACCGCAGCTACTTTGGGGGTAAGGGAAGAGACAGAGGCACATCTCCCTAGCTGTGCTAGGGAGATGTTTCTAAGGGTAGGAAGCTGAAACTTTTAGGGAATGTTAAGGGGGATGTTGAAATTAATGAAACCTCACTCTATGGAGGTAGACTGTCAAAAGGACTATCAACAGTATCCCAAGATGGTCTAGAGTATTCAATTGAAATTTTCAGGACAAATTTAGGTGAATGTTTAACTAGGAAAAATGCAAAATGTGCTTACTCCTACACATACTAATACTTCTACCAATAGTGATACTACTACTACTACGACTGCCACAACTACTACTACTAGCATTACTGAATCTAAGGGTATTACTGTGAAACTTTCAGCAAATGTTGAAGAGGATAGTGAACTAAATTAAAACACGCTATGCGGATGTAGGTCATTAAACAACTTAAAGTATTAGGTTGAAACTTTGAGTGCATGTTAAGGGGGATGTTGAG
Source organism: Artemia sinica (assembly GCA_027921565.1). Taxonomy (NCBI): domain Eukaryota; kingdom Metazoa; phylum Arthropoda; class Branchiopoda; order Anostraca; family Artemiidae; genus Artemia; species Artemia sinica. Next base: position 9,010,399 of record CM051268.1, on the reverse strand, counting down.
CAATCAAAAAGGTATACTATGCGCATGCTACCCCTACTACCTCTACTGCTACCACTAATACTACTATTAAGGCTAAGGGTATTAAGGAGATATTTTTAGAAAATGTGTGTGTGGGGGTATGTGATTAAATTGAAACACGTTCTGCGTATGCATGCTGTCAAATGGCCGTAAGACCAATTTGTCTAGAACGACTTGGAATAGTGGATTGAAACTTCTAGAGCATGCTGAGGGGTGTGTTGAAGTAATAAAAATGCATTATGTGCATACTACTATTAGTAGTTGTAGTTCCATTACTGCTGTTAATACTAATATCACTAAGCCTAGTGGTGTTAATGTAGTACTTTCAAGGACTGTTGAGAGGTTGGGCTAAATCAAAACACATTATATGCCTGCAGGTTATCAACAAGATATATCATAAATATCCCAGAAACAGTTTGGATTATTATGTTGAAACTGTCAGGGCATGAGGAGGGGATGTTGTACTTGATAAAAAAGGCAAAATATGGATACCATTACTGCTTACTACGAGTTAATACAGATACTACTACTGCTGTCATTAATACTGCTCCTTTTGGTTCTACTGTTACTTCTGCAAGTCTCTAAAGGGTACCCTAGAATACAGTATAAAGTAGAAACTTTCACGGAAAGCTCAAGTTGCTTTAAAATTAAATTAGAAGACGTTATTTTTATATTGGTTGTCAATAAGACGTCTGAGCTCATGAACGACTGAGGGTCGTTTATGTTGAACGACCCCAAAGTTGAAACGATCTGAGTTTTCCTTAAAAATATTTACTATTACTACTTCTGCTCTTACCATTGAACTAAATCAAAAAAGTGTAAGTACATCCAGGTTGTCAAAACAGCATAGAAACAATGTTTTGGGAATTTTATTAACTATTTTTCAGTAGAACTTGAGGAGACTTAGAACTAAATTGAAACATACTATGTTTGTCTAAATTTTCAAAAGGACATATGCTATTAAAAATTGCTGAAAACTTTTCTCCAACATATCAATAATATACTAGACTATGGACTGTTATAGAAAAAAAAAACTAGAAGATTTAGAGTATTCTTTTCTTTTCCAATTAAATATACCATATCAATGAAAAACGATCTCTTGTTATTGAACAGATATATGGGCTAATACCATTCCACAACGCCAGGTATGCTCCTTAAGGAAAGATCAAGAGATTTTGACTAGGAGGAAGGGGATAATTGTCTAAAAACCATAGAATTATGTTTTTACACTAGTGTCTTTCAATTTTTATATTGTGATTGTGTATTGAAAATCCAAGTGGGTATACTCCATCCCCCTAAAATCCCGCGACTTTAGAAGGTATTAAAGGTTATAATTTTTTTTTTATTTTAGAAGATCTCTTGGAAGACCTTTACGCCAGCTTTTCCAGTAAAGGGTTGAAAGGAAATGTCACTTTCAAAGCACCTGACCATGGAGAATCTGGATTATCTTTCACCGGGAAAAAAGGAGCAGTCCGCATCACGGTGGCTATAGTATCAGATACGATTGAGAGTCAGTCCTTTTATGATCTTGCTGTGTATGAGTTGCCTACAGACTATAGCAAACAAGAATCTTGTAATCCAAGGAATCTTGGGAAAAAGTAAGTTTTCGTGCTCAATCAGTAATGCCGGATCCGGTCAGCTGGGATAATAAAATTGTAATAGTGCTGCCAAAATTAAAAAAAAAAATCCTGGGAAAAATTTTTTCGGCTATTATAACTAGAAATGGGTTATTTCATATTTTTGTATGTACATTCTAAAAAATGATAGTATTTACAGTCTGAAAAAAAAAAAAATAGCTGAACAAGGAGTTAGCAGGGTTACTACGGGTCGTACCAAAGAAGACTACTATTTTGATACTTTTTGGTCAAATTGGTACTTTTTGAATATCGTCTGCGAAAATAGTAATTTTTCAATACTTCTTGTTAAAAGCGGTACGTTTTAATGCTTTTTGTTAAAAGTATTTCCTTTTTAAGATTTAACATTCAAGAAATCAACTTGCTCATTATATTCTGTTTCCCCGTAAAAAAGGAACTTTCTCCAGTTTTGTTGATAAGCATTTGGGCAACAGAATATAGCATATAATATAGCATTTTCATTTCTCAATTTTTCTCTTGTCATGCTAAGAAAACAAATAGATATTGCATTACAGTTTACAGATAGGATTTTGGTTACTGTTCAGTTATACTTTAGACCAGTCCTTCCTAAACTATGGGTCGCGATCCCCATATGGGGTCGCGTCTTCCTGTGGAATATGTACAGATGGTGCAAGAGCAAGGACGGGCAAAAACATTGGTTTGAAATCATTTTTTCAAGCTACTCATTATTACCATGTAACTTTTACTCATTGCCTTACTCACCGAGAGGCCCCTGCAGCAAAAAAAAAAACACTTAACAGTAACTTATTTTCAAATCTTTGTAACGATAGGGATTCCGTCTATACAACTTTATTATTAGATGCAGAAGTAAGATGGTTTTCAAGAGGTCAAAGTTTAAGAAGATTATTATTAAAAGACGGTATTGAAATTTTCTTCACCGAACAAAAATGTGAATTTGCTGCTTTTCTTCAAAAAGACTTATGGCTATCCAAACTGCGTTGTTTCTTGGATATCTTTGCGAAATTAAACGATCTCAGCTTGTCTCTTCAAGAAAAAAATTACGACATGTTTATTTTAATGATGAAATTGAAAGTTTTATTAAAAAGATTAAAGTTTGGAAAGAGAGGATAAAAAAAAATCGTTCAAAATATTTTCTAGTGTCGACAATTTTATAATCGATCATTGTAAAACGTTTATTGCAAAAGTTATTGTAGATCACTTAAAAGCGCTAGAGATCTAGCTCTGTACATATTTTATATTAAATATTGATTTCGAACTACCGTGAAATAACTCTGCTGTCATTCCCAAGAAAACTTTTCTCAGTGGTCCTGCTGGATCGTTGTCGGAACATAGTTCGTGGGATTCGGCGACCTGAACAAGCTGCTTTTATGTCGGACCGTTCCGCCATCGAGCAGATTTTCACGATTAATCAGATAATAGAAAAAGTCACGGAGTTCCACCAGAAGGCTTTTTTCGCCTGCGTTGACTTCCGTTTGATTGACTGCGTTGACTTCGTCGACTGCGTTCGACTTGGACCGACAGGCACTTTGGAAGATTCTAGCATCGACTGGCCTCCCAGAGAAATACTGCAGACTCTTCAAAGCTTTACACCATGGAACAGAGAGCTGTGTTCAAGACAATGGCTGGCGCAGCCCATTCTTCTGAATCAAGACAGGGGTGCTTCAAGGATGTTCAGTGGCCCCAGAGCTCATCAATGTCATCATAGACCACTTTATGACAAAGATGACTTCATGTCTCAACTTTGGACTCAAGCTTGGATATCGTGCCATCTCAAATGCTCATTTTGCTGACGACCTGACCATCCTAGTGGACTCCATGGATCAGTTGCTTAAAGCGCTTCAAATCTTACGAGAAGAAGCCGCAATTGTGGGACTGCAGATAAACCGGAACAAAACGAAAATTATGGTCGTAGATCAGTCTTCTTCTGCTGTCATTTTTCCATTCAGTTTGGAAGGAACAACTAGCATAGAAGTTGTCCAAAGGTTTACCTACCTGGGATCCACGACTTCTTCAGATGGCTCCCTTCTCCCCGAGCTGCAAGCAAGGCTATCCAAGGCGTCTTCTGCCATGGGCAGGTTGAACCCTCACCTTTGGTGAAAACCGAATATCAGTCGTTTAACCAAACTGCAAATTTTCAACGCCCTCGTCGGTTCTGTGATGCTTTATGGAGCAGAGACTTGTCAATCATCAGCCGCAACCATGATGGCCATCGATAGATTCCAGTCGAAGAGTCTGAGAAGGATAGAAGGTCTACGGTGGGTTGACTTCGTGAGTAACGAGAAGCTGCTGCATCTTACCAAGCAGTACCTGTTTTCTACCCAAGCAGCCGAGAATACCTTACGGTGGTTTGGAAATCTACTTCGAATGCCCCTGCACTTACCTGCAAAGATGATCTTCGACATTGACCCTCTCAAAGCCGGTTGGAAGCGACCTCGTGGCCGACCAACGAAGCGATGGTCCGACAGCGTATCCGAGTTTCTAGCTATGGCAAATATCAAACCGAGTGAAGCGTAAACCCTTGCAATGGACCTAAGTGGAACGAGGAGGCAGACTTCATTCTCTACGCCGAGTAGCACCCGGTAGGAGACCTAAATAAGTAAGTAAAGTACATGCCACTTAAAGCTAAAGAGGAATTTGCTGAGCTTTCAAGTGATTCAAACTTAAAACAACAATTTCCAAAAAAGCCCTTGACTGAATTCTGGATCAGAACTAGAACTGAATTTCCCACAATCGCAGATATGGCATTATATGCTCTTCTGCCATTCAACAGCACATATTTATGTGAAGTTAGTTTATGAGCTGTAACACTTATCAAGCCCCAATATCGTTCATCGCTAAAAAATGTTGAAGAGGTCTTACGTCCAGCAGTGTCAAACATTCCACCAAGTTTTAATTTGTTATGCAATAAAAAAGAGGCACATCCATCTCACTAAAGTTTTTCCTTTCATTTTAATTTAATATTTACCACCCAACGAATGCATTCGAATATATTCGAATGAACTAAGACAGTCAGAATTCTCTTTTGTTTATGTTATTGCAAAAAATGCAATTTTGATGAAAAATAGGGCATATAATTTTTGTAAGTATCATAAAGACAACTTTTCAACTTTTGTGGAATTTTATTTTTGTTTTTGTATGTTTTTAAACAAATTCTAAAACTACATATTTTCATGTGTATATGTATATTGTTACCTATTAATTAAATCATCAAAAAATATTGATTTGTCTTTCACTTATTTTTATATGGGGTCGCCAAGAAAACTTGCAATCATAAATGGGGTTGTGAATGAAAAAAAGTTCAGGAAGCCCTGCTTTAGACAACTACAAAGAAAGAAATATAATCGTGTAGATTTGACTAAACGTTAGTTTGAAAAGGATAGGTGGTAAAGATTATAAAAAGTTATTTTAAAATCAGACATTGCAATATAGGCAATGTATGGTACTTGTGTATTATAAGGCAAACACTCAAGAAGGGAAGTTCTTAATCAAAAATACCAAAACTTGGGCTATATATTTGCACATTAGGGGGTGGGGTAAAATATAACGGGTCTGCATGCAAAATGTTTTAGGTACAATTATTCTGCATATTATGAATTAAAAGTTGTTTTCTAACTTCAAACTATCCAAATACTTTACCACCCCCTCCAATGTGCAAATATATAGCCCAAATTATATATTTCCCATCTATTCTGCCACTTGTCTTTGTCTTGTGTCACGCTACACTGAAAGAAACTAACGAAGAAACCGGTTTGTTCTTGAGTGTTTGCCGTATAATACACAAGCACCCAATGTATTATTAAAACAATACAGGGGGTGGGGGCTTCGGGGCCCACCCTCTTCCTAAAATGCGAGACTAAAAACTGTACCCTCTTAAAATTAAATATCTTAAAACCAGTAGTTATATAAGACACCGCTGTTTCTTTTGTTGAAGAATATTTTACAAAATATCTTTAACATTGGTTAGCCATATAGGTCTAATAAAGTTATTTCTGTACTGTATTCGGGAAGCTTTTTCTCGACATATGACATTTATCAGATTCTTAGTTTGATATGGGGCAGGGGGGGGGATGAGTGCCTCCCCCCAGCTGAAATTTAGTTTCTTCAAAAATCTCGTCAGAACTGAAATAAGCTTTCATAATTCAAGCACCCACAGAAATGCGACAGTTTTTTAGCTTTGCCTTTAAAGTTTGTTGTTATTTATTTGTCATTACGAACAGCGGCTAATGAGAAATATGCTAGCCACAAAAATGATGTAAAACAGTCAAAATGAGTTAATTTTGTTTATAAAAAGGCTATATCCAGGTATCAAGGATATAAATTGGTGAATGGGCTACCCCCCCTCAAATCTCTGCCCCCTGGATTTTGAAAGAAAACATTTTTGAGGTATACTTTTATTGAAAAATCCTTAAGAAATTAAAACGGCAAATTCTCCCTCTTCCCTGGGACTTGAAAGGTAAATGTTGCAGCCCCCTCTACATTTTTGTAGAGGGGGCACCACCTCAAGGCACTATTGGGCGGTAGGTAGTTAAACCTGAAATGGCTTTGAAAATCAAGAGATAGCAATTTTTTTGCCATAAGCATGGAATTGGGAATATTGAGAAGAAAACGTGTTACAGAACAATCTTACTTCATAATATGCAGAAAAACTATAGTTAACACATTTTGAAGGTTCTTTCACTATATTCTACAGTCACCACACCCTTAGTTGTAAATACATGACCAAAATTGTATATTTTCCATGTATTTTGCCATGTGTTCAACCTGACTCGCCGTAGATTGAATCAATGCTGACGAAATAAAGAAACGGAAAAAACCTATGGGAAATATAGCCCAAATATATGATTTGGGCTATATATTTGCATATTAGGGGAGGACAAAATTAGTGGAAGAGTATTCAAAATGTGTTGTTTACAATTTTTATGCATATTTGGGAGTAAGAATTGTTTTTTAACATGTTTCCTTCTGAATAGCCCCAATTCCAAACTTACATCATTTTTTTGAATGTAAAGGAATTATAATTTTGTTAAAAACGTATTTAGCTCAGAAGGGCACATAAAACAGACTAGTAACCTTTAAAAGAAAAAAGATAACTAGGCTTTGGATTTGTTTTGGCACGAACATAGAAGAAGGGGAACTTTGGGCTCGAAAACTTTGAAACTCCAAACTCTTGAATTTCTGAATCAAATTATCAGACATTTTTTTTTACAAATGACCCCCTACCCTCCCCGCTAACAAAAGTCGTTCGTGACTTCCAACTTAGAAATTTTACAGTATACACGATTCCTCACTATTCAAGCTTTCACCTGCGAACGGAAAAAAAATATGTACGATATGAATACCCTACCAGTTATTGATATGTACGATATGAATACCCTACCAGTTATTGATATGTACGATATGAATACCCTACCAGTTATTATCACTAATAGCTAAAAATTTTGTAACTGAAATATTAGTTTAAAATGCGGCAAATATTTTTGGATGTAATCATTTTATGCAGTGGTAGTACTTTCTAGGGACTCGTTGTAGTACCATTAATGTCATTGGAGTGGCAACCCTGGGAGTTAGTCGTTAGTCTTGATTGAGACTGCGCGTTGCAAATACATAATTTTTTGATATGACCTTTTTCAATTTGTATGATTTCTCTAAGGATTGAGGACTTTATTCATAATCGGATTATTTTTTTGTTGGCTTTTTCTACAGTACGAATCCTTTTAGAAGCAGTGAAGTATTTTCCAACTTCCCGAAGAAGCGAGCAGTGAGGGGATGTTTCTGTCGCAAGTGCCGTTGTACCTGTTAGGAGTATGGCCTCCATAAAACTATGGAGATAACCAACGCTTCCCTTTCTTATTTGTGTTTACTTGGCATGAATCGATATTATGTCAATGGTATGAAATACGGATGAAATACGCACGGACTTGTGCCGACTTCATTGTTTGCTTATTATGACCGGTATACTCAGTTGAAATGCTGTATTGAACTTTCTATCCCGTGCAGTATTGTGAAAAGTCACGAAGAAGTCACGAAAAGAGCAGCCTGGTTTTTCAAGAAAAAATACATAATGAAAGCAAAAGAGATCCTTTGGAAAGAAGCGAACTGGGTGACTCGAATGTCTACGCAGTTTGCTGTGACAATGTCATAGAAATGATTAAGCTGGTACAGGATTGTGATGAGGACTTCCAACACTCCTTACTTTTGAGCCAAAAGAAGTCCTCTTGATCCGAGGCCAATGTACAGTGATTGTTGCACTCAAGATTACCGAAGTGTGTAACACATTTTGATGGGACAAAGCTTCTCAAATAGTGAAACTGCGATTTCTGAAATTCCTGCTTAAACGAATCTCCGAACAGTCCTATGCTGTGATGGTGATAAATCAACCAAGTACCGTAGTAATACAGGAATTACAGGAAGACATTTTAGAACAATTGTGTGGCGATACCAGGTCAAAAATTGTCGAATTAATGCATCTCCAAAGTGACTGGAAAGTCATCCTGGTATCCAAATCTGACGCCAACGCAATTTGGAATGTGCTTTCTAGCTGTGAGAACACCATTAGCGCAGAGGTTAAAAGCCCCACTTTCTTTGGAATCATTAAATGTGTTCCAAACGATCTGACTTCTGATGACGTTAAGTCTCTTCTGTCAAATTTTGATGAGGTCAAGAGAATTCCTTTGAACAGATCTATCAGACTGAATTCAGAATCGAAAGATGATTTATCCCGAGCAATGAAATCCTCATTAGTGATTGGTTTCGAACGATTCCTTATAGAAAAGTTTTTGTTCGTATCCCCTCGATGCTATAACTGGATTTCATACGGAAATATTTTAAGTACGTTTAAAAACGAAAATTGTTGTTTGTCTGAGAGCAAGGTTCTGAAAGCTCTCATGCAGCCACAGACCCTTAAAAAGTGCTCTTTACAAATCAAAACTGTTGCCCGTGTTGCAGCTATAAGTGCCCCATTGCATAGGTTCTGCTGAAAGGTAAATTTGTTATAAAATATGATCTGGTTGTCGACTTCTGTCGTGGAACGTCTACGGAAAAATTTCCAATCGAGTCCCTTTTCTTTCTCAGCTATTGTAATCCCATGACCTAGCGCTAAGTCAGAAATATTTCCTATCGGAAGGCCGTAAAGCCTGTTAATACTATTTTCTGACTTACAGTCTTTTGTAGTGCAATTATGAGACTGAGAGGCAGACCATCTGGTGGTTATGCTGTCCTGTCCCGTTCCTTTGAGAGCTATTAAATAAAAAAAAAACAAGTTTTTTAAACTGAAAGTAAGGAGCGACATTAAAACTTAAAACGAACAGAAATTATTCTGTATATGAAAGAGACTGTCCCCTCCTCAACGCCTCGCTCTTTACGCTAAAGTTTTTTATTGTTTTAAAAAATAAAGTTGTGAGACAGAGTCAAACTTTAGCGTAAAGAGCGAGGCGTTGAGGAGGGGACAGTCTCTTTCATATACAGAATAATTTCTGTTCGTTTTAAGTTTTAATGTCGCTCCTTACTTTCAGTTTAAAAAACTTGTTTTTTTTTATTTAATTTTTGAACGTTTTTGAATAAATGCAGGTTTTGATCTTGGCTCACCGTACATGAATAATTAAAACAAAATTTTCATATTAATTTACTTTTATTTAGTTAAATGGCTTTCTCGAAACTTGTTTAATTTTATTTACGAACGTTTTTATTAGTAATAAATATACGTAACTTACGAATTAACTTACGTAACGAACTTCTATATTCATATATTTTTAATACATTTATTAGGGGGTTCGCCCCCTAGTAAATACCTTGCTCTTTAAGCGAAAGTTCAAATTTTGTTCCAATTCTTTAGAAATGACCGCTTAATCACAAAGGCCATTAATTAGAATAAATAGCTCTTATGAAAGTACTAAAAAATCTTTGGACTTAAAGAGCGAGGCATTGACTACGGGGTGAACCCAATTATATATGTAATATTTTCTGTTCGTTTAAAGTTTCGATGTTGCTGCTGTTGCAGTTGAAATACTTGTTTTTTTATATTAAATTTATGATCTTTTTTTAAATAATGCTGGGAAGTCCGGCGTCCCCTTCATAGCAATGTCCCTTCCCCCATGAAAACTTCCTTCATGGAAAGATCCTCCCACATAACCCCTGACCCACCACCCCCCCCCACTACCAGGAAAAATCTCCCCTGAAAACGTCTGTATACTTCCAAATAACCAATACTATATGTTAACATTGGGTAAAGTTCATAACTTTCAGCCCTCCCCCCGGGAAGTTCGGGGGATTAAGTCATCCTAAAAGACATACTTATAATATTTTCGAATATGCTGAACAAAATGGCTATCTCAAAATTTTGATCAGGTGTCTTTGGGAAAAAAATGGCGGGGGAGGGGGCCTAGTTGCCCTCCATTTTTTTTGGTCACTTAAAAAGGGCACTAGAACTTTCAATTTCCATTCCAATGAGCCCTTCCACGATATTCTAGGACAACTGGTTCGATACGATCACCCCTGGGGAAAAAAAAAAAAACAAACAAACAAACAAATAAACACGCACCCGTGATCTTTCTTCTGGCAAAAAATGCAAAATTCCACATTTTTGTAGATGGGAGCTTGAAACCTCTACAGTAGGGTTCTCTGATACGCGGAATATGATGGTGTGATTTTCATTAAGGTTCTATAACTTTTAGGGGGTCTTTCCCCCCTTTTTCGAAAATCAGCCAAATTTTTTCAGGCGCCTAACTTTTGATGGTTAGGATTAAACTTGAAGAAACTTATATATTTGAAATCAGCATTAAAATGTGATTCTTTTGATGTATCTATTTGTATCAAAATACCGTTTTCTAGAGTTTCGGTTACCATTGAGCCGGGTCGCTCCTTACTTACAGTTCATTACCACGAACTGTTTGATTAGCAGAGACTGATTACTTTATTACTGATAAGTTTGAAAATCAAGTAATGATCAACATAATTCTGCCTAAACATTACAAACTAAAGTCTGATTTCCGGTTTGCGTCCGCTTCCAAGTTTCTTGGCAAGTTTTTAGAAAAATTAGCCTCTCAATATCGTATCATCAGTGGGGATTTTAAAGTAGATATAACTAATACGATGTCTCCCTGGTCGTAAATCTTTTGTGGCTGCGTTCCTACAAACTATTAAATAAAAAAAAACAACAGTATTTTCAACTGAAAGTAAGGAGCAACATTAAAACTTAAAACGGACAAAATTATTAAGTATGTGAGGGGGGGGGGTGTTCTCCTCCAAACCACCTCGCTCTTTACGCTAAAATTGTTTAATACTTCAAAAAAAAGTTTCTTATTGTTCTAATTAAACGAACATGGTATTTCGGGAGTCGTTCTTAATGAATTGGGACAGAATTCAAACTTAAGCGTAAAGAGCGAGGTGGTTTGGAGGGGCAAATCCCCTCACATACGCAATATTTTTGTTCTTTTTAAGTTTCAATGTTGCTCCTTACTTTCAGTCGAAAAAAACTTGTTTTTTTTAATTTAATTTCTGATCGTTTTTTAACCAGGAAATCTGGCTACTCCTCCACGTAAAAATCCCTCCTCCCAAGGATTTTTTCTCTAGACAATTCAATCCTGGTGAAAATTTACCCCGGACAATTAACCTTAACATCTTCACGCGCAAAATTGTCGGTGGCAATTAGAAAGCAAGACATAAGAAGAATTTCGTATAAGAATTCAGGCTAATTCCCCTGGTGTAAAATTTCCCCTGAAAAATTAACCCCCTGGAAACTTCCCTCCCCAAGGAAAATTATCCCCGTGGAAAATCCCACCAGCAGATAATTCCACCCTTCCCCCAAAAATTTACGCATACTTCTTAAAAACAAATACTATACGTAAACAATGGGCAAATTTTGTAACTTAAAGACCTTTCCCTAGGGGCTGTGGAGGTTCATGATATCCCCAAAGGCATAGTTTTCCGCCTTTCAACTATGCTGAACAAAATGTCTATCTCAAAATTTTGATCCGATGACTTTGAGAAAAAAAGGGGCTTGGGAGAGGGCCTAGTTGCCCTCCAATATTGGATCACTAAAAAATTTCTGCTCGAATGAGCCCTCTCACGATATTTTAGGACCACTGGGTCAATACAATCACCCCTGGGTAAAAAAATAAATAAACACGCATCCGTGTTCGTTCTTCTGGCAAAAAAATACAAAATTCCACATTTTTTCAGATAAGCGCTTGAAATCTCTTCAGTAAAGTTCTCTGATACGCTGAATCTGATGGTGCGATTTTCATCAAGATTCTATGACTTTTAGGGGGTGTTTTCCCCTTTTTTCAAAAATCAGGCAAATTTTCTTAGGCTCGTAACCTTTGATGGTTAAGATTAAACTTAATGAAACTTATGATACTTGAAATCAACATAAAACTCAAATTCTTTTGATATATCTATTGGTATCAAAATTCCGTTTTTAGTGTTTTGGTTACTATTTAGCTGGGTCGCTCCTTACTTAAAGTTCATTGTCACGAACTGTTCTGATTCTACTTGGCCTAAAAGTGACAGCTTTTCATATATTGGACCGCTATCTTCTACTTCTAACATGGACCCTAATGTTGCTTTGTTTGGGAGTCACAAAGACAGATTTCTGAAAGAAGGATTCTATTTGGACTGCCTTCTCATCTCTATTTGATTTTATTCCTTCCCACATATGGCTGAAAATAAAAAAATCGATTTGGGTTTCATACCAAGACTGGAAAAGTGTATTTAATGAGACTTTCAGTAAAGTCTGTGACGGGATGCTGTGTAAAATCAAAGTGTCTTTCAATCTTCAGCGCAATCGTACTGTACTTTCACAAAGGGAAAAAAGTACCTCAGTTGAGCTCATATCCTACTTAGCACGTTGAAATATGCTGATTCAAGTACTGTTCATCTTCGACAGGGTCGTAAAAAGTTTTAGGTCAAAGACTGATAAAAACACGGAGCTTAATAAATGCATGGAGTTTGGCTAAAATTTGTCTCCCCTGTCACCAGCAGAGGTATTTGAAGCCGACAAAACAGGCTATTTAGGTTTGCTTCTCTGTTACCACCATCAACGCCAGGTGAATGTACGAACCTGTTTTCATATTTCAGCGCCTTTTTCATTTTATGTAATATCTACATCTTAGGCAGCACAATGCCTAAGTAAAGGCACTGTCTAAGTAAAGAGCAAAATAGGTTCTTTTTTTTCTAAGACGCTTCGTATGGAAGGAGCTGTCGTAAAAAATTCGGCGGGGCTCGTTCGATCGGAAATGAAAAGTTCTAGTGCCTTTTTTAAAAGCCGAAGTGTCTGGAGAGCAAACAGATCCCCCACGCCCCTGAATTCCCCTAAGACACCCAATGAAAATTTAGAGATAGCCATTTTGTTCAGTAAAGTGGTAAGGTCCAGTTCCAATACTTATGGGGATGACAGGACACCCCCCCCAGTCCTTGGACAAGGGCTGCAAGTTGTGCCATTCGTTCATTGTTTCTGTATAGTATTTGTTGCTAGGGAAGGGGATATTTTTCATCCTTGGTGTCTAAACAAGCTAAGGGTATAGGGGTAAAGCTTTCAAGGAATTGGAGGGGAGTGTTGTACTTTATCAAAACATATAATGTGTACGTAGTTTGTCAAAAGGGCGTATCTTACGAACGGTTTAGGGCATTGAGTCTGAAATTTCAGGGAATAATCAAGATGATGTTTTATTTACGAAAAAACAATATGTGCACGTTACTACTACTACTTCTGATGCGACCGCTACTAAGGCTAAGGGTCTTAAGGTGAAAATTTCAAAGGATTCAGTGGGGGGGGGGGGAGTTGAACTGAACCAAAATACACTGTGCATACAGGTTGACAAAACGCCATATCAGTAATATCCCAAGAACGGTTTCGAGTAGTAAGTCGAAACTTACAGGGTATATTAGGGGGGATGTTGAATTAACCAAAAGGTACTATTTGTATGCTACTTCTACTGCTACTACTATTACTATTGCTACTGCTAAAACTGCTTCTACTATGGCCAAGGGTGTCAAGGTGAAATTGCAAAGAAGTTTGAACCAATTCTTAACGTACTATGTGCATGCAAGTTGGAAAATGAGCGTATCAGCAATATCTCAGTAACTGCTTAGGGTATTAAGTTGGTGTCAAAAGCGCGTATCAGCATTATCTTAGGAATTGCTTTGAGCATAGATATATATAGATGATTTTGACAACCTAAATGTGCACAGTGTGTTTTGGTTTCATTCAACATCCCCCTAAACATTTCATAAGAGATCTCTTGCCCTTTTCCAAGAGCCAGGATCAAACATGCTCCCCTTACCAAATAGCAAAACCGCCAAAAACGCCAACAATGAGCGACTTGTAGAACTTAGACCCCTTGCCCCAGGGGCTGGTTGCTGCAGGTCATCCTTAGAGGTATAGTTATTGGACCTTTGAACCATTTTCAAACAATCTCTATTCCAAAATTTTTATGGAATGTCTTTGGGGGGATGGTAATTATAGAGGCATCAGCTTGGTTTCTGCGTAGTATGATGATAGTTTTTTGACTTAGAGATGCTATAAATACAGTTTTAAGGAAGAACAGTCTAGTTTTAGGAAGGGAGATGGTGCATCCACCAAATTTTCTTTCTTAGATTAATAACTGAAAAGTGCCCGAGTCATCATACCCCTTCAGTCCTCAGTTTTATATATTGTGAATAAGCGTTTGGTTCAGCAAATAGAATAGATTTAGCGAAGGTTCTATTTTTGAATGCTGTACCAGATAAATACATTAAAGTTATTTCTTCTATGCAAGAGAAGGGCATTTCTGTGATTAAGGTAGGAAATGAGGTTAGCAGCTGGATTCGTAGAGACAGGAATTTTTTTCGGGTAGGGGAAAAATAAATTGGTAAATTACCGACAACAGGTAATCTATAGAAAACCTAAAAGTCTTGTAATAAAAAAAGTAAAGCATTGAACACACCCACTCGAGGTCTTTTTTTCCTACTATTATATCTCACCCACTCCAAAAAGCAGGCTCTTATAGTTCATGTGCGTTTGATAGACAAGCCAGGGCTAGTAATTTAAACACACTATCATATTTTAGCCCTAGTTTGCCCTGGCCTTTTGGGGCCACCTTCTCTCATATTGCTTATATTTTATTTACTACCTGATAATAACTTCGGTTGAATAAAATTTTAGAGTGTACAATTTTCCCCCTTTTTTTCTTCTTTAGGATTGTCGATTTTTCTGTAACATTAGGCCCAGTGTTCTTACCATCTGAGGAAGTGTATGAAAATGAAATCCAAGATGTTGCCCTTTTCGGTCCTGGATCTATATGGGGAAGGACATTGGTGCTAGATGGGCCAAACACTCTCTGTGCATCAATTCAGGTAAAACTATCAACCATCAAATATAGTTTAAACATTAATTAACTAAGCTGCCGCATTCTGCAAAGCCCCTGTTAATTTTAAATATTTATGCAGTAGACACTAATGTATATATGTGTATGCAAACAATATAAGAATTCCTTGGAAAAGATTCCAAAATAACTTCAACCATGGCCGTAACAGTACACAGAGAAAATAGAAAAGGGTTCCAAAGACCAGGCTGAATGACCACTTGGTAAATTTAGGATATTCTGGAATGAAATTGCAATTTCCAGTGTCTCGCTATTCCTTTTCAAATACATGTTAAGTGCAACATCTATTACTGTAAATTCATTAGAACTAATGTTTTAGACAAAAAAGATTTGACTTCTGTAAACTATATAGTTTTTTAAGCTTCTGGAAAGTTTGAGAAGCTACATAAATGGAAAACCTACCGCCATCATTTGGTCCTGGAATTATATCTGGTTCTCTTCAGATTCAAAATCATCGAAAAGTATTACAGGATGCATGGAGACGGGTCACTCTAAACTTCATAGAATAAGATGAAACAAGATAAATAAATAGCAGGTAAAATTTTTAATTGAGACAAGGAAAAAATATGCAGTAATAAATGCCTTCCAAGATTTAATATCCAGAAGCCTTTGCTAGAGAAAATAAGAAAAAAGAGAAAATACAGTGAACAGCTGAAATACGCAAGAAATTCAAAGGCAATGCTCTAGCATTGTTATAGTAAAGAGCTGTAATGCTTCTATATTCTGTTTTTTTTTTTCAGAACTTCTTCACAAGGAAGGGGTGGTCGCATAAACGTCGGAAAGGGGCCAATATGCTTAAAATTGAAAGTTCTAGTGCCATTTTTTAATGTTAGGAGTGATCGGAGAGCAACCAGACCCCCAACCACCCCCTTTTCCTCCATTGATATCCTATAAATAATTTTAGATAGCGTTTTTATTCAAAATAGACCAAAGCCCAAGTAATTATAACTCTAGGGATGACATAACCCCTCAAAGCCTTCGGGAGCAGAACCCTATCAGGAGGTCCCGTACGAACACATGTGCTGCCACCTACAACTTTTTTTACATAATTTATTCAAGGATTATCGATCGAGTCTAATGGGGGTCAAGGTCAATCGATCTGTTGTTGTTTGGCCACGTGTAATGACATGAGGGGTGATTTACATAATCGATGGGGAAATTATTGATTCACGAAGGGAAATTGAGAAAAATTAAGGCTTCTTTAATCTTAGGTCTGTGGGATAAACGTTCATTAGGTCAGAGAGAAAAATTAATATTCTATTTTTAAATAGGGCTTCACGAAGGGGGAATTAAGAAAACATTAAGGCTTCTTTAATCTTAGGTCTGAGGGATAAACGTTCTTTAGGTCAGAGAGAAAAATTAATATTCTGTTTTTAAATAGGGCTTCATTAATCTATAGTGTCAGGAATTATAAATGACATCACTTGTTATCTTGGAATTATGTGGGAGTCTAAAGAGATAGAAATTCTATTTTTAAATACGGCTTCACGGAGCTTTAAGTCGGTGAGATAAATTGATATTCTAACGAAACCATAATAGTTTAGCTAGGAAAATTTATGAGATGAAGAGATTAACGTAGGAAAGGGTTTCCTAGAAATTTGAAATGTGAAAGCACAGAGATGCCAAACAAAAGGAACACGATGAAATTACTTTTAGGGATTATTTGGGCGAAACGGTTTTAGACAGCTTATGGAATTATTTCGGCGAAACCGTTAGAGACGTTGATTTAAAAGATGATTTAAAAGATGATTTTTGAGTGTGGTCGTTATAATACACAAGTTCCATTGAACAGTGTTGTGAGGTCCCCTACCACAACCCCAAGAGCCCCGATCGCCCTACCCCGATCCAAAGGGTTCCAATCCCCATACCCCAATCCAGAAGGACCCCCCCCGGTCCCCAAAGGTTCCCAGGGCTCCCACCCGGCCCCCAGACCCTCAAAGGCCCACCCCGGCCCCCCAAAGGCACATCGAGCTCCCAAAAGACCACCGGGGTCCCAAAGGCCTTCACCCGGTCTCCAAATGTCCCCCCAGGCTCTCAACCGGCCTCCAGGACCCCCAAAGGCCCTCCACCGGCCCCCAAAGGTCCCCCAGGCTCCCAAAGGGCCCCCCCCCCTCCCTCCCTCTCCCTCTCCTCCCCACTCCTCACCATCACCTCCCCCTCCCTCCCCCCCTCCCCCTCCCTCCCCTCCCTCCTCCCCTCCCCCCTCCCCCTCCCCCCCCCCCTCCCCTCCTCCCTTCCCCATTTTTTTAATATTTTTTGTGCATTGAGACACAGAAGGGACACCCTCCCCCAAGGGTCCCCCAAACACCCTCCCCGGCCCCCCAAAGAGTCCCCTCTCCATTTTTTAATACTTTTTTATGGCTTTATTATATCTTTTCTGAACAAGTTCCATTCATAATGTCATTCCTAAACCCATTTTCCAACCTCAAAGAGTCCCCTCTCTAATTTGTAAATACTTTCTTGAATTTTTAACATGGTATTTTTTTAACTTTTTACGTTCCGACCTTTCTCAAAGAGTCAAATTTAAAGTTCTATTCCAAATATTTTCCCGGAACAAGAAAAGTCCCATGACATAAAAAATTTAAAGTTCACTTCTAAATTTTTCCGTAGAAGATAGGAAAAGTTATACTATGATTGTGATTATTTTCTATGAAGATAGAAAGTTTCACTTTAATTCTAAATTTTCTTAAATTCAGTTCTGACCATTCTCAAAGAGATGAAAAAATTAAAGTTCTGTTCAAATATTTCCCCGGAAGAAGAAAAGTTCAACTTCGATTCTGAATTTTCTCAATGAAAAGAAATTAGTCATTGATCAATTCTATTTTCCCAAAATAATATAAAATTTTCCACTTCAATTCAGATTTTTCTCAAAGAGATGAAAAATTTAAAATATTATTCCAAATTTTTCTTAGAAGATAGAAAAGATCAAGTTCTCTTCTGAATTTTACCAAAGAACACAATTCAATTCTAATTTCTCCAGAGAAAATAAAAAGCTTCCACTTCAGTTTTAAGTTTACCAAGACATAAAAAATTTAAAGTTTCAGTTCTAAATTTTTCCTTAGAAGATAGGAATAGTTATACTTTGATTGTGATTATTTTCTATGAAGATAAAAAGTTTCACTTTAATTCTAAATTTTCTTAAATTCAGTTCCGACCTTTCTCAAAGAGATGAAAAAATTTAAAGTTCTGTTCAATATATTTTTCTCGGAAGAAGAAAAGTTCAACTTCGATTCTGA
Source organism: Artemia sinica (assembly GCA_027921565.1). Taxonomy (NCBI): domain Eukaryota; kingdom Metazoa; phylum Arthropoda; class Branchiopoda; order Anostraca; family Artemiidae; genus Artemia; species Artemia sinica. The sequence continues at coordinate 8,992,171 of CM051268.1, read as the reverse complement.
AATTTCTCATTGAAAATGAAATATGTTATTGATCAATTCTATTTCTCCAAAATAATATAAAAATTTTCCACTTCAGTTCAGATTTTTCTCAAAGAGATGAAAAATTTAAAATACTATTCCAAATTTTTCTTAGAAGATAGAAAAGTTCAAGTTCTCTTCTGAATTTTACCAAAGAACACAATTCAATTCTAATTTCTCCAGAGAAAATAAAAAGCTTCCACTTCAGTTTTAAGTTCACCAAGACATAAAAAATTTAAAGTTCTGTTCTAAATTTTTCTGTAGAAGATAGGAAAAGTTATACTATGATAGTGATTATTTTCTATGAAGATAAAAAGTTTCACTTTAATTCTAAATTTCTTAAATTCAGTTCCGACTTTTCACATAGAGATGAAAAAATTTAAAGTTCTGTTCCAAATTTTTCATAGAATATTGGAAAAGTTATACTTTGATCGTGAATATTCAAGTTCTCTTCTGAATTTTACCAAAGAACACAATTCAATTCTAATTTCTCCAGAGAAAAAAAAGCTGCCACTTCAGTTTTAAGTTCGCCACGACATAAAAAATTTAAAGTTCAGTTCTAAATTTTTTTACATAGAAGATAGGAAAAGTTATACTATGATTGTGAATATTTTCTCGGAAGATAAAAAGTTCTAGTTCAATTTAAAATTTTCTCAAAGAAGTGAAGAAAAAATAAAGTTCAACTTCGATTCTGAATTTTCTCAATGAAAATGAAATAAGTTATTGATCATTTCTATTTTCCCAAAAATAATATAAAAATTTTCCACTTCAGTTCAGATTTTTCTCAAACAGATGAAAAAATTTAAAATACTGTTCCAAATTTTTCATAGAAGATAGAAAAGTTCTTGTTCTCTTCTGAATTTTACCAAAGAACACAATTCAATTCTAATTTCTTCAGAGAAAATAAAAAGCTGCCACTTCAGTTTTAAGTTCGCCACGACATAAAAAATTTAAAGTTCAGTTCTAAATTTCTACATAGAAGATAGGAAAAGTTATACTATGATTGTGAATATTTTCCCGGAAGATAAAAAGTTCTAGTTCAATTTAAAATTTTCTCAAAGAAGTGAAGAAAAGTTCAACTTCGATTCTGAATTTTCTCAATGAAAATGAAATAAGTTATTGATCATTTCTATTTTCCCAAAATAATATAAAAATTTTCACTTCAGTTCAGATTTTTCTCAAACAGATGAAAAAATTTAAAATACTGTTCCAAATTTTTCATAGAAGATAGAAAAGTTCTTGTTCTCTTCTGAATTTTATCAAAGAACATAATTCATTTCTAATTTCTCCAGAGAAAATAAAAAGTTTCCATATCACTTTTAAGTTTACCAAGACATAAAAATTTAAAGTTCAATTCTAAATTTTTCCATAGAAGATAGGAAAATTTATACTATGATTGTGATTATTTTCCATGAAGATAAAAAGTTTCACTTTAATTCTAAATTTTCTTAAATTCAATTCCGACCTTTCTCAAAGAGATGAAAAAAATTAAAGTTCTGTTCCAAATATTTTCCCGGAAGAAGAAAAGTTCAACTTCGATTCTGAATTTTCTCAATGAAAATGAAAAAGTTATTGATCAAATCTTTTTTTCGCAAAATAATATAAAAATTTCCACTTCAGTTCAAATTTTTTTCTCAAAGAGATGAAGAAAATTTAAAGTTCTGTTCCAAATTTTTCATAGAAGATAGGAAAAGTTATACTTTGATCGTGAATATTCGAGTTCTATTCTGAATTTTACCAAAGAACACAATTCAATTCTAATTTCCCCAATAAAAAATTTAAAGTTCAATTCTAAATTTTTTGGTGGAAGATAGAAAAAGTAATACCATACGTGTGAATATTTTCCCGGAAGATAAAAAGTTCTAGTTCAATTTAAAATTTTCTCAACGAAGTGAAGAAGAATTCAAGTTCTCTTCTGAATTTTACCAAAGAACACAATTCATTTCTAATTTCACCAGAGAAAATAAAAATATTCCACTTCAGTTCCTTATTTCACAAAGACATAAAGAAATTTAAAGTTCAATTCTAAATTTTTCGGTGGAAGATAGAAAAAGTAATACCATACTTGTGAATATTTTCATGGAAGATAAAAAGTTCTAGTTCAATTTAAAATTTTCTCAACGAAGTGAAGGAAAGTTCAAGTTCTCTTCTGAATTTTCTCAATGAAAAAGAAATTAGTCATTGATCATTTCTTTTTTCCACAAATAATATAAAAATTTCCACTTTAGTTCAGATCTGGCTCGAAGAGATGAAAAATTTAAAATACTGTTCCAAATTTTTCACTGAAGATAAAAAAGTTCAAGTTCTCTTCGGAATTTTACCAAAGAACACAATTCAATTCTAATTTCTCCAGAGAAAATAAAAATCTTCCACTTCAGTTCTTTATTTCACAAAGACAAAGAAATTTAAAGTTCAATTCTAAATTTTTCGGTGGAAGATAGAAAAAGTAATACCATACTTGTGAATATTTTCCTGGAAGATAAAAAGTTCTAGTTCAATTTAAAATTTTCTCAACGAAGTGAAGAAAAGTTCAAGTTCTCTTCTGAACTTTACCAAAGAACACACTTCAATTCTAATTTCTCCAGAGAAAACAAAAATCTTCCACTTCAATTCTTTATTTCACAAAGACATAAAGAAATTTAAAGTTCAATTCTAATTTTTCGGTGGAAGATAGAAAAAGTAATACCATACGTGTGAGTATTTTCCCGGAAGATAAAAAGTTCTAGTTCAATTTAAAATTTTCTCAACGAAGTGAAGAAGAATTCAAGTTCTCTTCTGAATTTTACCAAAGAACACAATTCATTTCTAATTTCACCAGAGAAAATAAAAATATTCCACTTCAGTTCCTTATTTCACAAAGACATAAAGAAATTTAAAGTTCAATTCTAAATTTTTCGGTGGAAGATAGAAAAAGTAATACCATACTTGTGAATATTTTCATGGAAGATAAAAAGTTCTAGTTCAATTTAAAATTTTCTCAACGAAGTGAAGGAAAGTTCAAGATCTCTTCTGAATTTTCTCAATGAAAAAGAAATTAGTCATTGATCATTTCTTTTTTCCTCAAATAATATAAAAATTTTCCACTTTAGTTCAGATTGGCTCGAAGAGATGAAAAATTTAAAATACTGTTCCAAATTTTTCACTGAAGATAAAAAAGTTCAAGTTCTCTTCGGAATTTTACCAAAGAACACAATTCAATTCTAATTTCTCCAGAGAAAATAAAAATCTTCCACTTCAGTTCTTTATTTCACAAAGACAAAGAAATTTAAAGTTCAATTCTAAATTTTTCGGGGAAGATAGAAAAAGTAATACCATACTTGTGAATATTTTCCTGGAAGATAAAAAGTTCTAGTTCAATTTAAAATTTTCTCAACGAAGTGAAGAAAAGTTCAAGTTCTCTTCTGAACTTTACCAAAAACACACTTCAATTCTAATTTCTCCAGAGAAAACAAAAAATCTTCCACTTCAGTTCTTTATTTCACAAAGACATAAAGAAATTTAAAGTTCAATTCTAATTTTTCGGTGGAAGATAGAAAAAGTAATACCATACTTGTGAATATTTTCACGGAAGATAAAAGTTCTAGTTCAATTTAAAATTTTCAACGAAGTCAAGGAAAGTTCAAGTTCTCTTCTGAACTTTACCAATGAACACACTTCAATTCTAATTTCTCCAGAGAAAACAAAAATCTTCCACTTCAGTTCTTTATTTCACAAAGACATAAAGAAATTTAAAGTTCAATTCTAATTTTTCGGTGGAAGATAGAAAAAGTAATACCATACTTGTGAATATTTTCACGGAAGATAAAAAGTTCTAGTTCAATTAGAATTTTCTCAACGAAGTCAAGAAAAGTTCAAGTTTTCTTCTGAACTTTACCAATGAACACACTTCAATTCTAAATTCTCCAGAGAAAACAAAAATCTTCCACTTCAGTTCTTTATTTCACAAAGACATAAAGAAATTTAAAGTTCAATTCTAAATTTTTCGGTGGGAGATAGAAAAATTAATACCATACTTGTGAGACTAAAAATGAAGATATTTATGCAGAGTTTTAACTAGCTATGGCTAAGTTTGCTAAAGACAAGCTATTTTCTTGCAAAAACACACAAAATCAGAAGTAAAATGTTCAGTGTTCCTTTAGTACATACACAATTAGGCTAAAAATGAGGATATTTATGCACAGTTTCAACTAGCTATGGCTAAGTTTGCTAAAGACAAGCTATTTTTCTTGCGAAAACACACAAAATCAGAAAAAATGTTCAATGTTCCTTTAGTACCTATGCAATTAGGCTGAAATGAAGATATTTATGCAGAGTTTCAACTAGCTATGGCTAAGTTTGCTAAAGACAAGCTATTTTCTTGCGAAAACACAAACAAAATCAGAAAAAAATGTTCTATGTTCCTTTAGTACCTATGCAATTAGACTAAAAATGAAGATATTTATGCAGAGTTTTCAACTAGCTATGGCTAAGTTTGCTAAAGACAAGCTATTTTCGTGCGAAAATCACACAAAATCAGAAAAAATGTTCAATGTTCCTTTAGTACCTACGCAATTAGGCTTAAATGAAGATATTTATGCAGAGTTTTAACTAGCTATGGCTAAGTTTGCTAAAGACAAGCTATTTTCTTGCAAAAACACACAAAATCAGAAGTAAAAATGTTCAATGTTCCTTTAGTACCTACGCAATTAGGCTAAAAATGAAGATATTTATGCACAGTTTCAACTAGCTATGGCTAAGTTTGCTAAAGACAAGCTATTTTCTTGCGAAAACACATAAAATCAGAAAAAATGTTCAATGTTCCTTTAGTACCTACGCAATTAGGCTGAAATGAAGATATTTATGCAGAGTTTCAACTATCTATGGCTAAGTTTGCTACAGACAAGCTATTTTCTTGCGAAAACACAAACAAAATCAGAAAAAATGTTCAATGTTCCTTTAGTACCTACGCAATTAGACTTAAATGAAGATATTTATGCAGAGTTTCAACTAACTATGGCTAGAGTTTGCTAAAGACAAGCTATTTTCTTGTGAAGACACACAAAATCAGAAAAAAATGTTCAATGTTCCTTTAGTACCTACACAATTAGGCTTAAATGAAGATATTTATGCACAGTTTTAACTAGCTATGGCTAAGTTTGCTAAAGACAAGCTATTTTCTTGCAAAAACACACAAAATCAGAAGTAAAATGTTCAATGTTCCTTTAGTACCACGCAATTAGGCTGAAATGAAGATATTTATGCACAGTTTCAACTATCTATGGCTAAGTTTGCTAAAGACAAGCTATTTTCATGCGAAAACACACAAAATCAGAAAAAATGTTCAATGTTCCTTTAGTACCTACGCAATTAGGCTAAAAATGAAGATATTTATGCAGAGTTTCAACTAGCTATGGCTAAGTTTGCTAAAGACAAGCTATTTTCTTGCAAAAAACACAAACAAAATCAGAAAAAAATGTTCAATGTTCCTTTAGTACCTACGCAATTAGGCTAAAAATGAAGATATTTTATGCAGAGTTTCAACTAGCTATGGCTAAGTTTGCTAAAGACAGGCTATTTTCTTGCGAAAACACACAAAATCAGAAAAAATGTTCAATGTTCCTTTAGTACCTACGCAATTAGGATAAAAATGAAGATTTTTATGCACTGTTTCAACTAGCTATGGCTAAGTTTGCTAAAGACAAGCTTTTTTCTTGCGAAAACACACAAAATCAGAAAAAAATTGTTAGGTTAGGTTAAGTTAGATTAGGTTAGGTTAGCCTACGTACGCGCGCATATAGGTTAGGTTAGGTTGGATTAAGTTAGGTTAGGTTAAGTTAGGTTAGGTTAGGTTAGATTAAGTTAGGTTAGGTTAACTTAGGTTAGGCTAGGTAGCCTACGTACGCATGCGTACGTAGGCTAACCTAGCCTAACCTAACTTAACCTAACCTAACTTAATCTAACCTAACCTAACCTAACTTAACCTAACCTAACTTAATCCAACCTAACCTAACCTATATGCGCGCGTACGTAGGCTAACCTAACCTAATCTAACTTAACCTAACCTAACAATATTTTTTTCTGATTTTGTGTGTTTTCGCAAGAAAAATAGCTTGTCTTTAGAAAACTTAGCCATAGCTAGTTGAAACAGTGCATAAATATATCTTCATTTTTATCCTAATTGCGTAGGTACTAAGGAACATTGAACATTTTTTCTGATTTTGTGTGTTTTCGCAAGAAATAGCTTGTCTTTAGCAAACTTAGCCATAGCTAGTTGAAAAACTCTGCATAAATATCTTCATTTTTAGCCTAATTGCGTAGGTACTAAAGGAACATTGAACATTTTTTCTGATTTTGTTTGTGTTTTCGCAAGAAAATAGCTTGTCTTTAGCAAACTTAGCCATAGCTAGTTGAAACTCTGCATAAATATCTTCATTTTTAGCCTAATTGCGTAGGTACTAAAGGAACATTGAACATTTTTTCTGATTTTGTGTGTTTTCGCATGAAAATAGCTTGTCTTTAGCAAACTTAGCCATAGATAGTTGAAACTGTGCATAAATATCTTCATTTCAGCCTAATTGCGTAGGTACTAAAGGAACATTGAACATTTTACTTCTGATTTTGTGTGTTTTTGCAAGAAAATAGCTTGTCTTTAGCAAACTTAGCCATAGCTAGTTAAAACTGTGCATAAATATCTTCATTTAAGCCTAATTGTGTAGGTACTAAAGGAACATTGAACATTTTTTCTGATTTTGTGTGTGTTTTCGCAAGAAAATAGCTTGTCTTTAGCAAACTTAGCCATAGTTAGTTGAAACTCTGCATAAATATCTTCATTTAAGTCTAATTGCGTAGGTACTAAAGGAACATTGAACATTTTTTTTCTGATTTTGTTTGTGTTTTCGCAAGAAAATAGCTTGTCTTTAGCAAACTTAGCCATAGATAGTTGAAACTCTGCATAAATATCTTCATTTCAGCCTAATTGCGTAGGTACTAAAGGAACATTGAACATTTTTTCTGATTTTGTGTGTTTTCGCAAGAAAATAGCTTGTCTTTAGCAAACTTAGCCATAGCTAGTTGAAACTGTGCATAAATATCTTCATTTTTAGCCTAATTGTGTAGGTACTAAAGGAACATTGAACATTTTACTTCTGATTTTGTGTGTTTTTGCAAGAAAATAGCTTGTCTTTAGCAAACTTAGCCATAGCTAGTTAAAACTCTGCATAAATATCTTCATTTAAGCCTAATTGCGTAGGTACTAAAGGAACATTGAACATTTTTTCTGATTTTGTGCGATTTTTGCACGAAAATAGCTTGTCTTTAGCAAACTTAGCCATAGCTAGTTGAAACTCTGCATAAATATCTTCATTTTTAGTCTAATTGCATAGGTACTAAAGGAAAATTGAACATTTTTTCTGATTTTGTTTGTGTTTTCGCAAGAAAATAGCTTGTCTTTAGCAAACTTAGCCATAGCTAGTTGAAAACTCTGCATAAATATCTTCATTTCAGCCTAATTGCATAGGTACTAAAGGAACATTGAACATTTTTTCTGATTTTGTGTGTTTTCGCAAGAAAAATAGCTTGTCTTTAGCAAACTTAGCCATAGCTAGTTGAAACTGTGCATAAATATCTTCATTTTTAGCCTAATTGTGTATGTACTAAAGGAACACTGAACATTTTACTTCTGATTTTGTGTGTTTTGCAAGAAAATAGCTTGTCTTTAGCAAACTTAGCCATAGCTAGTTAAAAACTCTGCATAAATATCTTCATTTTTAGTCTCACAAGTATGGTATTAATTTTTCTATCTCCCACCGAAAAATTTAGAACTGAACTTTAAATTTCTTTATGTCTTTGTGAAATAAAGAACTGAAGTGGAAGATTTTTGTTTTCTCTGGAGAAATTAGAATTGAAGTGTGTTCATTGGTAAAGTTCAGAAGAGAACTTGAACTTTCCTTGACTTCGTTGAGAAAATTTTAAATTGAACTAGAACTTTTTATCTTCCGTGAAAATATTCACAAGTATGGTATTACTTTTTCTATCTTCCACCGAAAATTAGAATTGAACTTTAAATTTCTTCTTCATGTCTTTGTGAAATAAAGAACTGAAGTGGAAGATTTTGTTTTCTCTGGAGAAATTAGAATTGAAGTGTGTTCATTGGTAAAGTTCAGAAGAGAACTTGAACTTTCCTTGACTTCGTTGAGAAAATTTTAAATTGAACTAGAACTTTTTATCTTCCGTGAAAATATTCACAAGTATGGTATTACTTTTTCTATCTTCCACCGAAAAATTAGAATTGAACTTTAAATTCTCTTTATGTCTTTGTGAAATAAAGAACTGAAGTGGAAGATTTTTGTTTTCTCTGGAGAAATTAGAATTGAAGTGTGTTCTTTGGTAAAGTTCAGAAGAGAACTTGAACTTTTCTTCACTTCGTTGAGAAAATTTAAATTGAACTAGAACTTTTTTATCTTCCAGGAAAATATTCACAAGTATGGTAATACTTTTTCTATCTTCACCGAAAAATTTAGAATTGAACTTTAAATTTCTTTGTCTTTGTGAAATAAAGAACTGAAGTGGAAGATTTTTATTTTCTCTGGAGAAAATTAGAATTGAATTGTGTTCTTTGGTAAAATTCCGAAGAGAACTTGAACTTTTTTTATCTTCAGTGAAAAATTTGGAACAGTATTTTAAATTTTTCATCTCTTCGAGCCAGATCTGAACTAAAGTGGAAAATTTTTATATTATTTGAGGAAAAAAGAAATGATCAATGACTAATTTCTTTTTCATTGAGAAAATTCAGAAGAGAACTTGAACTTTCCTTCACTTCGTTGAGAAAATTTTAAATTGAACTAGAACTTTTTATCTTCCATGAAAATATTCACAAGTATGGTATTACTTTTTCTATCTTCCACCGAAAAATTTAGAATTGAACTTTAAATTTCTTTATGTCTTTGTGAAATAAGGAACTGAAGTGGAATATTTTTCTTTTCTCTGGTGAAATTAGAAACGAATTGTGTTCTTTGGTAAAATTCAGAAGAGAACTTGAATTCTTCTTCACTTCGTTGAGAAAATTTTAAATTGAACTAGAACTTTTTATCTTCCGGGAAAATATTCACACGTATGGTATTACTTTTTCTATCTTCCACCGAAAAAATTAGAATTGAACTTTAAATTTCTTTATGTCTTTGTGAAATAAAGAATTGAAGTGGAAGATTTTTGTTTTCTCTGGAGAAATTAGAATTGAAGTGTGTTCTTTGGTAAAGTTCAGAAGAGAACTTGAACTTTTCTTCACGTCGTTGAGAAAATTTTAAATTGAACTAGAACTTTTTATCTTCCAGGAAAATATTCACAAGTATGGTATTACTTTTTCTATCTTCCACCGAAAAATTTAGAATTGAACTTTAAATTTCTTTGTCTTTGTGAAATAAAGAACTGAAGTGGAAGATTTTTATTTTCTCTGGAGAAATTAGAATTGAATTGTGTTCTTTGGTAAAATTCCGAAGAGAACTTGAACTTTTTTATCTTCAGTGAAAAATTTGGAACAGTATTTTAAATTTTTCATCTCTTCGAGCCAGATCTGAACTAAAGTGGAAAATTTTTATATTATTTGCGGAAAAAAGAAAATGATCAATGACTAATTTCTTTTTCATTGAGAAAATTCAGAAGAGAACTTGAACTTTCCTTCACTTCGTTGAGAAAATTTTAAATTGAACTAGAACTAATAATCTTCCATAAAATATTCACAAGTATGGTATTACTTTTTCTATCTTCCACCGAAAAATTTAGAATTGAACTTTAAATTTCTTTATGTCTTTGTGAAATAAGGAACTGAAGTGGAATATTTTTATTTTCTCTGGTGAAATTAGAAATGAATTGTGTTCTTTGGTAAAATTCAGAAGAGAACTTGAATTCTTCTTCACTTCGTTGAGAAAATTTTAAATTGAACTAGAACTTTTTATCTTCCGGGAAAATATTCACACGTATGGTATTACTTTTTCTATCTTCCACCGAAAAATTTAGAATTGAACTTTAAATTTTTTATTGGGGAAATTAGAATTGAATTGTGTTCTTTGGTAAAATTCAGAATAGAACTCGAATATTCACGATCAAAGTATAACTTTTCCTATCTTCTATGAAAAATTTGGAACAGAACTTTAAATTTCTTCATCTCTTTGAGAAAAAAATTTGAACTGAAGTGGAAATTTTTATATTATTTTGCGAAAAAAGATTTGATCAATAACTTTTTCATTTTCATTGAGAAAATTCAGAATCGAAGTTGAACTTTTCTTCTTCCGGGAAAATATTTGGAACAGAACTTTAATTTTTTTTTCATCTCTTTGAGAAAGGTCGGAATTGAATTTAAGAAAATTTAGAATTAAAGTGAAACTTTTTATCTTCATGGAAAATAATCACAATCATAGTATAAATTTTCCTATCTTCTATGGAAAAATTTAGAATTGAACTTTAAATTTTTATGTCTTGGTAAACTTAAAAGTGATATGGAAACTTTTTATTTTCTCTGGAGAAATTAGAAATGAATTATGTTCTTTGATAAAATTCAGAAGAGAACAAGAACTTTTCTATCTTCTATGAAAAATTTGGAACAGTATTTTAAATTTTTTCATCTGTTTGAGAAAAATCTGAACTGAAGTGGAAAATTTTTATATTATTTTGGGAAAATAGAAATGATCAATAACTTATTTCATTTTCATTGAGAAAATTCAGAATGGAAGTTGAACTTTTCTTCACTTCTTTGAGAAAATTTTAGATTGAACTAGAACTTTTTATCTTCCGGGAAAATATTCACAATCATAGTATAACTTTTCCTATCTTCTATGTAGAAATTTAGAACTGAACTTTAAATTTTTTATGTCGTGGCGAACTTAAAACTGAAGTGGCAGCTTTTTATTTTCTCTGGAGAAATTAGAATTGAATTGTGTTCTTTGGTAAAATTCAGAAGAGAACTTGAATATTCACGATCAAAGTATAACTTTTCCAATATTCTATGAAAAATTTGGAACAGAACTTTAAATTTTTTCATCTCTATGTGAAAAGTCGGAACTGAATTTAAGAAAATTTAGAATTAAAGTGAAACTTTTTATCTTCATAGAAAATAATCACTATCATAGTATAACTTTTCCTATCTTCTACAGAAAAATTTAGAACAGAACTTTAAATTTTTTATGTCTTGGTGAACTTAAAACTGAAGTGGAAGCTTTTTATTTTCTCTGGAGAAATTAGAATTGAATTGTGTTCTTTGGTAAAATTCAGAAGAGAACTTGAACTTTTCTATCTTCTAAGAAAAATTTGGAATAGTATTTTAAATTTTTCATCTCTTTGAGAAAAATCTGAACTGAAGTGGAAAATTTTTATATTATTTTGGAGAAATAGAATTGATCAATAACATATTTCATTTTCAATGAGAAAATTCAGAATCGAAGTTGAACTTTTCTTCTTCCGAGAAAATATATTGAACAGAACTTTAAATTTTTTCATCTCTTTGAGAAAGGTCGGAACTGAATTTAAGAAAATTTAGAATTAAAGTGAAACTTTTTATCTTCATAGAAAAATAATCACAATCAAAGTATAACTATTCCTATCTTCTAAGGAAAAATTTAGAACTGAACTTTAAATTTTTTATGTCTTGGTAAACTTAAAACTGAAGTGGAAGCTTTTTATTTTCTCTGGAGAAATTAGAATGAATTGTGTTCTTTGGTAAAATTCAGAAGAGAACTTGATCTTTTCTATCTTCTAAGAAAAATTTGGAATAATATTTTAAATTTTTCATCTCTTTGAGAAAAATCTGAATTGAAGTGGAAAATTTTATATTATTTTGGGAAAATAGAATTGATCAATGACTAATTTCTTTTTCATTGAGAAAATTCAGAATCGAAGTTGAACTTTTCTTCTTCCGGGGAAATTTGGAACAGAACTTTAAATTTTTTCATCTCTTTGAGAATGGTCAGAACTGAATTTAAGAAAAATTAGAATTAAAGTGAAACTTTCTATCTTCATAGAAAATAATCACAATCATAGTATAACTTTTCCTATCTTCTACGGAAAAATTTAGAAGTGAACTTTAAATTTTTTATGTCATGGGACTTTTCTTGTTCCGGGAAAATATTTGGAATAGAACTTTAAATTTGACTCTTTGAGAAAGGTCGGAACGTAAAAAGTTAAAAAATACCATGTTAAAAAATTCAAGAAAGTATTACAAATTGGGGAGGGGACTCTTTGAGGTTGGAAAATGGGTTTAGGAATGACATTATGAATGGAACTTGTTCAGAAAAGATATAATAAAGCCATAAAAAAAGTATTAAAAAATGGAGAGGGGACTCTTTGGGGGGCCCGGGGAGGGTGTTTGGGGGGCCCTTGGGGACCCTTGGGGGAGGGTGTCCCTTCTGTGTTCTCAATGCACAAAAAATATTAAAAAAATGGGGAGGGAGGAGGGAAGGGGGAGGGGAGGGGAGGGGAGGGGGGAGGGGGAGGTGACGGTGAGGGAGTGGGGAAGAGAGGGAGAAGGAGGGGAGGGTGGGGGGCCCTTTGGGAGCCTGGGGGACCTTTGGGGGCCGGTGGAGGGCCTTTGGGGGTCCTGGAGGCCGGTTGAGAGCCTGGGGGACATTTGGAGACCGGGTGAAGGCCTTTGGGACCTCGGTGGTCTTTGGGAGCTCGATGTGCCTTTGGGGGGCCCGGGGTGGGCCTTTGAGGGTCTGGGGGCCGGGTGGGAGCCCTGGGAACCTTTGGGGACCGGGGGGGTCCTTCTGGATTGGGGTATGGGGATTGGAACCCTTTGGAACGGGGTAGGGCGATCGGGGCACTTTGGGGTTGTGGTAGGGGACCTCACAACACTGTTCAATGGAACTTGTGTATTATAACGACCACACTCAAAAATCATCTTTTAAATCATCTTTTAAATCAACGTCTCTAACGGTTTCGCCGAAATAATTCCATAAGCTGTCTAAAACCGTTTCGCCCAAATAATCCCTAAAAGTAATTTCATCGTGTTCCTTTTGTTTGGCATCTCTGTGCTTTCACATTTCAAATTTCTAGGAAACCCTTTCCTACGTTAATCTCTTCATCTCATAAATTTTCCTAGCTAAAACTATTATGGTTTCGTTAGAATTTCAATTTATCTCACCGACTTAAAGCTCCGTGAAGCCGTATTTAAAAAAATAGAATTTCTATCTCTTTAGACTCCCACATAATTCCAAGATAACAAGTGATGTCATTTATAATTCCTGACACTATAGATTAATGAAGCCCTATTTAAAAATAGAATATTAATTTTTCTCTCTGACCTAAAGAACGTTTATCCCTCAGACCTAAGATTAAAGAAGCCTTAATGTTTCTTAATTCCCCTTCGTGAAGCCCTATTTAAAAATAGAATATTATTTTTCCTCTCTGACCTAATGAACGTTTATCCCACAGACCTAAGATTAAAGAAGCCTTAATGTTTCTCAATTTCCCCTTCGTGAATCAATAATTTCCCCATCGATTATGTAAATCACCCCTCATGTCATTACACGTGGCCAAACAACAACAGATTGATTGACCTTGACCCCCATTAGACTCGATCGATAATCCTTGAATAAATTATGTAAAAAAAGTTGTAGGTGGCAGCACATGTGTTCGTACGGGACCTCCTGATAGGGTTTCTACTTTCGGGGCAAGGGCTATTATAACTCTAGGGATGACATAAACCCCTCAAAGCCTTCGGGGCAAGGGCTATAAGCTATGCAAGTTTCCCTTTGTTTAAACATGAGGTTTTCATTGGAGAAAGGTGACAGGTTTGAGCATAGGTCTCCAAGAAGCCGTAGGGTATTAAGGTGAAACTTTGAGTAAATGTTGAGAGCGATGTCGAACAAAATCAAAATACACTATGTGCATGCTGATTGTCAAAAGGACTCATCAAAAATATCTTAGGAATGGCTGAGGGTATTAAGCTGACATTTTCAAGATATATAGCTCAGTGCTAGGATGCCAAAAGGCCTCCCTTATACTTTCAAATAGTTCGTGGTAACGAACTGTAGGTAAGGAGCGATGCGGCTCAGTAGTAACCGAAATTGTAAGAAACAGAGTCTTGATAATAATAAAAAAATCAAAAGAATCAAATTTTGATGCATGTTCAAATATATAAGAGTCATGAAGTTAATGTTACCATCAAAAGTTAAGAGCCTGAGAAAATTTGCCTAACTTTTGAAAGAGGGGGGGGGGCACCCCTAAGAAACCAAGTGATCTTAGTGAAAATTACACCGTGAGATTCAGAACATCAGAGAAACCCTACTGCAGAGGTTCCAAGCTCCTATATACAAAAAATGTAGAATTTTGAATTTTTTGCCAGAAACAAGATCACGGATGCATGTTTTCTTTTTTTTTCCAAGGGTGATCAAACCGAACCAGTGATCCTAGAAGATCAGGGGAGGGCTCATTTGATAAGAAAGTAAAAGTTCTAGTGCATTTTTTAAGTAACCAAAATTATTGGAAGGAGCTACCCCCCTCCCATCCCATTTTTACCCAAAATTGTCCGATCAAAATTTTGAGTAGTCATTTTCTTCAGTATGGTGGAAAAATCTAATAACTATGTCTAAGGATGGCTTGATCCCCCCCCTACAGCCCCTGGGAAAGGGCTGCAGGCTATGAACTTTATCCATTGCTTACATATAGTATTGGGTATTGGGAAGTATAAAGATATTTTCGGGGGGAATTTTCTGGTAGGGGTGCTTACGTAGGAGGATCTTTCCATGGAGGATTTTTTTTTTTTTTTAAATAAATAAGGGTTTATTCATCAACCAAAAATAACAAAATCCAGAAGCTAAGCTTGTAAAGGAGATCACTACCCCAACTAGGCCTAAAAAAAAGAAAAAAAAAAAAAAAAAAAAAACAACAAAGAAACAAACCTATCACATAAAAATAACTAATAAGCGACTATACCACCCCTATTCTTTATTATCTCAACAATTCTCAATATTCAAACATATTTATCCTTGTCCTTCTCAATCCATCAAACTAAACACAAAAATAAAAAAAACAAAAAACATTAGCAAACTAAAGGCAAAAGAGACCGGAAAACTGACTCACTCACTCCCATATACCTATAACAATGTTCTTTTAACAGACTTCTAAATTCAGAAACATCCGTCACCTTCTTTGTCCCTTCTGGTAGACTATTCCAAGCACGAGGGCTAACATGGCGGATACAAAACATTGACCTAGTTGTCACAGGCTTAGGTAGTCTGAATTCATTCGAAAGTCTTAAACTATAAGAATGAAAAACTAGAAACAGGCAAAAAAAAAATCTTGAAAGCAAATTGGTAGCATTTTATTCTGATGTTTAAACATAAAAAGAGCATTATAAAACTTAATCAATCCAAATAGTGGAACAATATGTAGTTCAGCATACCTTGCTCTAACCGAGGAACGCTTATCATCTCCAGTAAGTACTCTTACAGCTTATTCTGTAATACTCTAATCTGCGATAAATGACCCACAAACGTTGAAGACCAAGCCAATATACAATAAATCAAATACGGATGAATAAGGGAGAAATAAAGCATTCTGAGAACCGGTCTAGGGAAAGTACGCTTTAGCTTCCTTATAATTCCCAAATTTCGGGCAACTCTAGCTGCAATTTGATTAATATGGTCTTTGAAACTCAAGCACTCATCAACTATCACTCCAAGAAACTTCACTGCTCTGACACGTTCTATAGCATTCCCATCAAGTTCTAGTTTCTCTATCCAGGGATAGTAATTTACACTTCTCCCGTAAATCATAAATTGACTTTTCTTATGGTTTAATTTAAGTTTATTAACTCTCATCCATTTCTCTATTTGTTCCATTCCCTTTTTCAGAACTAGTAGAAGTTCTCTTTCTGTCCTCGCAGCAACTGTAAAATGTGTATCGTCAGCAAAACTAGGAATTATAATTCTGTTACCGCGATCCCCTTTATCCGAAATATTTAAATCTTCAATGCACCGGTAAATATCATTTATATAAAATCAAAAATAAAAGAGGTCCCAAAACTGACCCTTGAGGAACGCCAGCCTTGACTCTCTGCGTGCTAGAGGTCTCACTTTCGATTTGAACAATCTGCATACGTTCACTCAGGAATGATCTAACAAGTTCCAAAAATTTTCCACGGATACCACAATTATCTAACTTATTTACTAAAATGTCATAATCCACACAATCAAATGCTTTCATTATGTCAAGGAAAACGGATGCCACTTAAGACCACGATCTAAAATGATCATTAACAAATGTCGTCAAAAAGATCACTGCTTGCTCAGTTGACATTCCTTTCCTAAATCCAAACTGACTAGATCGAAAAAAAAAGACCTAGATTCTAGGAAATTGACCATTCTTACATTTATTAGTCTCTCTATTAGTCTAGAAATAACAGGAAGAAGCGAAATAGGCCTATAATTATCTAAAGTCCCACTATCACCCCCTTTAAAAAGCGGTTTCACTTTCGCAATCTTCAGACAATCGGGGAAAATACCTGACTTAAAACACTCATTTATTAGCATTACCAACTGACTAGAAACAATAGGATAAATAACACGGAAAGCTTTCACAGTCATGAGATCCGATCCTGCTGCACTGTTTTTTCATATTTTTAACCACTTCACACAACTCACTAATTTAACCGGCTTTAAATAAGCAGATACTTCGCTCTTATCAGGCAGGAATTGTGTGAAATCGCCATCCTCAGCCAGGACTGGGATACTGGATCCTACATTAAGACCCACATTAGAGAAATGCTCACAAACTGAATTGCAACTCACACTGTCCGGAAGCTCCGAGGGAGACCGACTAGGGTTCGTTACAGACTTTATAAGTTTCCAAGTTTTGCCTGGATTTCCCTCAGCTTCTTTAAACTTAAAAGCAAAATAATCCGTTTTAGCTTCCGAAGGAGACAATTTAGCACGTTATTATATGCTTTATAATCATCCCTAGTAGTTGTCCTTTATTTTGGATCAATTCCTTATATAAAATGGTTTCGCCTTCTCATGCTTAAGAGTAGACTCTTAGTAATCCATGGTTTTTTTGCTGATTCATATCTCTAAACTCTTTTAGGTTTAACACATTTCTGAAGTAAACCTGTTAATGTCCGTACCATTTTTCAAATTTCCGATTGATATCATATTCCTCTTGTAAAAATTGAATTCAGTCTTATCAACTTCTAATTTAAAACGGACAACAACCTCAGAATCAATAATAGGCCTAATGACATTACAACGATGTCCCCTATTCAACTGTAGGACTTGCGGTACTGTTATCATTACTCCAAAATGATCTGAAACACTGTTAACCACAAACAGCAGGTGACTTATATTCAGTATTTACAAATATGTTATCCAATAATGACGCAGAATTCTCAGTAATTCTTGTACAGATATTTATAGTAGGCTTCAGCCCGTAGCTAAGCATCATATCCAGAAACTCCTTAACTCTCTGACTAGAATGTAGACTTTCAAATCAATATTGAAGTCACCACACACAAAACACGGCTGTCTTGTTCCACTCAACAGGTCCAGTTGCTCTTCTAAACAGACTCAGAAATTCAACGAGGCTACTAGACGGAGGTCGATAAATAATAGCAAGAACACATTTAAATTTTTGCTTAGATACTTTCACAACCATCGACTCAAAACACCATTTCCTTATGTTTAGTAAGGGAAGGCATCGGCAAGACGTTAAGATCACTCTTGATATATGCCGCTAAACCTCCATGTTGGTGCAGTTCCCTGTTTTTTAAAACCAGTTGGTAATTAGGAACATCTAATAGGGATGACGTATGAGACTTCAACCATGTCTCAGTCAGGGCCAAAACCTGTAAACCTTGAGTCTGCAGAACTTCCTCCAGGTACTGAAAAGAAGTACTAATACCTTAGCAGGTCAATGAAAAACCGAAAAATCACTCGGGTCATAATCATTATTCAAATCCTGAAGGAACTTATAACGGGCTTTCACATATTCCTCACCAATACCATTACTATCAAATTCACAATGGAGTACCCCACCCCCAATATCTTCAATCCTGAGTGAATCATTCTCCAGCCTCTTCAACCTATTCCACTCTAAATTAACCATTATCAAAAATCATTTTGTGACGGATATGAGAAGGAAAAGGTTCTGTTAACTTACACTTATCATTTTCATCATTCGTTGAGTTGGTATCATCGCTTCCACACTTCGATCCTAAACAAAAAAAAAAAGAAACATAAATATCTTCATAAAATCCAAAAAAACACTACTAGTGTTTCCAGGCCTAGTATCACTGAAAGCCAAGACCAATCCATAAGAACTCCAAACACAACCCGGTACGCTCCGCACCGCGCAATACATTATACACCATTAATACTTTTTTTCTCATTTATTTTTTTATTTTATTCCATCCACAACATCTTTTTTTTTTTTTAAAAGAAGAAAAAAAAACACGATACAACATTACTTCATACCCATATGCTATCACAAAAAAAAAAAAAAAAAAGAAGAAGAAAAAAAAACACACAACAAAATAATAACTCAAAACCATATTAAACTAAAATAATTAATAAAATGTAAATATGACAACCCGCTTAGCATTGCATAGGCCCACCTCAAGGATTTATCGGCACTGACAATTCAGGAATCACGTCATTCACGGAGAAAAAGAAATACGCAGGCCGTTTGGCCGATCAAAACAAAGGAGAGGTGGAACCGATTTTGTTACCCATGCTTGAATACCACAATCAGCAAGCTTTGATCTTTTTTCAATCAGCCGTTTTCTAATATCTCTCACTACCGTCGGAGCATCATCACTAAGATAAATATCTTTATGACCGCACACAGTCTTTCCTTTGAGTTTTTTACTCTGTTTCAGAATCGTTATTTTTTCTTCTTTAGACCGAACAGTAACTTTAAAATATCTACGCTCTTTTTCACTTCTGTAACAGCAAATTCTGTGGTCTCGTTTACACCTAGTAGTCTGGGGTCTCGTTACATTCCTTTGACCTATTTCGTAGATCAAAGGAATTTTCATGGAAGGGGAGCTGGATTTCCCACCATTAATTAAAAAAAATCTATCATAAATAGATAAAAAAAAATTAATTTTTTTCAATTGAAAGTAAGGAGAAACATTAAAACTTAAAACAAACGGAAATCATTGCGGCATATGAGAGGGTTCCCCCTCCTCAGTACCTCACTCTTTACGCTAAGCGTTTTTTTTGAACTTGTAAAAAAGCTTATTATTCTAATTGAACGGTCCTTGTGTATAAGTCTTAAATAATCATAGGCAGCGCAATCGCGCTGCCTAAGTAAAGAACGATGTTCGCACAAATGTACTATTTTTTTTTCTTTAGACCAGGGCACTTTGTATCGAAGGAGTTGTCGTAGAAACTTCGAAAAGGGCTCATTCGATTGGAAATTGGAGTGGCTTGTGCCCTTTTTAATAGTCAAAAGTGATTGGAAGGCAACTAACACTCTTCCACTCCACCATTTCCCCAAGCCCATCCAATCGAAATTTTGAGATAGCCATTTTGTTCAGCGTAGTTGATTCCAAATAGAAATTATGTTTTTGAGGAGGAAAATCCCCCACAGCCCTCAGGGCAAGGGTTATAAGTTATGCCCTGGGGGCATATAAGGTTTTTATAGGAAAGCGTTGTCGTTAGAAACTTCAAAAAGGGCTCATTTGATTGGAAATTGAAATGGCTAGTTCCTTTTTGATAGTCGAAAGTGATTGGAAGGCAAACTGAAACCCCTTCCTCGCCCACCATTTATCCAAACATATCCAATCAAAATATCCAAACCTGTCTGCCCGTGCCTGCATGTAATCAAGGTCACATTTTTATTGATGATTTGTCGGGTACACCATATAGTTTATCAGCGTAAAGGGTTAAGTGGTTGCTGACTTCGGGTATCATATCATTAAAATAAAGAAGAAACAATGTGGGTCTAGAATAGTTCCCTGGGGAGCACCACTTAGGACTTTAACAGGGCTGCGAGCTTGTACATTTGCTATCTGTTGTGGAGAATCATACAGTCTGAGATCTACCAGGCAGGAAGTTCATTAGACAATCTACTAAATCATGGTGATTCCTGCTGCTGCTAACTTAGAACGAAGCCGATTATGTGGGACCTTGTCAAACGCTTTGGCTAGGTCTAGAAGAATAAGTCAAAAGGAAGGGGGTTTGTCCAGTAACTGGGTAACCTGTTCATAAGTATCTAGAAGGTTAGTTTCTGTTATAACAGAGCCGTGCTGCCTGTTGGAGATGTTTTAATTATTAAAAAGTTGTTGAAGAAGTGTGTCATTAATAATCCTCCCAAGGACTTTCGCAACAGCAGACATGAGGCTGATAGGTCTATAATTTTCTGCTTTAGATCTATCCCCCTTTTAAAGATAGACGTATGTAAGCTATTTTCCCATTGACAGGGGACTTTTAATGATCAAGGGAGTTGAAAAACCACAGCTACTACAGGGGCAGTTTATGAGCATCTTCTTTTTGCAAACAGGGTTAAATGTTGTCAGGACCAGCAGTCTTGTTGCTGTCCAGGCTTTTGAGTCGCTTTTCAACCATATATGCAGTAACTATAATACAACCCATTTGTTTCTAGGATGTTGGGCTTTAGGCTGGGAGCGAGAAAATTACCAGGTTCATTAGTGAAGACTGATGCAAATTGCTCTTTAGGAGATCAGCTATACATTGGATGCCACTGAATTTGCTTCCGTCGCCTGATATCGAGTATTTTATGGATCTCCAGTTGTGGTCTCTGCTAGATTCATAGTTCCAGAATCTTGGGTTCAAATCCTTGGTTGAAGAGTCTTGTCTCGAAATTACGTTACAGTTGTCTGGTCGGGTTCCTTAATTCATATTGACATATTTTTCGTAATGACATGGCTTATCCTTTTTCCTCCATTGGCGTTTCTTTAAGTGTTTGCCGTTTATGCTAAGCCGTCATATATCAGGTAATATCTTAGGTATGGATCAAAATTTTAATTGCCGTCATATATGGTAATATCTTAGGTATGGGATCAAAATTTCTATTGTGTTCCATTGCCGAGTTTCCATAGCTATTGCCCAGAGTTTCTCCCAAAGGTCGTTGATTCTACCGTGGGGTATCGATTCCAGTTGATCTGCCTCAATTTGACCTTAATCGCCTCGTAGTCTTTTTTTTATGTATTCTGTCTTTTTTTTTAATTCTATGGCCGAGGGGGTCGCTTTTACTGTTCGTTTCGTCTTTTTTCTTTTGTCGATTTTTTTAACTAATTCTATGGCGAGGGGGTCGCTTTTTCACCGATAGGCAGGTGGTAATTATCCTTTGGATCAGTTCACTATTATTAACAAAAACTAGGCCAAGTAATGTTGGTTGCTGGTGGGGGCGGAAACGCGTGGTTTGATCGACTGCATGGAAAGCAAAGAGATCGTTAAAAACCATCAATAAAGGAACTAACGGTGATTGAACTACAAGTAACTGTGCTATAAAGGAAAGCCCTTCCTTTCACGAGAAATTAGGGAAATTAAAGTTACCTGCGATCAGAAATTCACTTTTGAAGTTCTTGTGGCTTTGCGAAACATGTTCGAGAGCACATAGGCTACTCAGTATCTATATAATGAGCGGCTGCGGCATACACATCCTATCCTGGTTGGGCGTTGATCTTGGCCTTGGTCCTTGATATCAAAAACAAATGGTCTCCACGGATAATGAGCTAGATTATATTGTCTCTTACTAGGTTGCTAGCTACCGCTGCAACCCGGATATACAGTTCCCGAACAGCATATGCCGCTTTTACATAAGCTAGGACTCCACGCTTGCATTCTTTCGACGAGAGGTGTATTCTTAGGGAATGCTTTAGTAAGAAGAACCTAAAACGAGCACAAGCAAAAATAATTGATCATATTAAACAAAAAGAAAATAGATACAGATGTAAATAAATAAATCAATCTCAAAACGAGTAAAAATCTAAATTGAATAATTTAGGCAAAGTTAAAACGAACAAAAGTTATTGCAAACAGGAGTTTGGCACTGCTGCCTTTCCCTAACCGTAAAATTTAAAGCCTGTTGCGTTATTCAGGCTTTACTAAAATCAAAATGAATTATTAATATTTATTTTACATTTATAACATTTGAAAAAAAATCACAGTGAAATAAAATCTTGGATTGCTGATATTTACAGGAAGTAATTTAATTAAAAATTAAACATCCCGTTTATTTTCATTATTATATTGATTTATTATTTATTTGTCGGATATGTTTTGAAAAACTAAAGCACACTCTCCAGATGCGCATAGCTTTCTTCTGTAAGGGGTTGCTTTTTAATTATGTCAGGGTTCTTAGTAACATTAATTAAATAAATGCCTTCTCAAAAGAAAAAAAACAAATGAGGAAAATGAGAATTTTCTTGCAGGAAAAATAGAGATGGTGGGATTATTTGAGAGACGGAATATAGCATACGATTTCAGCAAAAAAAAACATCAAAGGAAATTAAAGATTGTAAGGAGACATAAGGCAAGTGTGTTGCCCCAAGATCTTTTTTTTTATCGACATTTAGTCAAAAATATTTGGTTTTATGTTCATTTCGCATATGCTAAACAGTTAAATGACAACGAACTGTAAGTTAGGAGTTACTCGTTCTTCCAGTAACCAGAACTTTAAGAAAGGGCTTTGAGAGTAATATAAACACTAAGAGAGTCGACTTTCTATGGTCTTCCAAAGCATACTTGACTTGCAGCAATGACAGCAACTGGCCTATCCATCTAGGTGGGAGAAAGTTCTAAATAAAAGCACTCTGGACTCACAATTGATGAATTGGATTTTTGATTAAGAAACTGGGAATAGTCGATTGCGTGGTAATTGTTCTTCGTAAATGAATGGTCAGTGCCATTGTAGTGCCAGTAGAGATCTAAGAAGATTGGTGTAGTGCCTTTCTTCTCTTTTTGTTTTAAATGTGTTGTGATAATTTTTGCTGCTCACAGGTTCAGCATATCTAAAACAAGGCTTGCCATATATAAGGCTGCTCTAAGCCTTGTGAAAGATGTTGTTAAAACCGAAAATCACTTTATCGGTTGATAATGGATATCTTCGGATCGTTGATAATGTGGTTCATTCCAATGCCTTAAATTGCCTTGCTTCACCTGCAGTAAATAAATTAACACTTGCACAGCTGTCCAGACTTTTGTAACTGTTTTCTACTGTTATTATTATTATCCCTATTTGAGCGTTTCGTCATGGAAAGGCAGTGTTGTCACGGAGAAAAAAAAAACCTAATCGAAGGTATTACGTCGAAAGTAAAATAAATTGCCTCTGGGTGTTTTTGCCGCATTCGTGTTCCGGTGCTAAAGCACGGTTAAAATAGAAAGGGGAGTTTTTGAACCTCAGTCCCATTTTTAAAGTAGTTCGTCAAGACTTTGTTCTTGCCCAGTATATTAAGATGCGCATTAGCTCGATGCCTGCGATCTCGCAAGTTTTCTGACGAAGTTGGTTTGTCACACATTGCATGTGCTTGCAACGTTCTTCTACTAAACCGTATCCGTAAGATCTACACTCTTTATTATATTTGATGTATTATATAACTTTAACAACAATTTACATACAATAATCAACTAATTAAACCAAAACAAAAACGGTTGACGTGGGGTGAATCAGGTGAAAAAAACACATACTAATAAAATCACTTAAATTCACTATAATAAGAAAAAAAAATAATGAAAAAAGAAAATAAAATAATAATAATGATACGCAACTACATGGGCAGCAACTAGATACCATGTCTATGTGTGGGGTCTTGTGGTCTTGTGTCTTGTGGTCTATATTGTGGTATTGTGGTCACACTCATCAACCAACAAACAATTACAACTTAATTTAATTCGAATCTCCTCCAAAACAAACAAAAATAAAATTCATACTTACTTAGAAATTTTCTTTCAATTTTCCTTTAAAATCACCAAAATGTTCTATCTTTTTATTTCATTACGCAAATTACTCCATTTTATACCCTTCATAATAAGAGAAAATACTACTTCTACTTATTACTTAAAAATACTTAAATTTAAATTCTACTGTGCTTAAAAACATTTAGTCGCATCTTGCTGCCGTCGGTCTGTTAATTAATCCCACTTGTATTGGGAAAGTTTTTGCTTCGTTTACCACGTTTGTACCGAAACATTAAATTAGTGGTAACTTATTATATAATAAATAAAATGGTAAACAGTAAATTAACTTTTGATATGCCATCTCAAAATAAACGGTCTTTATTACACTTTTGAATTAGAACGCTGTGTGTATTAGAACTTTAAATTTTATTTTTTCGAATATAATCCTATTTGGCATTTGTTCCTTCCTGATGGTGTTTTTTTTTCATTTGTTCTTTCCGGAAGGAGGACCTTCAGGAAGGAGGACCTTCCTGAAGGTCCTCCTCCTTTTCTTCTTTTAATTACTGCACGAGTGCCATAAATTTATTTTGTTGATAAATAGACTGTTATTATTATAAGAAAGTCTTATAAAGTAACAGAACTGGATTGGAATAGACAAATAATTCCCCCATAGTATTATTAGTTCATTCACCTTTTTCGCTTCTTTTCTGAAAATGAAGAATCTTTTGAAGGTTGTTGTTATTTTTCTATTGAGATAAGTGACTGCACAATTAATAGGAAAGATACGGTTTAAAGCAGGTTTCGGGTTAAATCAGCTTAATTTAATGGATTAACTTTAAACTATTTAAAATAATTTAAAATAAATTTAAAATTAAAAATAATTTAACTTTTTTTTTTTTCACAGACAAGCTCAGGTAGGTACTCTAATTTTTTACGTAGTTCTTCTCGTAGACTTATTTTGCCCAAACGTTCATCTACAGCAGCCAGAGGTCTGCTGTTTATAAATCAATTCAGTTATGGAACTCAATCCCACCAGATGTCCCATTATTTCTGTCTGCAAAGGCAGTTATTCGTCGTGTCTTTCCAGTTTAGTAATTTCTCTCTCCTTCGTTTATTTTCCCTGTTTCTCTTTTACTTGTGTTTCTCCTTTTTGTGTTTTTCCTTATATATTTTTTTTTTTTTTTTTTTTTTTTTTTTTTTTTTTTTTTTTTTTTTTTTTTTTTTTTGTTACTATATGGTTGTGTTTATTCTCTTTAATCTTTATTTCATATATATTGTTTAATTAGAGTAATATTTATGGTTGTTTTAGTGCTTTATTATGTTGTAAGGCCCACAACAAGCCAAGCTTCTTGGGCCAAATAATTTTTCTTTACGTTTGTAATAGAGTTTAGTATTAATAAAATGATTGATTGATTGATTGATGATTGATTGATGATTGATTAAAGCTTAATCAATACATCTTTAAACTGGAATCTAGTGCTCATTTAAATGTTGAACAAAATCTTGCATATTCAGAACTAAATTGGTTTAAGGCTGTCATATTTTAGGACTATTAGGCTTACATTTCAATTTGGTTCACATATGCTTAGGGAGCAAACAAAATAATTTTTTTGTGTTCACAAAATTTTAGGCTCGTGTGTTCATTTTTTATGGTACAATCCCTTTATATGGGCCTCTCTAAAGAAGTCCAACAAGACCCCCCCCCCCCCCCCCCCCCCCCCCCCGATGCCCCCCCCCCACCCCCCCCCCCCCCCACCCCCCCCCCACCCCCCCCCCCCCCCCCCCCCCCACTACAGTCTAACGGGAGAGATGCGTTGAAAAACCCTTTTTACAGGTGATTCAAGACACTGCTGTAGAGAAATACATTGTGTGGCGTGGTTTTAAGATATTTAAAGTGTTATTTTTTGGAGTTTATATGGGGAAAAGGGTACCTAGGTTAGGTTAGGTTACGTGTTTAATATATGCAATGCTTTGCCCCCCCCCCCTAATGTGCAAATATATAGCCCAAATTTGTTTTTAAACTATTATATAGTCATCCTATTTTATTTTATTTCATTAGTATCAACCAAACTTGACTTTTTAGAGAGGCCCATATAAAGGGATTGTACCTTTTTTTACAGTTAATGCACAAAATGAAATAAAATTTAGACAGTATAGGAAACCTCGTCTTCGAAGCGCTATTTTAAGCCCTTTTTAACAGCCTACTTGAACCCTGTACTATTTCTAAAGCCTATCCCATCATACGCAAACTTGATTGGTAATACAGTCTTAAGGATTATGTTCACTGTGTAATTTTTAGAATATTATTTTTCTGCTTTCCTGCGATTTTTGTATATCAAAGAAAGAAGACAGTTTTGATATCATTCCATAAATGACATTTAATTCTATCCATCTGCCAAATTATATTTTTGAAATTTAGCGTAGATGGTTTTTTAGATTGAAAATACGTTAAAAATTGATTAAAAATCGTTGGAAAAAGAACCGTCTCCCTATTTTTTTAAGTAAGTTCAGAATATTCCCAACGAAAAATTCTAAGTAATATCATATTTCTGGCTTGGTGAATGGATAGATCTGTAACTAATGAATCCAATGATATAAGCATTTTTTTTTCTTTTTGTGCAAATTACAGCAGCAAGATCGTCGTAAAACCGCTTGTTTCAGAGAGGACATATACCTTAACTAAGAAATTTTTGAGGCTGACAGTTCTTTTAAAGAACAATTCAGATTCTCTTACAGAAACGCCATCTTCATTTTCTTATTGAATTCTTTTTCAATAATCTAGCGAAATTGTGTCCTGTGAAATTAAGGACAATCGAGCCAAGTACCTCTCCCCTTTCACAAACCTGAAAATACATAAAATTGATAATATACAAAAATTCAAATATTTCATTCGATAAAAATAGCGGTGTTGAAAAAAGAAACTGAAAAGGTTACAATACAAAAACGTATAGAAATGACATAAAAATAAAATCCAAAAGAATCTAAGAGTAGGACTAATAAAATTTTAGTGTCAACTAGTGACTTCCAAAAAACTGGTTAATGGTTTTGAATCTACTTTGCTTATGTCCTTCCAGATATTTTTTGGTTTTCGAAATAATTTCTGTCACATCTTCTCTTTTCTCCTTTCCGCTTCCTACCTCTCTTTTGCACATCCCTCCTTTTAAGAAAAACTAGCTTTTTACTTAAAAGTTCTTACTTTTCCTTCTAGCCTTGGCGTGGTACTATGAAAACAGCTGTAGCACAATTTTCTACACCTGTTAGTGGAGCAGTGGTTATAAGAAGTGTTGCACTGGAGGGTCTGTCTGATACCCTGGTTTATGCTGATTTGTATGACGTAAATATTGACGAATCAAGCTCAGTTCATAAATGGAAAATTTACTCAACGGATATTTTTGATTCTGAATCAGGTACAATTCATTCAGGCACGTTATAAGAATCAGGAATTAAAATCACTAAAAAAAATTCAGAAATAAAAAGAAAAGATAAACTCTTAAGTGCACTCGGCAGTCATGAGTGCAGATGAAGCTGTAAAGCACAGTTTGTATTTGTAGCAAACTTGAGCACAAAAACAATTATATTGCTGATTAATTAATCACATTAATTATTTTGTATTATTTAACTAATTAAACTCAATTAATTGAATTTTATCATTTAATTAAAAGATCTAAACCTGAACTGGCCGACCATGACTAATCTCGAGAAAGAAACAAAACAAAAGAAACAAACCAAAACAAAAGAAAAGACAGCCAAAAAAAAAAAACAAAAAGAAAAGAAAATGAGAATCTACACTAAAAAGAACTGAAAAAGATAAACACATACAAAGCAAAAAAATAACCTCTCAAGTTCAGAAGGCAGGGATGACTAGCATTGCACACACGGGGCAATTGTACCGTTTTGGCACAATCTTGAGGTCCTGATACAATACGGTACATTTTGTATTTTGGGTGCAATACAAAATTTTGGGTATATTTTGGTTTTAAATGCTCTTTTCTGACTTGGATATCTGTTCATGTTTTACTTTATTGAGCATGTTCTCCTGCTAACCGCCAATTTTCAACCTGGTGTTCAGATGGTACAAATTAATCTCTTGCCGTATAATTTTAGTCGGAAAACTGGAGTAGTTTATACAATCGCGATGGCAACGCTGAGGCTGACTGCAGATAAAGCTGTATACTTGTTAGTAAGCCAAAATTCCTTCAAGTGAACCAATCATATGCTAAAGTAAAGTCATGCCCACATGGCGTAGTAAGGTCTCCTGACAACCAGAGCGGAATTTCAATTTGTCGCCCCCCCCCTCCCCATTTTTTTCTCATTTTGTTTCTAATTGTTAAACATGCAATTAATAAAACTCATTTAAATATTGAAAAGTAAATTGTGCATTTTAAGGAATTTGTGTGTAAATATTTTAATGTAAATAACTTCATCCGTAATAAAGTATATGTTTATACATATACTTTAAAGTATATGTATACTTTACTATACTTTATACATATACTATATGTTTATACATATACTTTTATACATATAATAAAGTATATGTTTATACGATATGTTAATATTAGTAGTACTGTTAATATTATCACAACAACAATGTTATATCAATTTTGATTATTATATTTGGCAAAGTGATTAATCAGTTATTAAAGGATTTGTGTTAAAAAGACACAGCTAATTCAAGCTATTACCGCAACTTGCCAAAACTGGGCCTAAAATGAAAAAAGGTATCACGGACATTTTTTTTTAATGGATGAATTTTTTAGACCTGGTAACTATTTATACTACTTTAACTTTAATTTAACATTTCTTTGCTATTATCATAAGCACGTAACTCATTCAATAGTTATCTAATTTACGAAGATGGGTTTAGTGCTACTAGCTGATAACTTTGGCTAAGTCCTTAATTTCAACCTCATTATTATCATTATCAATCACAAAATACTTGTTTGTTGCACTAGTTTGTTGCCTAGTTTCTAGGCAAAGTTTGTTGCACTAAATCTACTTTTTGGCGGAACACACTAATCCATAAAAACTAAAAAAACTTTTTTTTTTCATTTTACGACAAACAAAATTAATTTTTGTGTGTAAAATTAATTTAACAAAATTAATTAATTAATACGAACAGAAAATTAATTTTGTTTAATGAAAGACGAATTGTTTCTTTCAACGCAAAGATTATTTTTGTTCAAACTATGTAATTGTGGAAAATAAAGGGAGGGAAAGCAAAATTTAGCAAAAATTTGCAAAATTTTATTGCAAAAAAAAAACCGTTTGAAAATATGGGATTGATTTGAATAAATCCAAAAGGCGGTGGCCACATATACATAATGGGTTGTGGTTAAATTTGGCATGGTGAATTTTGTGATTCGGTGCCACTGGTCCTGATAGCCGATTTGAGACACTTCAGTTAATTAAAAGTGAAAAAAAAAAAAAAATCATCCCTCTTTCCAAATTTGGAAGCCATTTCTTGTAACTTTATTGAGAAAAATATCCTTGTCCCCCCTATATCTTATAAATTGGCGGCCTGACTTAGAATGAAGAAATGAAACTGAACAAAAGATTAAAATTGAAACTAATTATTAGATTAAAATTAACTAATTATTATAAATTAGTGTCATTGTCGTGTTACTGGATATAAAATACATTTATACACAGTTTTCCTTCGTACACTGACATAAAAAATAAAATGAGGCTCGCTATTCAGTCTCTGACCTGTTAAGACCAATTTGTTCTTTCAAAAGGATAAAATCCCAGTTTTGAACAAGTGTTGAAAAAGGATTATATCCGGAATCAATTAGAGTCCGTAGCTAGTTCAGTGACTGTTATTTCGTAACATTTTGCTGTGGGTTAAAGTGACCTAGATTCAGGATATTCATTTAGATTTTGGATAATTTTTATATCCAACACCCAATTGTGAATGGTGGCTGGTGTTTAACTCCCCCCCCCGGCCTCCGTGGAAAATACTCCCGAGGCAAGACCTATTTTCATTTCACCCGTGTTGTGACGTAATAATCGAGTGAATAACTGTTTTGGTTTATACACTAGCTGGCTGGCGCTGGACTTTTTGTATATTTATTTGGAATATTTTGTTTGGCCTCACGTCAAGATAAGTCTTTTGCTTTTTTTTATCTTGCTACTGATAATCATGGCTTTTAAACAGTTTGATCTTGCTCTTGCGAAGTTCAAGGTTTATCCCTCTGGCCAGTAAGAATAATCAAAGCTGGTAAAGATACACGAGGCAAGCCAGTTTATACGGTATTTTGCTATGGATCGCATGATGAATTTCGCCTCGTGGATGCAAATTTCCAAGTTTATGATCCTACCACTGTTAATTTGTCTGCTCCTGCTTCTAAAAAAGCTTTTGAAGAGCTTGCTACTACGCCTGATATTTACATGAGACTGTCAAAAACATACCTTGCGCTGAGAGGTAATGATAAAAGCAAAGCAAATGGCCCAGCATTAGCATTATCTAGCAGTATTAGCCCGATACAACAGCAACTTGTAGTTACCCAAGCTGAACTGGATAAAACCAAAAATGACCTGATGCACAGTATAACTCAAAAAGTTTCGGAAAAACTGGCTAGCTCAGACTCTCTTAAGGAATCGACTGAGCTTATTGCTAGTCAAATTTATGATGCTCTCACGATTTAATTTAACCCCAAGTTTCAGCGAATTGAAAAGTCGCTAAAGGGACTGAGTAATGAACTTGAAAATTTAGAGGACAGACTGAACAGGCTTGAGAATAAGTTGGATAGTTATGAACAAGAATCACTACTAGACAGCCTGGTTTTTCACGGTGTTAGGCAGAAAACTGGTGTTGACACTCGTTCTGCTGTGTTGCTAACTATTAATCAGAAGATGTCTTTGCCTGAAATTAGTACAAATGAGGTTGTGAACGTGTATAGACTTAGACTGAATAATGCTGCTACAGCTAATTCAACTCAGGCGGTTCCATCTGCTCCAAGGGTCGCTCCGATAATAGTGAAGTTTTCGAGCAAAAGCGTTGCTTGTAAAGTGTTCAAGGCCAAATCCAAGTTGGCCTCTAGTGGTATTTTTGTTGTTGAGTCTCTGACCAAGCAGAGACGAGATATTCTGAATGCGGCGGAAGACAGATTCGGTCAGCGGAATGCTTGGTCTGATCGGGGTCAAATATGGGCAAAGCTTAGTGACGGGACTCCAAAAAAAAAGATAAGGTCTCTCGCTGACTGTATCTAGTTGTTTTTTTTTCTGTCTGTTTGTTTTTGTTTTTTGTTTTTTTACTTTCTCATGGATTGTTTGTTTACTGTCCCTTTTTTTCTCTCTACCAATTCACTAGTTTTTGGTTCATTTTTTCCTTCTCTGTTTTTTTTTTATCTTTTTTGTATTATTTTTCTCAAAAATATTGTTTGTTTCTATTTATTTTTGGGTGCACTTTTCGGTATTTTTTCTCTTTTTATTACTTCGGTTGTGTCATTTTTCTATGTTATTTTTCTATTGTAATATATTTTCTTAATTTGTTTCTATTTTTAATGCCTTCCTCAGGTAATTAATTTAATTTTTTTTTACTTTATTTTTATTTGTTTATTTTTTTCATTTTTTGTTTCTCCGTCCGTGCTAATGGTTCTTTCCAATATTATCTGCTGTGCTATTAGTTATTTATGTGTTTGTAATCCTTTGACAGGTTTTTCTTTTGTAATTATTTTAAGTAATGATTTCTTTTTGGTTCCTCTGGTGACTTGAATGGACTCCAAGTAAAACCTGCTTTTATGACTATTTTAGGCCATGAGAGTCGCCTTTGCGAGCTTGAAAATAATCCTTTTGATGTAATTAGTATAGTAAATAGTTCTGTGGGTCAGGCTAATAAAAATATGATTAATATAAACCCTATTTGTAATAGTAAATATGTTTCGGATTTGGGGGAGGAGGAGGTTACCAAAAGAAATTATTCTCTGACCGCACTTCAGCTTAATATTCAGGGTCTCTCCTCGTCAATAGATAATTTGAGACAAATTGTTTTGGATGGACAGCCTGATGTTGTCGGTTTGTGTGAGACATTTCTGGATTCTGGCAATGAAATGCTATTGGATATCCATGGTTATAAAATGGAACGTATAAACCGCTGCAAGATGGCTAAAGGAGGTCTAGCCATGTATATATCTTGCAATTTGCATTATTACTTGCGTGATGACTTATCAAGGAATTTTGAAGGTATTTTCGAGTCACAATTTATAGAAATTAGATCTAATGGTATTGATCTAATCATAGGCAATATTTATCGTTCTCCTAGTGGGGCTGTTCCGTTGTTTCTTTAGAATCTTGAGGAAATACTTGACATAATACTGAAACGTCTGTGTCAGTTAATCATAATGGGTGACTTTAATATAAATTTGATGGATTCAAACTCTTCGGCTTCAGTTGATTTTCTTTCAACCATGCTTGCCGCAGGAACTCTACCATCTACATCCATCCCCGCACGAGTAACTAATGTTACAGCTTCTTTGATTGACAATATCTTCTCTACGATTAGTTTGAAGGAAAACTCAATTTTAGTTAGTGATATCTCCGATCATTTTCCAATATATTCTCGATTCAGCTTTAAACAAGGGAAGAGTAACCGGGCTCAGGTGTTTGATTCCTATTCTGTTAGGTTTGGTGAGAAAGAGTTATCTCTTCTTGGGTCCAAATTAGCGGAAAATTCTTGGAGCTTGCTTGATCATGATAAGGATTTTTCTTGTTTATTTGGGTCCTTTTATGGAACCATAAAAGAGGCTATTCTTAGCATTTGTAAAGTACCACCTTCTAATCATAGGTCTAAAAGGATTGTTCCTCTAAACCCATGGATGACATCCGGACTTCTCAAAAGCTGGAGAAGGAAGAATAATCTCTGGAGAGCTTATAAATGCGCTACACTTTCAGCAGGTGCTATTCGTCTTTGCCAATTCAAGATCTACCGGAATATATTTAATTCCTTGTGTAGGAAAGCCAAGTCTCTGTATTATCTAAATAATTTTGCTGCTTGTGGCAATGATATTCGCAAAACTTGGAAGGTGATAAATTCTGTACTTAAACCCGGTTCTCAATCTAGCTCTTTACCTATGAGTCTGGTCATCGGTGATAAAGCTGTGGAGGGTGAGCTTAATGTCCAAGAGGCATTCACTTCATTCTTCGCTAATATTGGTAAGAATATTACTTCTACAGTTACTTTGTCTCGGCCTAAGCCGGACTTTAGATCATACCTCGGGCTATCTTGTGTTAAGTCTATGTTTCTAGAGCCAGTAACAGTAAGTGAAATTACTAAAATTGTTAATGGCTTAAAAAACTCGTCTTCTTCTGGGCCAGATTCTATCCCTACTAAGGTAATTAAATCTATTCTTCCTTCAATAGTATTGCCTCTAACAAAACTTGTTAATCTTTCATTTGAATGTGGTGTTTTTCCGGATGTTCTCAAGCGTGCTCGGATTATTATTTTGTATAAAGGTGGACCAAGAAATGATCCGGCAAATTATCGACCAATTTCAATTTTATCAGTATTTAGTAAAATATTTGAAAAGGCTATGCCTTCTCGTCTCCTTACTTTCTTAAAATCTAAAAATTTTCTTCATGATTTTCAATTTGGTTTCCGAATGAAGCACTCCACTGAACATGCCTGTATGGCTCTTTTGAATTTTATTCATTCTGCGTTAGATTCGGGATTGATTCTGGCTGCTGTATTCCTGGATATTCGTAAGGCTTTTGATTCCTTAACCCATGAAATTCTTCTATCAAAGATGTCTCATTTTGGCATAAGGGGAAGTGTATTTTTTTGGTTCCAGTCTTATTTGAAGGATAGGTTAATTTCTGTTGATCCACTTTTCCGGTCACCCTCGCAAGTCAATTTTGGTGTCCCCCAGGGATCAGTTTTAGGGCCTGTGCTATTTTTTATTTATGTGAATGATCTTTATTATGTTGTAAAAAAGCAGAAACTTATTAATTGCTGTAGACTTTGTCATCCTAAGCCTTCCCTCGCCCATAGTGGCAAGTATAGTTCACCTTCTTCTGATGTCCTTGTTTGTTTTGCTAATGACAACACACTTGGCACTTTGGGAAACTGCGAATCCGAGCTTCGATTGAATTTGGAAAATTTGTTTGAAAGGGTGATTTTATGGCTTGATGCTAATTATCTTACTCTAAATTTTTCTAAGTCCAGTTTTTTTATTTTTTCGCGGGTTTCTCAGGTCTATCCCCAGTTATCAGAAATTCTCCAGCCAAATGGAATAATTCATAGATCTAAAGACCGGTATGTTCGTTTTTTGGGCATTCTTGTTGATGAAAACCTATCTTTTAAACGTCATATTGATTTTATTAAAATGAAGATATGCAGGAGTCTCGGTATTTAAGGAAACTTAGTAGTAGGAGAAAAATAAGTTTTGACCAGGAAAAAATTGGTACAGAAATGGTTTCTTCACCATCCGGACCGGAAAAAAAATGCTTAACAACATATCAAAAATCTAAATCTCTAGCTCGATGCGAAATTGTTTTTTTTAATGTTTTTTTTATTTATTTTCTCAAAAACCGAGAAAAAAAATTAAAAACGTAAACTATAATGTTTTACACATCTTTTTAGATCAGCTTTTGACTCTGAATTCATTTCTGATACTCATTTCATTACCTGACCAAAAGAAAAATATTTATCAGCAAAAAAAAAAAAAAATGGGGAAAAAACTGTGTCTTTGGGGAAAAAACTCTTACCAGCGTTTATCAAGGTCTACTAAGGAATAAGTTTGTCGTTCTTGTAGTCTATTTGGCTATGTAAACGAAAGGCTTAGAAAAAGAAAGACTAAACAACAATAAACAGGAATGACGAAACACCTCAGCGCCAAACACCATGAGACAAGGTAGGTTCTAACTTAATGTGTTCAGAGAAAAGCTTTTATCTTATTTTTCAAATATATAAAAATTGCACATCATCAAAATGTAGGAACTAGATTTTTCATCATCACAGTTAACTGTTATTCTTCTTCACTAAGTTCTTCTTCTTGAAACTTTGAATTGTTGCACGAGCTTCCCTTACAGGTACGGCAGGCTATAGTACACCCAAGTCCGTTTTTCTTACAGGTACACTTTTCACTATCACAGCCGTCAATACGACACGAGCATTTGATAATTTTCTGCAGCTGAGACGGAGCGGCAGGGAGATCTGTTTTTATTGGCGCAAAAACTTCGTTATCCTGCAGTTTCCATCCCAGGCGTAAAGGGTCTACTGGGTTCCCGAGCCAGATTTGAACTTGGCAGTAGACACGTAGCGAGTGGTAATTCGCTGTTGCCTGAGTCGGTGGCAGTTCTTGTGGATGCACGAAAGTGGTGGCAGTGCTCACTTTTCTGTGAAAGATTAGCTTTTTGGCAGTGTCCAGGTTCGAAAAAACAGGGCAACCGTACAGTATCAACAATGCTCGCTCTCCTGCTGCCACAATATCGTCAAGCGATGCGAGCTTGTCGCCAAATATAGCAGCGCTCCCTGAAACTCTTGTTGGAAAGTAGCAGCTGAACGGCTTTGCCTTTTCCTATTCCGTAAAGGTGAGAGGTTGTGTCACAACCCAGCACGGCATGACAGAACGGTATCAGATTGCTGACATCTGTTCCTAGCTTCTGCTTCATCTCACTAATATCCCAAGCTGAACTAGTGCCGCCAAACTTAGCTTCAGGTGAGAAATATAAACGCCCGGAACGCGAATCTCATCGACTGATCAGAAGAACCAAGATGTCAGTATCATCAGCAACCACGATTGTGTCTGTAAGACTAGCAGCTTCTACGGCTTTTTTTACAATCAGAACGTCGGCGTCTCCTTCCGAGTGGAAAATTCGGAAACCAACGGCTTCCAAATGGTTGCCGAGCAGCTTCAGGAAACGTCCTTTGTTTGTCTTACATGAAAGAAACTCTTCTTTCTTCATGCAGAAGGTCATCTCTTCGGTGAAAAAGACTTGGCGGCCAACCATCCTTGCTCGACGTAAATGGGTAGCATCTTTGATTGCTGGACCACCTTCATATCCGTCAAACACAACGATCGCACTAGGGTACCTTGCTTGTACGTAATGGACGTATGAAGCAAAGATGACCTTGAAGGTTGACCCTACCTTCCATGGAACTCGATGTAGAAGAGAAACACCATCCAAGACGATGTTACACGCAGAAGCAGGTCTTGAGGGTGACTGAGTCTCAGTCCCGCAAGCCTGAAAGATCGCTTTTGCAATTTCTGGCTTATTTGCTTTTCTCATAAGGCCATCGCTTTCGAAAAGAGAAGGAGGAATCGTACAAAGTTCGTACTTGAAGTATTCTTCTCGGTGGTCAGTTCGTTGGGCTACTATTATAAACCGCTGGAAAAGGAACGCCGGATCTATGTGCGCTACCACAGAGGACCCCGCCTTTTTGGCATTCATTAGGGTCACTTGGTCTTTTTCCTCGAAGACTTGCTCCTTCAAGGTTTTTCCCGTCATCTTACTTAGAATCAACTTTCCAGCCACATCGGCCTCGTCAACATTAACATCTTGGGAAGAAGTTATGCCGTTGGCAA
Organism: Artemia sinica; assembly: GCA_027921565.1. Taxonomy (NCBI): domain Eukaryota; kingdom Metazoa; phylum Arthropoda; class Branchiopoda; order Anostraca; family Artemiidae; genus Artemia; species Artemia sinica. Next base: position 8,955,804 of record CM051268.1, on the reverse strand, counting down.
TGTTTCTAAGCTGATTGTCACCTCTGAACGGAGAAGATTCTCCGAAGTATCCGACGAGCTTCTGGGTATCGTCGAAGTCACGCTCCTTTCTGCTGGAACTCATGTCGCGGTGCTGCTCACTTGTCGAGTAACCAATTTTTGTCAAATTTTTCATCAAGAGGTTGATCTCCAGGCATGCTGGTCTTGACAGAACCCAAATGGCTCTCTGCTGTTCTGTCATCCCACCTCCAGTTGTAAGACCGCCCGATGTTTTCAGACTTCTCATATACTCCTGCTCGATAACAAGGTCTGCCGAGAGCCTTGAATTGAAGTTATCAAGTATTTTAAAATAGGTTGTATAGGTTGCATCAAGACGCTGGGTAACTGTAGGACAGAGAAAAGTCAAGACAGATAGTCCGAGTAATTGAGAGGCAAATGTTTAAATGGCTGGGGCACGGGTAAATGGCAGGAGTATGCATGACTCTCATATTGGACACATACTTGTCAGGTTAGTTTTTGGAAAGGCATGCCTGCCTAGAGTCTTAGGCATGCTGATCACGAATTCAAAAAGAGGCAAACAAGGCACACCCGCCTATGGTCTTAAGAAGGTTGACCAAGAATTTAAAATTGACATAGGACCATAAATTTGCTTGAAATAACAGGCAAACAATCGTTTAAAGCCATCTTTATCTTTCAAATAGTACCTATTCGTTGCCTAAGCTTAGCCCCTAAGCTAAGCTAAGCGTTGCCTATGATGGCGCTGATAAAATATGTGTCAGAAAAGAGAGGTAGGACGAGCGTAGAGTCTTCTTTCCTTTCTATGTTTCCTTCCTCCGATTCCTTTCCGCTTCCTAGTAGTTATGTTACAAAAGCATCGGCAAGAAAAACAAAAAAAACGCACATGTGTTAAATCTCTGCTCGGACTCCAAAATACTTTCCATCTGAGTTGTTTTGCAGATAGGTGGCTCTACAAGGCTCAGCAGACTGGAGCAACTTTGAAAAGAGTGTAAGATCAAGGCATGGTGTAACAGAAAGTGAATATCAGAAGGGACTTTCCAGCTGGTTGAAAATGTCGTCACCAATAAAGCTCGGTTGGAAAAGAAATGGATTCGGAACGCCGGTAGGCAATTTGTTCAGATGGGGAAAAATAAACCGAAAATTCGTGCTCCTCTTCTAAAAATACCCCGTGATCGTGTGTCGCTTGATTATTATTATTATTTTTTTTTTTTACTTCATACAAAAACAAAAACAAAACATAAAAAAGAATTAAATGATTAAACGTGATGTTTCTGTCTAATAAAAGAGCACAAAAACAATCGTTTCTTAAAAGGGAAACCATCAATAAACTACTTTTCTTTTCACGGTTCCTCATTCTCGGATTCTGGAAATATCTAAAAATAGGCGCAAAAAACGTGATAAAAATGGAATTTCGCAACGGGATGGAGATTTAGATTTTTGATATGTTTGTAGGAGCTCTCTTTTCTGAACACAGTGGTGCAAAAATAATTTCTGTACCAATTTTTTCCTGGTTCGACCATTTTTTTCCGTATCTTTCCCCTACTATAGACATAGTTTGCATACAAGAACACTTCTTAAGCAAGGATAGCTTGGATTGTATCAAGTTCTCTGACAAGCATCGGTTCTTTATTAGAGAAGCGAAATCAAGCGGTAGAGGAAGGCCATCTGGAGGCATCGCTATTGTAATTAAAGATCACATCTCCGCCAAACTTGTCGAGCAGCAAGACAGTTTTATCGCAGTGGACGTCTATGCTCTTGTTCTGATCTGTGTTTACCTTCCTACTAATTACAAGAATGATCGATCAGAGAGAAAATTCAACCTATCCTGCGAGAAACTTGCTAAATGTGTGATGAGAATAAAGCAGTCGGGTCATGACTATTTAATTATTGGCGACTTCAACTGCGACCTTACTGACACTGACAGTCCTAGAACACAAATAGCTTTAGGAGTCTTACCAGATGGCTTCAAGGTTGTGGATAAAGATAAAAACTTCAATTATTGTCATAACAGTGGCTCTGTATCTAATCTCGACCATGTTGTTACATCATTTAATGTCCAGGACGAATCTGTGTCGGTACTAATGGGTGGTACACTTAGCGATCACTTACCTATATCCTTGATTTTCGCTTGCCCGTTCTCTGAAGTAAAAAAAAGCGCAGCTCCAAAGCTCAAAGTTGTGCAAGATTGGAAGCTCGACTGATGCTGCGATCCAACAGTATCAACAAGTGTGTAATAGCATTCTTGAAAAGATCCAAGTCCCTTTCCCGCTACTGATGTCCAAAAGTGACATCCCGGCCGAAGAGCAGAAACTTCTGTTGAACATTTACTCTGCCTCAATATGTCATGCCCTTCGGTGTGCCGAATCAGCAGCCGTACCCTCTCGTAAAGTTTGAGTAAACACTGAAATTAGAGGATGGTCCGCTAACCTAAATTTAACAGAAGCATGCCAGACTGCAAAGTTCTGGTTTCGCCTATGGTGTGACAGTGATAAGCCAAGATCTGGGGAAGTCTGGAATGTGAAGAATCATACTAAACGTGCCTTTGCCAAAGCCTTGTCTAAGCACCGTAGAGACATAATTGACGAATACAGCAAGAAAAGCAAGTCCGATCCCAAACTCCTTTGGCGGAATTTAGTGAAGCCCATAGAATCGACCTCTGAGGTCCCCCTTCTAACAAAAGAGGCCTGGAATACTTACTTCACCGATCAGTTCAAAAGCCCCGACCAAGCGCTACAGGAATTCTTACCGGAATGAGCTAGATGAAATGCTAAAACTGCCGAAAGAGAACATGGTAGTTAATAGAAGTGTAATACCTGAATGCCTGAAAAAGCTAAAAAAGAAATTTTCGAGAGGCTTCGATAAAATTTGTGGCCAGCATTTACTCTATGGTAGTGAACAACTTCTTGAACATGTATCATTATTATTCCAAATTATCGTTACCAGAGGTATCGTCCCAGATACCTTTTGCGTTGGTGTAATAACACCCATTCTCAAACCAGGGAAGCCTCCCTCCCAGTGCTCTTCATATGGGCCCATTACTGTGTCGACTACACTATGTAAACTATTTGAGCTTCTTATTCGTGACGAAATTAGAAGCAAGTGCTCGGTTCCCCCACACCAGTTTGGGTTACAGCGATCGCTTGGATGTGATCACAGTTCATATAATTATCCAGTATGATCATTCCCTATCTCAACCATTATAAAAATCCGGACCGGGGTGCGAGTGCTCCAGAGAACGTAGAAACATAGGCGGCATCAGATCTTTTCACGGGTAGACAAGTCAGACGCGAAACAATCGGAAACAAGTGGAAACCCGCTATTACGAATAATGCACTTAGTAACCATTTCTCATTGATAGACGCAAACACACTGATCCATAACTGCACGAAGAAGTGGGAGGAGCTTTTTGTTCGCACCGAGAACGACGACCAGAAATGATCTGCGATAAGCTTACTGGATAATTATATGAACTGTGGATGTGATCATGCCCTTTACTCGCTGGTGTCTATACTGACTGACGCTGAGAATGACAACGATTCTTTAGTTTTAGCAGCCCATGATCTTGCCCGTGCTTTCGATTCGTCTATCCACGAACATATTTTACTCTCTGCAGCAGAGAGAGGCGTAGAAAATTCGGTCATCGAACCCCTTGATTCAATGTATAGTAATCTTCGTGTTAGGATAAAGTGTCCTGGTTGGGATTGTGATTTGCTTTTAGAACTTGATATACCAGTGAAAAAGGGTATTAGACAAGGGGCAGTAAATTCACCAGATTTATTCAATAATTCCGTAATCGAAGTGCAACATGAAGCACCAACAACGTGTATTGTATGCGGGATTGACGTGTCGCTCATAGGTTATGCTGACGACATTTTAAACATTAGTAGAACCCTGAATGGAATAAAGAGTTGTTTTGGTGCATTAAAGGTAGAATATTCTCGTGTCGGCCATACATTTAATCCATCGAAAGCTGAATTGTTATTTTTCTATTATAAAGTGTCGACTGAGGACATATGCGTTATGCTAGATGACACGGAAATCAAACCTGTTCCATCACTTACTTACCTTGGAGTCCCTATCGGTACGTCACTCAAGGCCACACGCGTACTTATTATCGCTGCTACCCTTAGAAAAGTTCGTTCTGCATATGGAAACCTTGTCCCGAGCAAGGCGAGATTTAGTCGTGATATTTTAGCCCGATTGTATAATGCATTTGCTTTACCGAGTTTTCTCTACATCTGTCCGTTTTGGAGTTGCTTCACACAGACAGAGAAGAAAAAGTTGCGCACGATTTATTTTAAATATGCTAAGTATCTGTTTGGACTACCACCATGGTCCAAAAACTGGTATTTGATCAGTAGATTTGAATTGATAGACCCTGCCTTGGCAGTTCCTGCCAGAGTAGCGAGTTTTCATAAAAAGTTCATGACTCTAGGTCATCGTTGGGCAACTCTTCAGGGACAGACTTGAGTTGAATATGTTATTTGAATGTCGATGTTGAGGACCCATTTCATTGTATATATTCGTGTTAAACCGTACTTGTTGTTTGTCTTTTTTTTTCTTTTTTCACTTTTTTCACTTTTTTATACTCTGCCGCCCATTGTATCTCTTACAGTTTTGGTAGGTAATAAATCTATATTATTATATTATATTATTATTATACTTTTCCAGGATCGATTTTGAAAATCCTTTTTCACTGCTTGATCCAATCTTACGTTTCTTACTGTCCAATTGTGTGGATGTCAACTTTTCCTTCACTGTTGAAACCACTTTCTAAGGTTTACAATAAAGCTAGATACCTCATACAGGAAACCAATCGTTCATTAGTTATACCATTACTTGATCTTGAGTCACTATACATTCTTTCATGGGCATGTTTTACTTTTTCTCAGCTTCATGGTGACCTCCCCCGGCCCCTAAGTGTTCCGCTATCTTTTACCTCTGATCAAAATAATTATAATCTTCGCAATATGACAAATCATGTTCAAGTTCCATTTACTCCTTGCATAAGGTCAGATTTTAATCCTCTAATGGCGTGTCATATTGTTTGGAATAAGTTGCCTGAATCAGCTCGAGGGTGCCACTCATTCGGTTTGTTTAAAAAAATTGTTAAAAATTCTTTTGCTCCGTAGATGTTATTTTTTTTTTTTTAGTCTATTTAATATAATTAATTTATTTAGTTGATTTATTTATTTTTTCTATAGTTTTCATTTTATCTATATTTCCTTTTCTTCTCCTTTGTATATGAGTAAGTGATCATTTTAAATTTTCTTTTGTTTTTCATCTCTGAGTAAGCATTTCATATGTCTTCCCCCTTTGTACAAGCCAATGAGCCTTTAGGGGAATGATAACATTTTAATATTGTATGTGTATATAATGAAGAATAAAACTTATCTTATCTTAAAAAAAAAATAAAAATAAAAAGAACTTTTAGGAATTCTTTTTTTCGATTTGAGTTTTTTGTAGCTTCCAACTAGTGGCCAATCACTAATTTATATTAATTGATATTTAATTAATTTTCATGAGTAATTTCTTCTTTCTAAACCGATTACTTTCAAATTCTTTGAAAGTTAATTAGCTTTATCGAAATTTCAGTTTGAGATGTTCATTCTATCAAATAGTTCGTGGTAACGAACTATAAGTAAGGAGCGACCCGGCTCAATAGTAACCGAAACTCTATAAAACGGAATTTTGATACCAATAGATACATCAGAAGAATCATATTTTTATGCTGGTTTCAAATATATAAGTTTCATCAAGGTTTGTCCCCATCAAGGCTTACCCATCAAAAGCTACGCGCCTGAGAAAATTTGCCTTATTTTCGAAAAAAGGGAAACAACCCCTAAAGTCACATAACTCTATTGAAAGTCACACCATCAGATTCAGCGTATCAGAGAACCCTACTATAGAAGTTTTAAGCTCATTTCTGCAAAAATGTGGAATTTTGTATTTTTTGCCAGAAGAAAGATCACGGATGCATGTTTATTTGTTTTGTTTTTTTTGTTTGTTTGTTTTTTGATTTTCCCAGGGGTGACCGTATCGATCCAGTAGTCCTAGAATATCGCGAGAGGGTTCATTTGAACGGAAATTAAAACTTCTAGTTCCCTCCTTAGTTGACCAAAAAATTGGAGGGCAACTTGGCCCCCTCCCACGCTCATTTTTTTCCCGAAGTCACCCAATCAAAATTTTGAGATAACCATTTTGTTCGGCATAGTCGAAAACCTAATTAATATGTCTTTGAGGATGACTTAATCCCCCACATTTCCCGGGGGAAGGGCTGCAAATTATAAACTTTGCCCATTGTTTACATATAGTATTGGTTATTGGGAAGTATACAGGTGTTTTCAGGAGGAATTTTTTTCTAGCGGGGGGTCGGAGTAGGGGTAACGGGGGAGGATATTTCCTTGGTGGAAGGAACATTTTCATGAAGGGGGCGCCAGATTTCCCAGCATTATTTAAAAGACGATCAGAAATTAAATAAAGAAACAAGTTTTTTTCAACTGAAAATAACGAGCAACATTAAAACTTAAAACAAACAGAAATTATTACGTATATGAGAGGGTTCGACCCCTAGTCAATACCTCGCTCTTTACGCTAAAGTTTTTTAGTACTTTCAAAAGAGCTATCTATTCTAATTAACCGGCCTTTGTGATTCAGGGGCTTGTAATTCGAACAAAATTCAAACTTTAGCGTAAAGAGCGTGGTATTGACCATGGAGCGAACTCTCTAATATACGTAATAAAAACATACGAATATAGAAATTCGTTACGTAAGTTAATTCGTAAGTTACGTCAGAACACAATTTCGAGAAAGCCAATTAGCCAAAAAAAGGAAAATTAATATGCGAATTTTGTTTTAAATATTCATGCACGGTGAGCCAAAATCAAAGCTGCATTAATTCAAAAATGTTCAGAAATTAACTAAAAAAACAAGTTTTTTTAACTGAAAGTAAGGAGCGACATTAAAACTTAAAACGAACAGAAATTATTCCGTATATGAAAGGGGCTGTCCCCTCCTCAACGCCTCGCTCTTTACACTAAAGTTTGACTCTGTCTCACAACTTTATCTTTTAAAACAATATAAAACTTTAGCGTAAAGAGCGAGGCTTTATCAGGAGTGATCTCATTCAAACAGAAATCTCGAATATCAGGAGTGATCTCATTCAAACAGAAATTAAAGGTACTAGCGGACTTTTTCAGTGACCAAAAAGATTGGATGGCATCTAGCCCCCCCCCCCCCCATGTTCCTTTTTTGCCAAAGTAGCTTTATCAAAATTTTGAGTAAGCTATGTTGTTCAGCATAGTTGAAAGGTCCAATAATTATGCCTTTGGAGATAGCAAGGCCTCCCACAGGCCCTGGGGAAAGGTCTCTAAGTTATGAAATTTCGCTATTGCTTACGTATAGTATTTATTATTGGGAAGTATGCATACATTTTTCGGATCGAGGGGGGGGGGTAGGATAATTTTCTGCTGAGGGATTTTCCATGGGAAGAATTTTCCATGGAGAGTAAAGTTTCCGGGGGATGAACTTTTCAGGAAAAATTTTGCGCTGCGAAACTTTGTCAGAAATCCTATACGAAATTTATTTTTATTTGTCTTACTTTCTCCTTGCCGACTCAATTTTACGTGTGGAGATGTTATTGGTAATTATCCGGGGTAGATAATGAGGGGGGTTTCCCTCTCCACAATACCTCGCTCCTTACGCTAAAGTTTGATTTTATCCCCCAGTTCTTCAAGAACGACTCCCGAAAAACGACTTCTGTTCGTCTTAAGTATAAATGTTGCTCCTTACTCTCATTTGATAAATATTTTTTTTTATTTATTGAATCTACTTGAAAAGGTTAGTTTTTTTTACCACTTAAGACGGCTTGGCCGAGGTCCTCATCAAAAATTCTGCCGACTTTCGCTTTATTTCTGTCCGCTGGCTGACATTATTCTTATTTTTTGCTATTTAATTTTTATTTTCATTTATTTTTTTTTCTTGTTTGTCATAGATTTTTACCAGACTGAATATGACATGTCTGTTAACCCAGAAATAATACGTGTGTTAGTTTTTTTTCATATATATTCAATTGTTCAAGTTATGCGTATTGGTTAAGTCAGTCTGTGAGTATTTTTTTAGTTAGTGCCGCTTTGATACTGTTATCACCAATAAGTAATTACTACTTTTCTGTAGTACTTTAAGCACCTGTACGCATCAATGAGTAAGTACTGCTTTTATGCTTATTCTATATTTATGTCATTTGTGATCATTATTCTCTTCTCTTTCAGATAAGGACAAGAACAACTGTGATTTCCTTCAAATTGTCTATGATCCTTTATCTTCAGACTCACAGGAATGCTCCAAAGAAAAACCGGAAAATTGTACAGCTGGTGACCTCAGTTCCAAATTAGGTCATGTCACTGTTTCAAGTTCAAATACTAGATCAGGATCAGGGAAGAAACTTCATAATGACCCGCACCTTATATTACCTGACCTTTCGGGGCCTCGACAACTCTATGTAGTTCTGTTTGAAGACGAAACCTCAAATAATTTTCTAACTTGTGCAAGGTTGAAGGAGTTGAAGCCTAGAAAGTCACAAGCTTTATTTTCATCTAAGGTTAGTACTTGTATTGTACTGGAATTTGATACATTCCATTGTTTTCATCTAAGGTTAATATATTGTATTAGAGTTTGATACATTTTTTTTCAAACCGTTCATGGACGATAATAGAAATATAACCCTTCTCAATAGCAACCGAAACTAAAAAAAAAAATAACTTTTAAAATGTAACATTTAAAAGAATCGACCATGTATGCTGATTCTGAATATTTGAAACTAATTAAGGTTAAAATTAGCTAAAAAATACTAGCACAGGAAAACTTACAGGATTTCGGAAAAAATAGGAAAGACTAGAAATGTTGTCATCTCTTTGGCGATAAAATTATTTTCTTCGACATATGTAAAAGCCCTAGAATTCAGGATATACTCTCCTTATACTAAAACTTGGCATTTTTCCTAAGATGGATGGCCACAGATGCGTCTCCACAGTCTCTAATAAGTTGGAACAGGTTGCATAATGACCCACTAGCAATTACTATTTTCGTCGCACAAATCAAGACCATATACTCAAAAGGGCTGAAAATTCTCTAAAATACGCCCAAATATACCCAAGCAAAAGTTTAGGGGTAATCCAGTTCGTTCAAAACTCTTTAAAGGCTTTTTAATGAACCTCCCACATTCTAAGGTCAAATTGCAGGGCGGTGGTTCATTTATTCCTTTATGACTGTTTGATAATTTTGATTGTTTGATTGAATGATAATTCTGTCAAATATTTGTAAGCTCTTTTTGGAAGAGTTTGGAAGAGACTCACACGTTACATACAATTTCATAGTTTCACAGCAATCATCAGTGACATTTTGTTTTGCTTGGGAGATTCGTAAATTATAATTTTGAAGACTTTCTCCGATGACATCTATACAAATAAAAGTAAACCCTCTACAAATTAGGCCCGCACCTCCTCCAGGGAACAACTACCTATAGTTGAGCTATAAAGAGGAAGGCAAGGGGGAAATATCTTAGAAAATTTTCAAAACTTCCCATGAGATATCTTCTGAATCAGTGTGAAGGAGGGGGAAGGTTAATCCCCCAATTTCCCAAAAATTGGTAGGAATATGATTAGAAAAGCGTTACAAAAGACTGCTTAGGTAATGACGGCTCCTTTCTTGTCATAGGCAAAAAATTTGCACTTTACTGAAAAAATACAAATGAATGTCCATTGTCAGTTTAATATCATATACTGATATTTAGTAATCAAAATGTTTATATTATTTGATTTATTAAAGTTATAAAAGTAAAAACATTTATATTTTTTAAGTAAAGTGCAAATTTTGTTCTGGCCTTGGGAAGGCATAGGGGTTTTGCGCACAACTTATGTTAATTTCTGCTCGTTTTGAGTTTGACTCGGTTAATTATTGTAATTTCTGTTCGTTTAGGGTTTCATTTATTTATCGATGCTGATTTGTGGTAGTTTCACGCTTGGTAGATTATCTGATTTTCTTTTTGCTAATTTTTTGTTTAATGGAGTTCTTTACTTTTCTTATTTTGTGGAAAAAGTTTTTTAAATTAATTTTGAAAATGACCAATCGAATTACAATTTGAATGAAAATGATAAATGACAATGGCAAGTTGAATGACAAATGAAAAATTACCAGCTAGAACAGTACTACCCTAGAATTTCAGTTTTTGGTATATCAGACCTACCCTCCTCCTCTCCCTCCCCATAATGTTCTTTAGAGTTCACTTTTCCAGGGGTGATTGTATCAAGCCAATAGCTATATAAATTATTGAGGATAGTTATTTAAGTGACATTTTCAACTAATAGTTCTCTTTTTAAGTAGCATGGCCGTACACAGGATTTTTTTTGGAGGGGGTTTGACTCAAAAAAATTCCGGGGGGGGTTGTTTACACAAAAAACCTCAAAAAACGCATACAAAATTTGTTTATATCCATTTTTGTTACGTTTTTACGAGTATGGCAAACACTTCGGGGGGAGGGGTTAAAACCCCCTACCCCCACCTGGACACGGCCTTGTTAAGTAGCCCCACGATTTGCCTCAAATTGCTCATTCTGACATGCTGCCCTAATTAGGCTAAAATGGCAGGGGTCTCCATTATTGAAAAAATAATTTTCAGTGTTCTTAAATTAAAATTTATGAACTTCAAAGCTCAACATATGATTCGTAATTCCTGCACAGTGGTACGTTTTCTTCCTTAGTCTGTAACTTACTGTTTACAAAAGGAAAACATAACCAAAAACAATGATTTTTCACTTCATAGTAAAGAGTAATGCCCAAAATTTAAAACAGACAAATATTGTTCTAAATGTGAAGGGGCTGCCCCCCTCGCTTGAACTCCTGATTATTGTGTCAGAGCTTAACTTATGTTTTGCTGAATGTTTGTTAGAATGAATCAAAAACTCCTTGTTGGTACATGCTACTGTTCTTTTAAAGTATTGTCAATAGGAAATTCTGTACTGAAATACTTGTTCTATCTAATCAAATCAATTCTTAATTCCAGATAATTATGCAGGATTCAAATTGATTTGGCAGGCAATTCAAATTGATTTGGCAGGCAGGAATCGAGTTAACAGGCAATTTGAATGCTGAAATGGTTGGTCTCTTTCGGCAATGGGGGATGGACAGGGGGGAGGGGGATGGACATTAATTATACATGAATAATTAATGTTAAGAGGGCACCAGTGAAACTTGGGCTCCCCGATAGATATTTTTAGCCCAACACATTTTGCATCTTTTGACCTTCTCAGGGGAAGGTATTTGCCTCTGAATGCCCCCTAGATTTGCCCCTGGGGATGGATAAGAATGAGGATCTGCATGCTAACTGTCAACCTGATCAAGCAAGGCCAGACAAAAAAAACTTAATAGTTCAAACCTTGTAATCATAGGCGTCGTTTAATAATTTGAAAATATCATAGTTTGTTTAGTTGTTTTTTTTTTTTTTGTTTTTTTTTTTGTCAAAACGTAAAATTAGACTAGGTAAGAGGTAATTTTAAACTAATTGTAGTTAAATCAACGTCGAAGCGAAAGGAATTACGATGACCCTAGTTTCGTTTGAAGTTTGATAGGAAAAGGTAAGTGTGCAAAAATAGGTGGCACCCTGGTCAGCACCCTGGCGCCATGCATGCCAGGGTGCTGAGAATCAACTGGTGAGTCTCTAATACCCGAGTTGGAATGTAAAATGGACTGTTAATTTAATTTTATGTTTTTTTTTAATTTTTTTTATTGTTTAATATATATTGTCTAATGTTTTTAAATTATTCGAGTAGGATTTTTTCTAAATAGTTTCATTATCGATTCAAGAAAATGTCCTGTTGAAGACTTAGGACATGGCCGCGCTACCTTTATTTGTTGTTGTTTGGTGTTTGGTATCCACGATAAAATAATTTCCCCTAAATACATTCTAAGACCACACTGGCTATACATGACAAATGAAACTCAGAGAGGAACTAAAATAACAAAATGAAAAATAAAAAAATGTGGAAAAACGAGGATTTTGTCAACCAGTGGCGAACTATGAAGAAGAATAAATAAGCAAATATTTCGACAAGGACCTCCGCCGAGTCGTCCTCAGTGCTAAACAAAAAAGAAAGAAAAGAAAAAGAAACCAACGAAAATCGAACCTTTTGAAGTTTACTTAACAACGACAGAACAAAAACAACGACAGAAAAAAATTTGTTCTGTCGTTGTTAAGTAAACTTCGAAAGTTTCGATTTTCGTTGGTTTCTTTTTCTTTTCTTTCTTTTTTATTTAGCACTGAGGACGACTCGGCAGAGGTCCTTGTCAAAATATTTGCTTATCTCTTCTTCTTCATGGTTCGCCACTGGCTGACAAAATCCTCGTTTTTTCACCTTTTTTGATTTTATTTTTCATTTTGTTATTTTCTTTCCTCTCTGAGTTTCATTTGTCATAATTTCCCCTGGATATAACCCTCTTCCCCTAGCCTCCTCCCCCACAATTGATATGTTAAAATTACTCCTATGCTTGTACTTACTTTCAGGGAATTAAAGGGACAGTCGTTTTTGAGCAGAGATCACCGTTTGACCCAACTCGCCTTGAACTCAACCTAGCAGGGCTAAATAAAACAGGTGGAGGCTTCCATGTTCATGAATTTCCATTTTCACCGCCTTTGAAGTCAGACGATCTAGTTTGTCGGAACACTGCAGGTGAGAACACATGATATGGCATTCGAATCGATGTGACAAGAAGCTTGAAAAAAAAAACCGCCAAAAGTTGATGTTCTGTTGGAAAGCTAAATGTCTTTACAATTTATAATTTAGCCTTAGATCATCGCTATATGGCGCCTTATTTTGGATAAATAAATGACAGAGCGCTGTTTTAATAACAGGTCAGATTCTAATTCAGAAGGAATTAAGATTTATGTTTACCATGAAGTATTTTGGCTGAAAGAAAAAAAAGCTGTTTTTCATATTATTTCTCTTTTTTTACGCTAGAATAATTACTTGCTAAAATAGGAAAGCAAATGTTTTTTCACGGCAAATACTTTATTTCACTTTGAACCTTCACATACGTACATAGGAATTATTTGTGTGGGAGTGACAAAAAATATCATGACTTGGGGATTTAAAAAACAAAAATGATGAAGTATATAAAAATATTGAAGGCTATGGGGAGACATATAAGAACTTCAAAATTTCGTGGCCGGTTATGGATTAAAAGTCCCATACTCTTTTGTGTTTGTTTGAGCGCGGACTAGTTCTGCCATCTCTAAACGAAAATACTAGATGGCGTGTATGTAGAACTAACTGTTATCAACTGAAAGTTTTGTAAAAATCAATTTGTTCCCCTTCTTTTCTTGTTCAGTCTATTAAACGTTTCTTTTCCAAAAATTTATTAATTGCCTCTTTATTTATTTTTTCATCTAGTTCCCAAGTTTGTTTAGTGCATTAATTTCCTTGATATTTTTATTTTTCAATTCCTAGCATATTTCTTGATTGATCACTACAAAAGTAGTTTATAGCTTTCTATTTGTGTGTCCTTATGTGTTTAAAATGTTTTTCCTTTTTTTTATTGAAAAAGATTGGACTCCTATCCAAAAGTAAACTTTTCATGTAGTTTTAAAAATAGATTGCAAGCCCCAAAGATGCAATTTGACAATAAAAAGAAAAAAATAGGATAAAAAAGCCAAAATAAGATGGATGTCAGTAATTTCTTTTTTTTTATAGAAGTTACGGATGAGGGATGGAAATATTTATTTGGAGCTTGAAAAGAATACTGTGATAATTATTATTGTATATCTATTATAAATAATATCATATTTATTATATATTGATACTCGTAATATCTAATATATATAACAATATTATTTATATTAGAAATTATATTTAGTTGTCGCGTCCAGAGTGGCCTGTCCTCGGTGAGGGTTGGAAGCTTGGAACTTCATTGTGGTGGATGCTCCTGGTAAACCGTCGACCGTGGACGACGTCCTTCCATCTACCTTTGGGGTATTTCCGGTCGTTTGTGTTTGGGTCAAATTTATAGATGAGTCGGGGAGTGTTTCATCGGGCAGGTTAAGCAAATAACCAAAACCTTGCAACGAGTGAGGCTCGAGCTTCTAAGAGCCTTAAATAAAAATAATATTTAAGTTTAACTTGTTCTATTTTTAAGGACACTACAATCCATTTGGATGGAATCCACAAGACTCTCCCCCTCCCGGAAAGGGGTCTTCTGATATGTACGAGCTTGGAGATTTAAGTGGAAAATTTGGAAACCTTAAAGGTCTGGATGAAAAGATTGAATCATATTATGACCTATCTCTTCCGCTTTATGGCCCATATACTATTTCGGGTGAGAATCTAATATTGATCAGTTTAGTTAACTTGTTGTCATTATGATTTTAAATGGTAATTTTGTTTACTACTACTACGGCTACTAACAACTCACTGCAGCACCAGGCTGCCTTAGGCCAACACAACTGCGCGCGCTCTTCCTCCATCCCAATCTGAACAAAGCCTCCCTCTTTACGCTATCCCAAGAAGTTCCTGTTTCCTTTAAACCTTTGGGACATCTTACCACCCCAAACCCGGATGACCTGCCTTCCGTTTATTCATAGACGGTTGGCCGAAAAGGGCAATCTTCGGCAATCTGTTATCTTTCATTCGCAGAACGTGCCCAAGCCATCTCAACTTTTTTCTCATTATAGCCCTAGACAGTGGGATTGAACCACACTTCTCGTGCAGCCTACTGTTTGAAATATGGTCAATAAGGCGGGTACCCAGAGCATCACACATGCGCACGCTCCTCCTCCATCCCAGTATATTCAAAGCCTCCTTCTTTATACAATCCCAAGAAGATCCAATTTCCCTCAAATCTTTCCTTATGACATGCTCCCACCCCATTTGGGGACAACCTGCCTTTTGTTTGGCCCTAACTCGTTGGCCAACAAGGCCAACCTTTGGCCTTGTTGGCCTTGATCTTTGGCATTCTGTCATCCTGTACCTGCAGAACATCGCCTAGCCATTTTAACCTTTCTCTCACTATGTTCCCCAGAAAACTGGATTGAACCACAGCTTACTATTTGAATTCACGATTAGCCTGTTGGGTACCCAAAACGTAAGTAAGCTACTCAGGACAATGCTTAGACATTTTTTCTTGACAAAATCTAAAAAATCCTCCTCAGTCTTTTGGAGCTTCACGTTTCAGAACCATACTTGGTCACTGTCAATATTGCAGCTTCCAATATTCTAAATATTTTTCAACTATTCAGTTTTTACTCACTCTAACATTTAGTTATTCATTTATATTAGTTTTCGTTATTTTTATGATTGATGTGATTATTTATCTTAATTTCTGTTAGTTTCGGGTTCCATTCATACTTTAAGAGTAATTTCTGGTCACTTAAAGCTTGAATTATTATAGGATTTTATTTCTGCTCATCTTACGTTTTAATGTGACTCTATACTTTTCTTCGAAAAAGTTCTGTTTCGCAATAGTTTTTAAAATAATTTCTGCTTGTTTTTTACTGCCAAATTTCATTATTATTATGAATATTTTACATAGATAATTTCGGAGACCACACTGCCTTTCCATGACGATAAAATAAAAGTTCAAAATAGGGATAAAATCCTTTTTAGTAGACAGTGTATAATAAATT